>CM052245.1:5427029-6027029 GCA_028455795.1 Lasioglossum marginatum
GATTTGATATTTTAATTATATGTTGAGGAAATAATTTTATCGTATATAATATATCGTAATTATATCGTAATTTTATCGAATAGTATTATCGTATTAGCTTTTATTTATACAGAACTGTCTGTTTTTATCCAGGTAGGCGTGTAGCCTATCCCGGTACGAATTCGCTGCTCATAACACAGTCCTCCAAGATCGTTCAAGATCATTCAGTGGCACTTCAGACTTAGTGCCATGTCATCTAGCGGAGATTTGTGAAAATCTCTCCTCTGAAACAGAGTAAATTCTATTTAACCCTTTGCACTCCGAATTATTTTTCAATTTAATTGCCAACAACTCCTTATCATTGTAAGTATTTCATTCGAAATTTACTTCAAACGACAGTTCCTCGACTGCTACTTATTTTAAACAATTCTGTTTATTAATTATATTAAATATAGTTCTCAAACTTTGTTGAAATTTATATTCGTGAAACTTATATTTCTAACTAAAAAATAAGAAATTAAATAAATAGAGGAAGAATCAAATACATATAATAACCCGTTTCATTTACACTTTTCTTTCTCTGATATCGAGTCACACTCGACAAGGAAGTGCAAAGGGTTAGTACTGAATTTTAAAATTTTATTTAAAAAACTTTTAAAAATATCCACGAGAAAGCGGACTTTCAAACTCGGTGATAAAAAGCGGATGTTTTTTCACATTGAACACCGGCATATTCCTTTCCTTCGGTGGACTCTCGAATAGGTGTTTGCGCCATAGAGCGAGTGGTAATTTCCGAAAATAGTCCGTGGAACCGTGAATTTGCATAAACCGACGGTATCATGTTACAAGAGGCTCTCTCGGTAGAACTCGATACGGTACGGAAAGAAGCGGCTTATTACCCGAAATCCTCGAGAATTCGCTACATCCTCGAAACTCGGCGACGGTCTACAGAAAAGAGTCGTGTAATATATACTCTGCTCGTCCTGTGTATGCAGAGAGGAGGACACGGACGGTCCATGTATTCTCCGATAGAGAAATACAATTGTCGATGCGTGGTGGCGCAGCTGCATAAGGAAACGCGCATACAGAGAGGGCGAAAAAGAAAGAGAAAGAGAGAGAAAACGAACTGGTAGAAAGAAGAAGAAAGAGAGAGAGAGAAGGGAAACCGTACCGATCCGATAAGAATCTCATTGTCGTCGATGGTAGCCGGTGTGGAGGAGCCTTAACGGACGAGGGGAGTTAGGGGAAAGGCCGCGGCGACCGCATCGAGCAAATTGCAACTCTGTCGAAACTATCGGACCGAGCGGATCGCCGGGAGAAGAATGCGCGACACGATTGTTAGGGTCTGGTTAGTCCCGGGCACCTTTTCATCGCGTACGTCCCTGTCGTGGTGTAACCTCCTCCGCGGTGATAACATCTCTGGAACACTGGGGCGACATCGGTCTCCTCTTTTCCTCTCTCTTCCTTTTTCTGAACCCTCTTTCTGTCTATCTATTTATCTCTCTTTTTTTCTTCGACTGGCAAATAGAACGACAGAAAGAGACAGAGGGGCGCGCGCGCGCTCGCACACACAAACACAGGGACGCGAGTTTACACGGCCTGTTTCCTTCCTCTATTCTTTCCGTGCATAGTTGGGTTTATCTATGAGAGGCCAAATTGTCATTCGATGCCATGAGAATTCGATTTTCAGCCGAGTCTTGCGGTGACAAGGGTCCCGGGCCCAATTCCAACCCCCTCGCATCCCCCTTCTTCTTCTTCTTCTTTTTGCCTCAAGATGAATCCTGGTCTCCGTGTCGCAGGACCTAATACCGACAATATTGTGAAACGTCCTGTATCGTGTGTCCTCCGAGTACAGTTTGGATGCATCCTCTCGGATACGTTGGAAATCGGGGAACAGGTACATAATCCGAGAAAGACGATATAGTCTTCGACTGTTTTCAGGGGATGACAATGCGAGCAACTCGCGGGCACGAGTTTCTCCTTTGTGGAGCACGGGAAGCATGTGGTCCTCTCTCTTCTTCTTCTTCGGGGATGCAGATGGTTACTTGTAATTTTCAGGACGTCGACTCCCTTTGAGCGGAAACCCGCTTCCCACGGATAATGGAATCGAAACAGTTTAAACCGGCTCCGGCCACTCGAATCGCTATCCCAAGCTTTCTACGAACGAAACATTTTTCTTGCGTTAGGATCGCCCTCTGCGGATGATGGCGTAAACGTTTCCCTACGACCGCTTTTGCATTTCGTTGGCAACACTGAACGGCGAAAGCTGTTTAACTCGTTGTTCGCGGTACATGTGAAGTGAATCTAAATACTTTTTTCCTCAGACTATTTCATCTTACTTTATAAAAAATAAATTAAAAAAACTTTTTAAAAACCACCCATATTAAAATGCACTTAAAATGAGAAAATAATTTTTTCCTGGTTCTCCATAAAATACCGAATCCAGTTAAATGATTAATAACATTTTTCCCCAAAATTTTGAGCAGTTAGTTCAAAATTTCTTCTGTTATAAAATTAGTGTCGGAATAGATAGAAAAATTTAATATAAATTTAAATAAAATCATGACATTAGTGACTATAAATAAAAGCGTGGGGCACCCACGAAGATTACGTCAATATGTATAGTTTGGCACTCCACAATTTTTTAAAAAATCTGAAAGCATAAAATTGCAGATTTTATATCGAAGTTTTCGCATAATTTGTTTGCGAAACATAAATGTTTCGAGATACCAGTTTTATAAAAATATGAGAACCTATGATTTTGTCTAACTCGATGTTGCAGTGCAAGGGATTAATGCGGATATTATGCGTTTTTATTTATTGTGAAGAGTTTGTAAAGACTTTGTGGAGGTATTGATGCGAGGATAAACATTGAAATTCCCTACCCGTATGTTACGATCGATTAGGCTTGTTGATCGTTGACCGTGGTGTGTAATTTACGACGGCAACTCCCCCACAGTTACATCGAATAACGTATCCGTTTTTTGCGGTCTGACCGTCGGGGGAAAACAATTCCGCTGAAAAGTCCCACGTAAGGTGAACTAAGATAAAACGTATGTATATAAACGGCCTTGTCGAGTGTCGTACAAGTTTCCCTTCCAAATGTCCCCGTATTAGCATATTACGGTCGTTAAGGCGTAGCGACGTGTCGCGGGTAAAAAAGTCAAAAAAGAAAAAATTAGCAATCGCGTGTTAAACCCGTCGAATCGTTCGGCCGGGACGCGAATTAGCATTTTTTCGTGACCCGTGACGGAAGCATATTCCTTCGTTCTCTCCGTTCGCGTATTCCGACAATTTTATTACATCGAATATCATTTCACGCTCGACAGTGTTCCCCTTTACTCCCGTTGACGGTCGCCGACGCGTTTCTCTCTCTCTCTCTCTCTCTCTTTCTTCTCTTCTCTCCCCCCCACCCCACTCTCTTTCTTTTCTCGTTTGTGCTTTATTTGTAGTAATCGTAAAAGCCTTGATGGTGCTTGAAAAAGTTGCTTTCCTTGGGACTGTTCTAATTAAAACGGACACTCGCAGAAAGAATAATTACAAAGCCATGACCTCTCTCATTGTTATCGCGTGTTTGATTCAATAAACTGCTGCAATTCTCTATAATTAGGCTGCGATTGGTTATGCAATTTTCCACTTTCGTAAACTATGCTCACCTTCGTGCGCTCCTTTGACGTTGTTACCCTGATCTTCCCCCTTGCTTCGTGTTTCAACTCGGTAAATTGTTTTACAGTCGCCATTTTATATTTTGGGTAAATAGATTGAAGTACGCACGCAATTTTATATTCTAGATTAACACGTTTCAATTCATTCACAATTTTTTATTTCAAAGAAATAAATTTCTCGATAAATAAATTCATAGATCAACCAATTCGAGAGAAATCATACATTCATCATTGAAGTTCATTGAATTCAGCCCCCGAAACTGAGTAACGGAAATGAAAATTTTAATATTCTGGGTCAAAATATACTCAGGCAATGCCGTCGGAGAGTTGAGAGATCCACAAAGAATGTATTTATTTGGGATTGTGGTCGAACAAAATAAATTTGAGAAACTTAAAAAATTCAGAACCCGACGAAATGGCGGACAGTTCCAGTTACAATTCGCGCGCGGTTCAAGAGCGTTCTGTGTTTGAAATCGCATGTTCATTCGATTAACAGCATTTAATCCGGCCAAGTTTCATCCTGGCCGAGCCAACAAAGGGGCTGCTCTCGAGGAAAAAGGGGCAAATCGACTTAATCCTTGGGACAGGTAATCTGCGTCGCGCGATTCGCTGTTGCGTCAAATACACTTGTTCCGGCGCGGCGTCTGGGAAACCGGAGCCAGACAGCGTCCGGTATTTTCCGTCGGTCATCCGGCGGGATTTTAATCCGGGACAGAGGGCGTGTACGCGCCTACAGCCTACCAAAAGGAAAAATGCTAGTCCAACTAACGCCCGGAACTTTCCAGACTGTCGGGAATCGGGAGAGGGACAGAGAGAGAGAGAGAGAGATGAGTTCGAGACAGTTTCCGCGAAAGCCGATACCTTGCAACGATGGAATTATAGTACGCGATTTCGTGTCTCGCGTTTCTCTTTCTAATTGAATTAAACTTCTTTCTGTTACGTGCACTACGGAGCCGTTCAAAGGAATCCCGGCGATCAAGTTTTTCCGCGGACCGGAAGTTCGCGAATTGCCGCGGAAGGTGCTCCATCCCCTTCTGCAAATTCTACCCCACTGTCCTTTTTTAGCCTTTTTAATCGAACGATCGTGAATGGACATGCTAGGATTACCGTTTCCGAGTTTACCGTGACCAATTTATTTTCACAAAGGGATGCAAGATTAGATTTTACTTGTTCATGGCCAAACGGGACCATCACAGGAGAAATAGTGAACGCGTGAAAGTTCATCAAGTAAAGAAAAGCATCTTCTTCTGTCGACTCAGATATCTCCCTCAATGAAAAGATAGAAAGATGCATTCATAGAGAATTATAAAAGTCTATAAACGTTTATAAAGTAATGTAAAACACGCAACTTTTATGCATTTATGAAAAAAGTGATGAGTGGAAAAAAATTGTGAAGGTATTACAGGAATTTAAGAATATCGTTACTTTAATTCTCACTTGCTGAAATTACTGGAAGAAGAAGTATATTTTTTCTTCTAATTTTCTTTTGATTCTAATTATCATCAATCACTTACGTATCGTTTTAATGAAATGATTACAACGACAGAACAGGAAAACAAGAGTGAACATGAGTGTTCAGACATTGAACAACAAAATTTCGGAGGAGTGTTTACAGCGAAGCAACTAATAATGTGAAAACATCGATCGAAGCGCGGCATTTTGATTTTCAATTGGGCGGCAATTCGTCGAGGGTCGAGAGGATGCTCGGCATGAATGGGAACGTGCGCCCCCTTTGAATCGCATAATCGGCCCCAAATGGGGAATTCGGCTTTTTTACGGGGCCGAATTACACGGTCCACGGATGTCGCTCAAAAACGGAAATCCCTTGTCGCCGGCCCATGAAAGGCGGCCGATATCGAATGACTCGGATTTTCCCAGAAGAGTTCCGTTTGATGCAGGAGTTTAACTATGCCTGGACTTAATGAAATTCGAGTACTATTCCAGCTTAGCGTACGAGGAGTCATCCTGTGATCCCGATTCTGATGGAAATCAAACACTCCCGTGACGTCTCGTCGAATCATTTTTTAACGAGACTCGCCGAATTCTTCGGATGCTTTGAGTCACCGCTTTTTAAAAATCAATTAACTTTTCTAAATGCAGCCTCCAAAAAATGTATTAACTTGTCCGAATATAAATTGAGGTTTTGGCTGTATAGGATGTATAAAGACAATAATTTCACTTGAAATGAACTTACGAAGTCGAAATAAATTTTATTATACTCTATACAATTTTCTTAACATGTTAGAAGATCCTTCATTTTATAGAATAAGATGAATTTTAAGATGTTATTTTTGTACCTTCGAGATTAACTGCAAGATCGACACTTTACATATAGCAAATTAAAAACTGCAATTTATTTGAGGACAACCTAACACAAATAATTCAAATCGTTGTTAATAAATAACGTTCTGAGCCTCTTAATACTAAACCTACCGAGCCTTAAAAGTAACTGGTACATGTTCCCTTATAAAAATGACAAGATTGATTTCATTTAGACTTTGTGCAGCTCCTATTGTAATGTGCTCCACTAAAGATATCTATACAATAATTTCTTATGAAATTATTCTTATTATATGAATAATCGTAAAATAAAAAAATCTGGAACCGGTCATTTTGACCGGTGATGGTAGGTTTAGTAACCCAGGGTTTAAAAACCCAGCAACGTCTAACAATTCGTTCGAAAAGCAAAGAGAGGTTCTGGATCCAGAGCTCGCGAGCGCAGGTACTATTTCGTCAGAGATAAATCCTGGCTGCCATAAGGGCCGGCGCGTTGCTCATACTGTCAAAAAAAAGTTGAAGCTCGAAGGCTTTCAAGATACCGAAGAATCCCGAGCGCGCTTCAGCGTTGGAGATAATATCAAATGATATTCCCGAGTCGCGTGAAAGTTTGCAAACAAGAGTATTCGAGTCCCGCCGCTATCTTATCACCGCGAATCTCTATCCGTGTCTCTATCTCGGCGTTGCCCGTGTATCTCGAGGGTGGAAATAATTTTCCGCTCGAGATCGAGCAAACAGAGAAAGAGCTGCTCGCAGTAGGTATAGGTGTATGGCAGCGTGACAGGAAGACAGCGCGCGAGATGATGATACACGCTCGGACAGATGTTGTACGTTTTCGAGCTGGTTCCTTTCCGAGTGATCGATCTAATCCTCGATTCGTACGCGGTATCGCACGCTGGCAAAGGATTAGAGAAACGAGCGCACACGCGGCCACGTGCACGAGGCTGACGCGCCCGCGCGGATCACACAAAAGGATCCGTCGCGAATCGATCGATCGGTCGGTACTTTCGGGCCGAGGAATCGGCACACGTGAGAAGCGTCTAATTAACGGGCTCGTTCGCTCATCAGCCTCAATTAGGCCGATTAATTCGTCTCGTTACGCTCTGCATGACGCCGCGCCGCGCGCATTTGCATCGTCAGCGGCGCACTTTTTTCTTACGAGGCGGAACCGAGCGACTCCCGTTCTATATAGGGTGTTCTTTGCCAGAAAATTATCCCTGGATACTTTGCATTCATTTTACGATTGTGTTTAAGGCGGTAGACTCCTTTTTCCAGGATTACAAGGGTGCGGGATTCGCGTTCTCATTTCTCGATAATACAAAAATGGGGTTTTTCAGTAGTCAAAAACGCTAAATAAAAAATCGATCTACGGCGCTATCGCCCTCAAAAGTCCTATTTTTTCGTTTACTAGGCGTAATTTGCATTATTCGGCAGCATGTAGCTATGAAAATAGCTACATGCGCAGTTGTTTGCTTCCGAATAATGCAACTTACGCTGCCGAATAATCCAAATTACGCCTCATAAACGCAAAAATATGACTTTTGAGGGCGATAGCGCCCTAGATCGATTTTTTATCTAGCGTTTTTGACTACTGAAAACCCCCATTTTTGTATTATCGAGAAATGAAAACGCAAATCCCGCACCCTTGCTATCCTGGAAACGGGTCTACCTCCTTAACACTAAATCTATCGACAATTAGAATGCTCGTTCGGGTCAAAGTCGCCAGGACAATTGAATCGAATCGAGGGGAAAAAGTTTCCCTCACTCTGCCAGTACCGGATCAGTCACGTGACATTACGACACATGCACGACAGAGATGAGAACAGCGTCGTAGAAGGGGAACGTAGAGTGGGGAGACTGGGTATTATCCAACCAAAAGCGGTTAGCACAAAGTCTTGGTACCGACGTGAATTATTAAGGAAAGATTCAAGAGAACTTTAAAGAAAAGTCATGGAGTAATGAGAATGTTGGATAATGAAACAGGAGATTAAGTTCTAAACAAAGTAAAAGATTAAATCTTTCGTAAAATACAAGGTTCTTAGGCAGAAGATTAATGCGCAACATCCAGAAATAGAAAATCGATCAATAACCAGACAATCCACAAATTGGATAATTCCATTTAAAAATTCGCTCTCATTAAAAAAGATAATACTCTACCTATCTGTTACCGATATAGGATAAAATACAGAAATTTCATTGGTTTATAATTCTTTTATAAGTTTTATAAGTTAATTCGAGATAAAGGATTGGAAAGGGTAGATACATTCAGTTTGGCGAACTCCGTTCGCCTTTTAGCGACAGGACAATATCCCGAGCGGCAGTCGTCGCGATGTATCAGGCCGCGTAGAGTCGTGATAGGGCGAGGCAGATGGAATTCGCAAAAATTCGGCTAGCATCCGGGAAGAGACGCGGGATTCAACTCCGCGTCGCGATGCCTTGCAAGTGGATTTAGATAAACCGGGGATCTTCGCGTAGGAATCCATATCTTTCGGGGCTAGTTTCCAACCAGAGGCATTCTTTACTCGCGATGTCCTCTCTTTCTCTGTTTCTCTTCCACGTTGATACAACGATACCGATCCCAGCCCGAATGAGAACCGAGATCGGGGACGGATTAAACGGTTTTCTGTTTCCTCGGTGGCCGGCGATAACGCTTTCCGCAAATTTGCTTAATGATAAACCGGGAGACCGTCTCCGAGACTTGAGCGATAGAGCGGGTCCTGAAATCGATAGCTGCTATTTCCAAACAACGTGTTTCGGACAGGGCGCTGCAACACTGGAACCCAGTGTTCAAGTTGTGAAAAAGGTGCTAATGGATTTCCTTCGTAAGGATACTATCAGAAAAAGCTTTTGTACGCAATCGATACTTCGTTCATTTCTTATTCAAAAAACATTTTTAATTTTGTAATATATAGACTGCGGATTTTGATATGTGAAATAAAAATTGTTTACATTAATTGTGAGAAACAGGAGCCGAATAAAGTTGTCACTATTTCTTTAATAATTTCATCAAGACGAAAATAATATCAGACGATTGCATAAGTTCGTACCCGATTTGAAAATAAAATTCAATGATTAAATTTTAAATTAAATTTTACAATTTAAAATTGTAAAAATATATTTTTGTTCAGCTAGCTTCTACTTTTAGGAACACAGTGCGACGATCGAATTTCGATTGGATGCTCGCTGCGCGTCCCGTAGAGCATGTAAATTCTATTTTCTTCCGAGGGGACAGTATAATCTGCGTATTAGGTGTTCCCATGAGTAATTCATTGTTTTCGGGGCAAGATGCCAGTGTAATTTGAATCCTGCAGCTCCTCCCACACTCGTGCCCGATCAAAATGGCGTGGGACGTCGCCAATGATTAATACACTATTGTCCATAACTGCTACAGCAAAAATGATTCTGCGACGGCGTCGAGTAACTGTTGATTTGCTTGCGTTCGAAGTTGAGTGGTTTCCGTTCAAAGCAGATCTGAGGTGTTTGAAAGTCGGGATTCAGATAACGGTAATGTTTCATCTGAAGTCTCGTTGGCCACCGAATAAACAGGTTGGCCCATTATCCCGGTTGTACGGATGGGGATGCCCGGTAAAATCGTAGTTCGTGAGACAGTATCGAAAACGTGACCGGGTCCGTAGGAAGGCAGCACAGCATAGCAGCCCGATCGAAAATCAGCCGGTTGCTCCGTAGGATAATAGATAATTTTCTCCCTTCTTCGACATTATCGCGCACAATGCACGAGGATGTGTACCGTGTATACGGTGGAAAGAGAAATGGTTACCAGACAGGAAGCACAGGCTGTACACGGCGAGAAGGGAAGGCGAAACGAAACGAAACGAAACGAAAGAAGCGAAGAAGCCGCTCCTCTACACGGCCGGGACCCGCTTGGTTGGTGAATCTCGAAGCTTATTGTGATCTACCAGGCAAAAGGGCTTGCTTCCTTCAATTAACGAGGAAAAATGGCCGGCCTGGCCGGCTACATCTTTATTTTCCGCGGCCCTTGCCGTATCGGTTCCTCGCGTGAATTATTAAAACGGCACCACCGGGCGATCCACCTTCCCTCTCTCTCTCTCTCTCTCTCTCCCTCTCTTCTCTACCTCTCATTCTCGTCGGCCACGGGATCCCTCGATCACGATTGAAGGGAAAGACCCATGGTCCCGTAGCGTCGCGTCGCGTCGCGAACGGGCCACATTCCGGTGCCCGGGGTTCCACGTGTAATTTGGATAAATACTTGCGGCGGTTCGCGGTTTCGGGAATGGCCGGCTCGAACCGCCTGACACAGGATATTTAAGCCGCAGACTCTCTGTTCCGCGGCTCGAATTACCTAAACGCAGGAATTCTCCGATTGCGAATGGGCCCCGGTTAATGGGCAGGTGTCACGCCGATGGTATGTATTTCACTCGGCCACTCTACGCTCGGCTACGGCTAAAGCGCCGGTTACTAAATAGCAAGACTCGGCCTGCCTGGTTAACTGATGAATGGTCGACCCTTCACGCGCGGGTCAGACCCAGCTCGCCGAAGAACACGAAGATACCTAGCCGATTCTGGACGGAGCTGCGATCCGATACCGGTGCCTCGAAAATTGAACCGTGAATTAACACTTTGCTGCCGGAGACCCTTTAACACCTTCGTCGCCGGCTGATCTGGGCGAAATCCTCCTGGTGAATCCTTTTTAATTTGAATTTTATTCCTACGAATCACACGCAAAAAATATCAAATCCTAAATTACACTCAAAGGATGCCGCTACTGAGTTTGCCCGCTCTCTTGTGACCGATGGGTCACATGGGCACCAATATTATTACCTACATGAGGCCGATTAACGCGTTGATGGGCTATTCTGTTTCTTCTGTCTCGCACAACTTGACGCAGAGGATTCAAATTTAAAGATCGATGCTCGCAGCGAGTCGGAAATATCGCAGAGTGCGCAGGAGGCCTAGAATGTCTGGGAGTACTTGACTCTTTCCCAGGTGCGGCTTAAAGAGCAAGAGGGGGAGGAAGAAGAGCGGGATATATACAAGCGCGGAACGGTCAGAAATTAAGGAAGCCAGGTCGTCTCGGCGTTGCGGTAGGGGGTGCGGATGTTGCACTCGTGGAGTCGGTAGAGCAGAGGACACCGTGGGCGATAATTAAGACGGACGCTGATTTCACGATAGCGGCTTAGTCCTCACGACGAGGACCCACCCGCCCTCGTAAGTACAGGAGGTAACTGTACTCGCGCCGCACACGAACCACCTCGATACACGGTCTCGGATGCACACGTGCAAACCGGGAAGAATGCATGCACGTTGACCGTCGGACTCACACGAACCCGTGGAAAAGCATGTACAGGCGAACGTGCACTCAAACTCTCCATTATAGCCGAGGTCTCCACGGTTCTCCTCTTAGTAGTAAGAAGATTCCATAGTCGGTCGACAGAGAGGGGCAGGGGGGCCGCGGGAGCGGGCGTAGGAGAGAGTGCGAGAGGAATAGAGAAAGGACATCCCGAAGCATCTCACGGAGGACCAGGGGATGACTATACGGTGCGCCTGGAGGAGTCGAGCGGCCAAGATTTATCGGCCTCTTACCGATACTGAGCCGTGCTCAAAATGCTGCAAAACACGGGGCGAGTGTGTGCGGGGGGGGTCTCCTCGTATATATACGGCCCTGAGCCGGATAACGAGGCGCTACCGCCACGGTAAATAGCCCCCGGTCATTTATTAGCTGAATTTATCTTGCCACGCGTCGAACAAAGGGATACGGACTATACGGCGTGCTTGTTGTCTTCCCTTCGGATCCTCCGGCCCGCCTCTCTTCTCTCTGGCCCTTATCCTTGCTCTTTTACCTCGGGGCTTCTCTTCTTTCTCTCTCTTCCTCTCTCTTTCCTTCTATCTGTTCCTCTACGATTCTCTCGGTTATACGGGAACGACGGTGTCCTGGCCGCCCTCAACCCCACCGACGGCGGGGAATCACCCGAGGCACCTGCGTGGTGGTTCGCCTTATCTTCGTGAGACTATCTGCTGGCCGGAATTATCGGTGAATCCGAAAAATGACGGTATTAAGATTGGCGCGGTTGCACGGAAAACGAGAGAGAGAGAGAAGGATTGTCGGAGAACAGACGGCTAGAAGGCAGAGGCAAAATCCCGTGTAGGTAGAAAGAGGGTACGGTGTGTGTATACACGCTCGGTTGGTCCGCGGACCGGAGCATGGTAGCGACTATGGCGGCGGGGCAAGGTAACGGGCACGTAAAAGGAAACGCGTGTTGTACGTGTGCGGAAAACGCCCGGCCAGATCCCGCGAGCGTTGATTTGCAATCGTACGTGCGCGGACCGGAATCGGTACCAGCCGCTACGCCGAGTCGCGCCGGGCAGATAAGTATGCGCGAGCTTTAACGGCAGGATATCGAACCGGTTTTTATGGGCTCGATTAATTTGCCCGTGGTGCGTGGCACCGCGAATTGTTGCGCCAACGATGTCCTCCGACGACGGATTCGTGGGAAGCGTTTTAAGGGATGAGAAGCGGACGAGGAGGTTCGGGGGTGACGCACGTTGATGGATTGGGATTGTATGATTAGTTCAAATATATTCATGATTTTATTTAACGCATTCACGCATTATAATTTAGTTTTCTATGCAGAATTCCAGACAATGGTACGGTTTGAAAAGCTTATATTCATACATTTATTATTAGACAGCGGATTTTATGCATTTACGACCAAAAATGAGTAAGTGTAATTTAAAACAGTAAAAGCATTAGTGAAATTTTAAATACTGTTATATTATTTTCGACCTACTAAACATATTAGGAAAGGAAATAGATTTCTATTGTGTTCCAGTTTGTTGGAATTTAGGTGGAAAATTTTTAGTTTGCATGAAAATCCGCTGTCTATTCATTATTATTATATTCACGATTTTATTTAACATCATCATATTCACGTATTATAATTTAGTTTTCTATAGAGAATTCCAGACAATGGTACGGTTTAAAAAGCTTATATTCATACCTTTATTATTAGAAAGCGGATTTTATGCATTTATGACCAAAAATGAGTAAGTGTAATTTAAAACAGTAAAAACGTTAGTAAATTTAGAAATACTATATTATTATATTTTCGACCTATTAAACATATTAGGGAAGAAAATAAATTTCTGTTGTGTGTTCCAGTTTGTTGGAATTTAGGTGGAAAATTTATATTTTCATAAAGATCTGCTATCTATTCCTATTATTATTATATTCACGATTTTATTTAACATCATCATATTCACGCATTATAATTTAATTTTCAAAAACCTTATATTCATATATTCATTTTATTATGTTCATGTTTTTATCTAACATCATCATATATACGCATTATAATTTAGTTTTCTATAGAGAATTCCAGACAATGTTATGGTTTAAAAAACTGTTTTAATTTTGTATGTTTCTTCTTCGGTCACACATTTAGTACGTCTCACGAATACCGCTCGTTAACAACGAGCACGCACGTGCCTTCGTGGTCAAACAGAAACTGAATGATGTCATGCCCAAGTGTCTGTGCCGTTAGATGGGCTTTTCCTATTTTCCAAGCTTGAGTCAACCATCCTGAGTCACCCGAAGCGACTGGAAGAAGTAGATCAATTTTAACTCGTTAAGTGCTACATCAGTTCCCATAAAAGTCACATAAAATCAAAACAACTCGATCAATGGAACAATAGAAAATACAACGTTTATTCTAACTAGACTGCGATTTTGATTCTCGATTTTGTTTTACTAGTTCTCACCCCCTGTCATTTCACTTCAGCCGACAGGCGCACCAGTATTTTTATAGCCCCGGTCTAGTTCTCAGGCGACAAAGAACTTTAACTTATTTAGTTGTATAAATTTCACGAAAGCGCTGGGATTAAACGTCGGCCCGGATAACTACACGCGTGAAATACTGGGCTCGAGCCATTTTTCTCGCCTCTTTTTCTTCTCTCTCTCTCGCCCTCCACCCCTTCCGTAAATCAGATTCGCAAAGTAGAGTAACACCGTAATACCTAAAGTCAACGGGCGATTGTTCTGTGAACTTGAACTGGGTATCGATCCTGGCATTCTTAATCTCTAAAAATTACAATGGCACCTTGCGCTGACTCCGTAATATCCCATTACTCATGTCGAAAAAGTTATGGGCAATCGGGAATTATAAACAAAATGATAATATACATTCTCACTGTTATTATGATATTCGGGCCTGTACATTTTAATCGATTCGAATAGTCGAGCGCAAGGTGTTAACCCTTTGCAGTAGGAACTATTTTAACTCGAAAGTTAAATATTTCTTCCGATCTAGAATAATTCCATTATATATGATTGTTTTTCATATTATTTTTTATGTAGGTTGGCAACAAACTTCGCGACCTTTTGTTCATTGGAAAGCTCGGAATTTTTCGATTAATTTGATATAAAATACTCGTGGAGGTCGCGAACTTAGTTGCCAATCTTATTAGGTTAGTCCAAAAAAGAACACGACAATAAAAACTATGTTATTTGTAGAAGATTTGAATATAATACTTGAACGACATCTCTAGCTTCGGTGGCAGCAGCGATTGTCTCTGCCAGGAAACCGGGGGATAAGCAGCAATGCGTTCGGTTAACCGGAGACACGTTTCGCTCGGGCTTTCGTCACGTCATTAAGCCCGGCCGCGGCGTGCACCGGAGCGGCGATAATGCCCCGGGGGGCATCGAGGGCGGGGAGGGGTGGCCCACGGGCAACCTCGCCGCGATTTATCGGTTTATGGGCGCCGTCGATCGATGCCGATCCGGCCACGGCTGAAAGGGTCGCAGGGTCGGGACCATCCGCGGAGACCACGACCACGAAGAGGGCCGTCTCGCGTTTCTCTGTCGCGCTGCTCTCCCTGCTCGCCCTGCTCGCCCTTGGGGTTAAGTGGCACTCTCCGCCGACTTTTATAATTATTTCCTACGGAGGCGAGATCGTTAATCAGTAATTGGACGAGCGGTTCCCGGCCCGGGAAACCGGAGTGCACGTCGCACCGCGGACCAGACCGTTCGCGCGGCTTATTACGTTGTTGAAAGAGTTCACGGTGACTGGACCGTCCACCCGGGACGTTTATGGTTCCCTTTAACGGCGGATTTATCGGCTGGCGACTCTCTGCGGGATCGATGCACCGGCTTTGATCGATCCCCGCGACTAACGAGTCGTGATCGTTGCTGGACCGTGATGTTCCGTAAATTGGAATATAGTGCGAATGCAAAGACGTGATTGAAAATAGTTGTTGTGTAATTTGTTGTTTTTGTATTTAGAATTCCCGAAGCGATTCATAACAAATCGGATTTCCGGAGATAGTATAAAGTGTCATTTTAGATATCGCGTTACACCACCTGATGTACATAGACGCATTCCAAGCCGTCGACATACCCACATGGGTCACTAATAACCTCAGTAGGTGCATGCGACCTTAACCCCTCGCCGTATTTTAACGAGTCAGACTCATGATGAACATTTTAGGCGTTTCTTTTTAGATAAAATTAAATTTGGTTCTCGTTTGTAATCAATATAATTAATAATTTTGAAAATATCTATGGTACATGGCTAAACATTTTTTAATGGAACCTTCAATAGCAACAACTATTTTCATTGTGAACTAACGAGTCACCCTCAATAACTAATCTAATTGTTTCATTTAAGATTGTAATGTAAAAGGAAATTTCTATTCTTTCTTTTGGTACAGCACAATTATTGAAAATCCTATTAATAGGCTTCCGGTAGGTAAAGTGTTAAGCATTGAAATAAATGTAGCAATACACAAAAAATATAAATTTTCTCTTCTCTTCTACGACATTTTTGGGGAGAAAGACTTTTTAATCACTGTAACTCTACAGAAAATGTTATGGCAAGGGGTTAAACACGCAATTAAAAAAAGATGTCAGTTTTGGTGGACACCATTTTCGACAAGTAGTCGGAATTTGTGAATAAATTGTCGGAATCCATTGCAAGTGGACGCCCATCTCTTCCCTTAATGATTTTAATAGGTTGGACATAGTACAGTACTATTTTGTGTTTCACGAACCATTTGTTATCATAAATTCATGAAATTATTTTCACAAAAATTGTTTGTATAATTGTTCGTTTTGATCATGAAGTCCCAGGATAGGTTCGATCCAGACGCGGATGGAAACACGTCGGCGATAAATTATTCTAAGGCGCGGGGTATATTTTACCAGCACCAACACCACCCCCGCTGTTGGGGTTGTTTCGCAGCTCGCGAGCCCGCGATACTTGAATCTTGCGGATTGAGTTGTTTTTCTCCCGTTCGAGGCGATCACTCTTTTCCTACCTTATTTGTTGCGGCTCGGCGTGCCGCCTGCTGTGCTGAACCCTGCGAGGGTGGTTTAGGGTGGTAGAGGGTTGTGGAAGGTGTCCGGGGTTTAGACGTATTTTTGTTAGTAAGCTGACTGCTGACACGCATGTCTTTTGATCCGGAGCCGAAAATTAATGTTTATGAGAACGTGTTAGGGTGGGATCTGGAAAGAGCGAGAGGGTGGAAGGGATGAAGATTATGTCGAATCCCTTTGTTATACAGGCTTTCTTTTCGGAAAAGATGATGTTAGCCTTGTGGATATTAATGATAATTTGAAACACAATTTTTTAAATAATGTTTCAACCCTCCATAAGATGCGCCTGTTTAAATTAATGTTATAATATGTCATCTTGTTCTGTCAAATTGATAGAAAACACTTATTTGATCGGATAAAATAAACATTGCGGAAGACCCAAATACTTTTGCTTTTATAATTTATACCTGTATACAATGAATGTTTACAAAACATTGTGAAATTTTTCTCCTCGATGTTTTCGAAACAGGGAAGACATATTACTGTAGTTTTGGCATGTTTTTTGTGTGCGAATCGCACTCATATATTAGCTTTTATTTTTATGTGGTATAAAATCGCTTCTACGCCGAATTTAACGCCGCCAATGCATCGATCCGACCACGGGGAAAATATTGTTTTTCGTGAGATATTAACCTGTATCTTTTTGGCTTTCAAAGAAAGAATTTTTGACTTCGTTCCAAGTACAAGGATAGAGCGAAGTTAAGAATGAAAATCAGGAACCAGGGTTTAATAATGGATTAAAGCTGGTTCAGGCCCTACCGGCGTGGATGAATGCGTTCACCATATCGGGGCATATATTCTTCACTGAAATAAGTAAATATTTAACGAGAATCCTCGCAACGGATAGGGTTCGGTGAAGGAAATATGGCAGGCTCGTAAAAGCAACAGGGGGTGAGAGGACGGCAGCGCACTCGAACGTCGGAAGTGCAAGGCATGGAAGTGGAGAGTCTGTGTACTTTTTGGACACCGTGTTACACATTAAGGGTCTGAACCTATTAACAGGCGAGCCGTTTTCAAAGCGATACGGCGCCGCGCCGGGTGACGAAAAACACATTTGGAAGCTTGTATCCTTCAGGGTGTCGCTTTCCACGCTACTTAAGTGTCCCTCCGGTGTCTCGCTTCGTGCCGACAAGAATACTTTGTGATCTAACCCCTGAATAACCTAGTTATCTCTGACACGGTGATACTTGTTAGCGGCTGCAGTCTGAGACACTTTATCGATCACCCTGTGTCCGAAATTTAATCAGAAACGGTGCCCTGAAATTCCGTGCACTAAATCTTATCAGGCCAACGACATTATTCATTTATAATTTCAACATTCATCTCGTTGATTCATCTTTATTGCCAGCCCTTTGAGAACAAGGACTTTTGAGTGACTCAAGCGTCCTTGAATGGCCTTGAGTAATTATAGTCACTGAGTTCCTAATGAAAGGGACTACGAGCGTAAGCATACGCATTTTATCGCGATCGTCAATCATGTAACGAAACTCCAGCCCATTTTGCGCTCGATGAAATCCCTAAGAAAATAAATAGACCCCGGATTGACCCCGGTGTCTTGGCAGCCCTACAAAAATACGCATTTCCATAAATATCCCCGTAAGTTCGGTGTACGCAGTCGGCGGAAGTGAATTTCCGTCGGAAAGGAAAGCCACGAGCGAACTCGTTCGACGAAAATGGTTAGGTGCACGCATAGATAATTTCGAGTCTCGCGAGATTTTCGCCCCGGCACGACACGGCGCGGCGTCGCGGTCTCGCTCGAGGCATCGATTCTTTCTGCATCGGGGGTTTGGTTCTGAGGGGGTGGCTCTCTCGTAATTTCGCCAGTGCGAAACTAGCGGGCGCGGCGACGGAATTTCGACGTGACGTTCCGCGTAACTGTTCTAATTTGGCGGCTCGGCTCGGCTCGGTAAGGAAATTGGTCCGATCGTAGTAACTCACGTATTTACCGACCCGCCTCGATGTTTGATCGCGGATATATTGGCGAAGAGGGCCGAAGGCACGCACACGGTGGTCTCGCGGTGTGGTCCTCAGGTCGAGAGGAGTCCGCTGATAGCGTTCTCACACACTCTCTTCCTCTCTGCCTCTCTGTCCCTTTCCTATCCCTCGTTCTCTTCTCCTGTGCAGCTCGTTCCCTCTTTCTCGTCCCGTTCGCGGTTATCTCCTTTTCCTCTTGCTCCTATCCTCCCTGCTCTTAAACTGTTTCCTTCGGATCCTCGTCTCTTCTTCGACCGAGGATCAACCGAGTAAGAGAGAGCGGCTGAGGAGAGACGGAGAGACTCCTGCTCGCCTGTGTGCCCGAATGAGCCGCGATTTTTCGCAAACTCTCGCTAGCCTCCCCGGACGTATAACGTACAATTACCCGAAGACCAGATTACACGGGGCCATGGGAGAGGCTCGTCTCTCTCTCTCTCTCTCTCCCCTCTCCTCTATCTCTCGTTCTGTCTCGAAGCGCTCGTTATGCCATCACACAAAGCCCCGTTCACATTGGCCCACTTGAGACCAGCTCGAGTCGACGAGATGCCGATACACCGAACGACCCCGCGCCCACGGATCAACGAGAAGGGCCTACGGTCTTATCGTTCCCTTGCTAGGCATCGATACACCTCTACCTGCGGTACCGGAACTCGATCCTTTCCTAAGAATCGATGTTCCTGCCGTTCCACGCTGCCTCGATGATTCCCCGCAATATATCACGATACTACGGGAAAACAAACCAAAACGCACGGAACAGTCTATTGTTTTGCGCTCGCTGCCGCGCAGCGCTGTTCCTCTTCGGGCACGTGCGTTCGCTTCGAACACGCTGGGCGGGACCCTACGACCCTGCTCCAGCCCGAAACCGATGAAAAAATTACTTGAAGAAAGACGGTATAGCCGGCATCTGTAGAACTTCGTTTTTGGGACGAACCTAACTACCTAACACTTTTAACCCTCATACGTCCCTCATTTCGCGAACTGAATCTGTCCCTCGATGTCAAATTGACACAATGTTAAAAAAAGAATCGATAAAATAACAAGTCAAACAGTTACTTTCTGATGTTTTTTTCATTCAAATTGATGAGTTAACATTTATATCTTAGGTTTCTGCGGTTATATGTTTCGCATTAAAAAAATAAAAGTCACCAAGTTTCGGACAAATTTACCTACAAATAATAGAACAGTATAACTTATTTCGGAAAAACTGTGTCAAATTGACACGAGGGACGGATCAGGGTTAAGAGTTTCTTTCATCATAGATGTTATTCTTCGAACTCATTTTTTTTGCCAGAAGTCAGCCCTTTTTCTATTGGACCATCATTTCAGGAACACTTTTTATATCAATATCGTAAATATTCATTTGTTACAATTTTTTATGAATGTGACCTTGAATGACCTTGAGGAAATATTATTGGTGAAACTGTTTTTAGTAAGGGCTACGATTCTAGGTGTTAAAAATACATGGTATATTTTAAAAATAGAAGATCTCCCAAGACAGTATATGCAGTCCCTTCCCATATAGTAAAATATAAATGTTATTCTTTCTTCTTCCAGTTGAATTAAAATTCGATGGATTTTAAGAGCGATAGGAGAATGTAATTTTTTCAATTCCTGTCAATTTCCCAACGCCTGTGCATTTTTATCGAAAACCATTAAAAACGAGCGCGAAGCGAAACATCGGACGCATTAGCCGGCGCTGCCGTGAAAAAATATTTGATCGTCTGCCGAGCGATCAGTGCTTTCCCCGTGAAAAGGATACACTCGAGCATTGTAGGCCAGCACACAGAATAAAAATGGTAAACCAACAATCGCGAAACACGGTGTACTCTCGCGTTCTTTTTGTCTCGGAGCTGTGAAGCCCGTAAACGATCGAACAGTTCCGAAGAGTGTCGCGCATACGGCGCTATATTGATTTGACGGCATTCAAGAGAAAATCCTGATAGACCGGAGTATGTCGACCCACTATCAACCGAGCGCCTTCAGCCATTAAAACTCATGAGCGTTAGCTGATACCAGAAAAGTGGCTGGCGTGTTTTTTCCATCTACTCTTCCCTCCTCTTCGTCAGCCCCCGGCCACGATTACTCGAGCCACAGAAATAGAGTCGTGTAGAACGTTGGGAGACACATCGACGAGCTGCTTGCTCCCCAGGCTTGCCGTGTCTCGTCTTCCGGTGTTCATATTTAACGAGTCAACTTTCCATCGCGTCGAACCAGCCCCCGAAACTTTTCGTGTCCTCGAGTGGGATCTTCGTGAGCCACCCCCGTCGCTTTCCCTCTCGTTCCCTCTTCAACTTGTTCTTCTTCATCTTCTTCGAGCTGTCGTTCGACAGTGTAACTCGGCCGCGTCGTTAGCGCTTCGGCCCTCGTTGAATCCGGCGGAGCGTCAACAGCTGCCGGCGATCATCGTCTTTCGTGTATCCTTGCACCTTGCGAGAGCTATATTCCACTTCACGGCTCCTTAAGTGGCCTCCACTCGAACAAGAGGCCCGCTGCACCACGCACACCGTTAATGGGATGCCGATAAACACGCGGAATGCCGCCCGCGGTTCCCGCATCCACGCTAATGGAACCTCTAGCCGATGCGTCGACGCACGGAGCGGCGCGGTGACAATCGACGAAAATCAACTTTCACAACTCCATAGAAGTGCTCCTAGATATTTATTATAAAATCAAATTATGATATTCAAACTAGCAAACAAATATTAACTAAACAATGTAAAACATTCTGCAAGGTTTAGCTACCCCTACCGGCCCATTAACCATTTTTCATGTCAGCGACGAGCGGTTAAGGGAGTAGACTCCTTTTCAAAAATGGGGGTTTTCAGTAGTTAAAAACGCTAGATAAGAGATATTCTAGGGCGCTATCGTCCTCAAAAGTCCTATTTTTTCGTTTACGAGGCGTAATTTGCATTATTCGGAAGCATACAACTGCGCGTGTAGCTATTTTCATAGCTACATGCTACCGAATAATGCAAATTACGCCTCGTAAACGAGAAAATAGGACTTTTGAGGGCGATAGCGACCTAGATCGATCTTTTATCTAGCGTTTCTGAAAAACGAGAAATGAGAACACGAATCTCGCACCCTTTCTATCCTGGAAACGAGTCTACCGCCTTAAGAACGAACATATTAAGAAAGAAAATAAATTTCTATTTCCCTCCAGTTTGTTGCAATTTAGGTAGAAAATTTTTATTTTGCATAAAGATCCGTTGTCTAAATATCAATTTCATATCCATAAAATGAAAAAAATTGAACTATGGAATTATTCTAGGTCGGAAGAAATGTTTATTTAATTTTCAAGTTAAAATAGCTCCGACTGCAAAGGGTTAAGTTAGGTCTTGTAAATTACATCCATCCAAGTGTTCCTGACAAAAGAAATAAAAAAGACTTAATTTTTAAAGTTATTAGATATTCCCGTTTGGCCTACCATGTACAAGGACCAGCTAACAGATGCACCCACATAATCGACACGACCCGAGCGAACCGTTAAATTGACCATTGCACTCGAGGTGCCAAAAACGGTCGAAACAATGGCTTCAAAAACGGTCGGAAATGCCAGCCGATGGCAGCGCAGTAAATCAAAACGGTCATGGCCTTATCGGCTCGCACGCGGCCGAACTATGATCACAATTTTTTCCTCTTTCGAAAAGCGACCGGAATGGCACCGGCGCACGTGTCCGCAGTCGCTTATTACCATTTTATTGCGTTGCATCTGGCGTAGGCCTCGGTTGTATTTCACCGTTAAATACGAGACCGTTTAGTCCGGCTGACGGCGAAATGATTTTAAGGCCGTCCATTATGACTTTTTATGGGTGGGGGATACGGACGGCTTCGGTTTTCGGTATTAACGATGCCGTTTACGCCGCGCGGCCGTCCAAACAGAGCGATTGGTCAGTCATTTCCGACAACTTTGAGGAAACGCGGCAGTTTCGACGGACTTCCGTCCTAAACAAGCAACCGGCTCGCTCTCTTTCGCGCAACCCCCATTAGTCGTCGACGTTGCGACTTTTACCGTTCCTGTTTTGCTCCGTGGAAGGGTCGACTCTCGTCACTCGGCGAAAGTTTACGGACATACTAATTTTTTCCTTTGTGATCTGACCGTGCTTGCGCCGGCTATTTGCCCAAGAGATTTTCCTTGCCGATCTCAAATGTTGTTCCTCGTGGAAATGGTCCCACTTAGGCATCAAAAATATTGCCTTCGCTCGCTCAATTATGGCTGCTCAGTCGGATCTGCACCAGGTAGTGCTCCTTCAGAAATGTAAAAAAGTTAGTTTCTCTTTTATTGCACTTCCTAGATGTCAATGTATTATGTTGTTCTTTCTTCATCTGGACCCTAGGGTATTCTAAAGTCTGCTGAAATTAAAGTGTTTGGAGTAATAAATCAAACTTGCCTATTTCTTTATGGCCCTTTCTGGTGTCTAGCCTTGTACTAATGCCCTTGTACCGAAGAGAAACGAGCCCATATTTTTTTTTGCTTTAGAGTCGTACCTTATTGTCGTACTCGTCAATTTTCTCCTTCGTTTTCCCCAAGATCGTTTGAAGGGCACACCTATAACACTTCACCTCGGCACGCCTCAGACGTGGGAAAGGATACTCTGTTTAAGCTTCATCTTGGTTGCATCTCCATTGCCTCGAAATAATTAAGAGGAAAAGAGATATGAAAAGCGGAACGCAAACTGGAGGTTCAGTCGCGGGGCCATTTTTTAATCAAGACTTTAATGAACCGTTGCTGGTAGATAAAGAAAATACTACCGTTCCACCGCGTTTTCTGCTTCGGAATAATTAAACTTTGAACAGTATAATGATCGTATTTTGTTAATACGCATTTATCAAATTTACGGGTGTTTCCATTAATTAATAAATAATGAAGTATTCCCGCTGTATCGCGGCAGCCTATTGATGTAGATAAGCTTGGTACATTTTCAATTTAATTAGTGGGGATCGAAAAATAACGCGCTCTCTTCGGTTCCATCTACCCGCGCGCTTTGCTTCGTCATTGTGGAATAACAGAGATATTTTAAACTTTATGAGGATGTCCTGCACAAAACAATACATATCGGGTTGCAGCGACGACCCACATGGAGCTTCGAGCCAATGTTACAAAGTATAAAGCAAAATTGAGGTTACCGTGCGAGCCCGTCCATGCAATTGCAGAGATCAACTGCAACTACTTTCTTGTATGTATGTGTATCTGTTTTTTTTAACGAAGCTTGGCATTGTTTCCGAACACTGTTTCCCGTGCGTTCTACGCTGTTTTTCCCGCGGATCGAAAACAGAAATTTAATTAATAGTCGATTTCAAGTAAAATATTGAACTAATTCGGCAAATAGGAGAATGAAACCATCAGCTCGGAAACAAAACATCGAGCAACAATCCTAAATGAATGACGAGCAAATCGCAAACACGGGATAGAAGTTAATTTTTCGAAGCAACACGCGTGGAACGACTTTATGGCGCAAAATATTCGATTCTGTGTATTGATCAGCTGAAATAATATACCTTTTTGTGTTTGCTTCGAACAAAATACATCAATAAAATGAAACGCGTGCAATGTTTTTTTCAATATTTTTTTCACGTCACTCGATTACAATCGATTGTAGGCGAGACCAGTATTTATTATGGTTTTACTTCACTTTCCATTTGATCAATTTTATAATAAAAAGGACCTGGAATTTATACAAGTATGGAAATGAAGTACCAATATTAGCTGTCATTAGAAATCAGGGATCGGAGAAGAATTATGGAACTTAAACATGACTGCCCGAGCGTCCTTCGCTCGAACCAACTGATCCCCCCGCATAAACGTGGTGTCCTACAAGCTGCATTGCTGCGTTTTTTTTTTTATTGTAGAAGATCTCATAGAAGATTTATTTCAACGTAAAACGGAATTCAATATAAGAATGACAACCAAGAGAAAATTTTACAAAACAAGAATATACAAATATAATGTATAAAAATTAATATGAATACATACTGGACACAATGTAGACGTTCTAACCAGATTATTCATACTTATATGAAAACCCTTACTTATAGAAGGAAGCCTCCTTCGCGGATAGGTCAGCCCTTTCATTACCATCAATTCCAATATGGGACGGAATCCAGTCAAATTTAATGAAGCTGTGCGCATTATCGTGGATGGAATTGTTGAATTTCTTTTTGGTATTGAAGATAAAAGAGTCAGTTTTGATCTCCATTTTTGTAGAATTTAGGCTTAAGGGAACGCTTAGATGCATCGCTGCGGTTCGCGTGCAAAGTCCGAGCAATATTTTCATCGTGCTCGATGAAAACCGACGAAACAATTTCGCAAGCTCGAGGAGTTTACGAGCTCGAGGAGTAACATTTATGATCGCGGGTTGCGTGATCGAAGAAGCGAAACCGAAGCCGAAGCCGAAACCGTAGATCTCTGTGTCCGCCATTAAAGCGGCCGGTGCAGCATGATCCAGGGAAAGGATCGCGAAAGAGGCGGACAGGATCGTGAGTTTGCGCGAGGGCCTGCCGAGGTAGAAGCCTCGCGAAATATCAATTATCCGAGCGAGTACATTTAATTATGCCTGTGGTGGGTTTTGAGGGAATCCCGCGCCGAAAACTGTTGCGTTTAAATAACCAGGCTCGCGCTGGTAAGCACACACACACACACATATATAAATATACAGGATGGGATAACCAGCTCATGGAGAACCATGGAGTGGATAGGGAGCAGCGTTGACGGGTTAATCTGCCTGGTTTTACAGCTCTTTCCAGGCCGATGTCCAGCGCGCGGCCCTCCGTGCGTGGAACGCGCGTCCCGCCGAAATACTTGTGCTCCTACGATGATTATTATAATCGGCTGTCAGTGGCTCGTTATCGTGACGGTATGTGAAAGCGTTAAATTAAATTTAAATCCTCGATGGCCCCAGCCCGGGTCCCATAGGCGGGGATCAGCCCAGGGAACGAGCGTGTGCGACCAGGGAATAGGATGAACAGAGAACGGGCGATGAAAGGGAGCAGCCTGCTCCAGCTGAACCACGGTGAAAAAGAGAGCTAGAGAGAAAATGAGAGAAAGATGGAGAAAGAGAGAGAGAGAGAGAGAGAGAGGAGAGAGCAACGAGGCTCGTCGAAAAACGAACACGCACGCCTTCAAGTAGCAAACTGGGAAGAGTTATATCGTAGAGACCCGGTGGTCCTTCCCAGATTGGACGATAATTACCACGTGTGGTGTGCGCCGTACGGCAGATAAGTACTATTAATGTCCGCCGAGGAAACCGATCTCGACCTGTATTATTATATACGGCCCTCCCTCAGCCCTTATGCGTAACGGGGTGGGCTGCACCGAGAAATTCCGAAGCCATACAGAGAGAGAGGAAGAGCAACCCCTTCGTGGAAATACCGATACAATGGAACACCGATACTCGAAACCGCCGCTGGAAATGCCTGTACACGTCCGGCGCAATTAACGACGTAACCGATATTCGCATAATAACTTCCACTCCTTATCAAGACCTCCAATAAAACTCTGATTTACGATTTTCCCCGCGATATCGCTTTCGTTTTTGCTCGTTGCTTCCTCGATCGCTACCGGGATGCACAAGCGAGATCCAACCGTCGATACTTAACACATTATTTGCCGATTATTTCAGAACCTTTGAATGTCTATAGTTACGGAATTTTTAATGGATATTTCTAAATTTATTTTTAGTATTTTAAAATTTTGGAAATAGTCTGCATATAAAGAAAATTCTTCATTACACCTTGTAAAAATATCCAAGACTCCATTTCCAATTTATTCTTACAATTTTCTGAGAGAGAGAGAGAGAAGCACACCAGTACTTTCTCCAATTCAAAAATCTTGTACCCCAAGAAAATATTAAAATTGTAAAGTGCAATCGCAATTACAGTGAACGCGGTACCAGATTCAGCTGCTTTCGAGAAAGAATCGCTGCAAGACGAAAGTGGGGGTGGCCAGCTGTGGTAAAAAAGAAAAAACAAGCATCGATCTCTCTGTCTAGATAATTGCGGGCCTCTCAACAAGCTCGCGAAGTGCAACGGAACGCCGAGATTCTTATCGCAAAGCGGAGGACGATTATCCGTCCGCGAACTTATTTTGCATTATTCCGCGAAATGGCAGTGGAGCTGCTCTCCTCGGCCGACTCGCTCCGATTCGTTGTTCCGCGAATTCGGGTCGATACTTTCGTTTCTTTGGCAGCTGTGCTCTGATTCAATGCGGTTTCTCGCACGGTTACGAAATATTTACATTGAATTTGTTATACGCTTCGGTAAGGCTGCGTTCGGGACAGGATACGTGCTGCGACAACTGTGCTGTGGATCTCGGCGCAAGTTCTCATTCTTGAGGACTGTTTTGGAAATTGGGAATAGCAGTTGAATTTGATTACTAGATCAGAACCCATTTTAAAAATTTGTAAAGTATTAGACATTGTGACAAACTGGACCTTTATGCAAATTCTCATTTTTGTGTCTGTGACCAATAGACTTCGGATTTTACGCATTTATGGTAAAAATATTACATTACTCTTGTTAAAACTATTGAAAGAAGAAATACATTTTATCCAGCTTTTTAGTATTCAAACGGTGGATGGAATTATAAATGTTAACAAATGAACCAGCATTATACATGTAACATAAAAGTTTCTCTATTCATAGCACATTCTTTTCTTTATTTCAGACAGCCAAATTCACTTCATACATTTTTGCCTCTCACTCATTATTAGATTGCGGATCTTTCTGCAAAATAAAAATTATCTGTGTCGATTGCAAGAAATAGAAACCAAATAGAATATGTGTTCTTTCTTCCTTTAATAATTTTGATAGAATCGAAATCATATATTGACATCTTCAATTTTCAAAAATTTCCTACAATTTTCAATTTCATCTACTCAATTTTCCTATAAATGCATAAACATCCGCAGTCTACTCATTATATGTCTTTCTCATTCTCGCCACACACATCCGCACACTTAGACATAGGAATTTTTATTTTGCATAAAAATCCGCAATGTCTACGGTTTAAGTATTGAATGGAACATATACAAGCTCTGAAGAAAGAAGTTCCACATACCGTAACCGCGAATAGAACAAAGGATGAAAATCAGATCGAATTCGTAGAACAAGAACGAGCCATCAGCATACGATCTCCAAGACTGGATCCACATTTCGCAGGTTTCCATAAAAAGCCGTTTTCCATAAAGCCGTTCCATAAAAGGCCGGCGGCGAGTGCCGGCACATTCGAATCACGATCCGGACAGCCGGTAATTGCCCTAATCTCGAACACACAGTCTAATCTGGTAAGTGGCTGGGCGAACACCTTCCATTCATTGATCGGTTGGCAGTGTCACCCGACAGACCGACCCTAAAACGAGAAGAAAAGGAAACAACCGGGTCCGGAGATTACCATATCAGAAACTGATTAAGACGTTGCCGAACAAGTCGCCGAGAGGTGTGTAGAAGCTTTCCCATCAGGTACAAACAAAGTGGTACATGGGGGCGCGGGCTCGTTAGAAACGACACAAAACTAATCATCGTTCTCTCCTCGATGTTATCGGGATGATCGTTCCTCTCCACTCCGCTCCACTCCGCTTAGCTCGAGCTAATTGCGGTGGAGCGGGGAAGAGGGTTGGCCAGCTTCTAAATGCAGGAAATAATGCATTTCGTGAGCCAGTCAATCGGTCATCTTATTACGCCGGGGAACGAGTGGACGAGTAGGTATATGACTAAGGTGGTCGGATCGGGACCAGACAATTTAATTGTTCGAACTTAAATGGAGAGCAGCTGCCTTCTCCCGCCTAACAAGCCGGTAATAACCGGGCCCGGTCGCTCCTCGCCCCCCTCGCACCCCTCTTCTAGCCACCGTTCCATCCTCTTTCAGCCCTCTTCGTCCCCTAACCGTTCGACTGGCCCTAACCGTGACGCCCGTGACCCTGACAAGTCGCGTCGGGATTCACGAGCGTCCGAGAGAGATAGAGCCTTCGTCTTCTTCTTCTTCAGGGTCTATCCGTGAAACAGCAGGTGCTTCCGTCGCGGAATGCCCCGGGAACAAGCGACGCGCCACGCTCGCGCTGTCTTCTCTCTGTCGTTCACTAATTCCGTCTTAATCAGCAGGATCCTCAACCCTCTCCACTCCTCTACTCTCTTCTTCTACCTTCTACCTTTGATCCCGTCCCGCGGGAGACACGGAATCGGCCGTACGAAAGTCGACGGGATAATCTTCTCGGATTCACTCGGACACGACTTGATGGGGCACCGCTTCCAGAGGCCGTTGCGCCATACCACGCGTTGGATCGTTAACATTTGGGAAATAGACTGGAAAAGGTTCGGGAGTTTCGAAAGTTCCGCTCGTGCCCGGCTGGATTCTTTCTGATGGCTTTTGTGCCCGGCTGATGGAGGTCTTCTGATTCTTCGGGGTCGTCGAGATTATTTGGTGGTTGGAAAGCGTGCGTGACGTGATCATTAGAGAAATTGGAGAGCACGATGAAAATATTGGAAATATTGGGTCGCTCGGAAAATCATTTCGTTTTTCGTGTAGATATGGCATTGCTTTCATTTGTTATTACTAACCTCATTTTAAATCGCAAAATCGTGGTATATCTTGACAATTGACATTTCGGACGTAATTTCCTACCTCTTGTAGTGCTTTCTAATCTTTCAAGTATGTTTTTATCATCACATCAAATATGCAAAATCAAAGTACGCATTTCCATCACCTTTTGCTTTTTTATTACCGCAAGGGTAAAAATGTTGTGCACGAAAGAAAAAGTTGTGCGCCGTTTAAAGAGAGGATTTACCATCGATTACTATTATTTCGCTTTTTTCAACATTTTTTATGCGGTGCAAATTTCATTTCAAATAAAGTCGTGAAAAGACATATAACTCAATATTTTGTTAATAGAAAACAGAAATTCTACGAGGATCTTTAAGTTGCTTGAAAAATCGCAAGAGACCATAGAACAAAATGTCATAAAACTTATTCTAAATGGTAAAAAATTGGCTTTCATTTTCTCTTGAGAAAACGAAATGACTTTCCGAACGACCCAATATTTTATTGAGAAATATTGTCGAGCTTCTTTGTCCACCGACCAGCCACGGACTTCACTTTCGAGGATCATATACTAATCTTTCAGGAAATTGAGCAGCCCACCAGCTGCGAAATACAATCTGTTATCCACTTCTCGAATGCAGGAACCATGGAGCCGGTAGACATTCATTATCAGCTTCGTGAGACACATGGAGAAAATACCATAAGTGTATCGACGGTAAACGGCTCGGTCAGGAATTTTAACGAAGAACTGACGACTTTCTGTAATCAACGATGATTTAGTGCGCGCGCGGTCGGAGAAAGATTGCGTAAAAACAAATGATCAACAACGTCGTCGCTTTCTCCTGATTTCGCACAAATTTCGCGGTCGTGAAATTGTATCGGAGCAACTCGAAATCTGGAAAATTGGAAAAAGAGGCAAAGAACGCCGTGATCGTCGAAATCGATGGGTAGGTAACTGTTAAGGTAATCAAACAATAATATTATGTTCTAATGTATAATAGTGCCATTTAAAAAATGACGGTGACCTTCAAATTTATTTGTTGAATTTTTTTCTAATGCATATTCTAGCCGACTAAAAACTAATTAATTTTGTTCTGTACATTATAATAAAAATCGTTAAAAATAATATTATGTTCTAAGAAATGTATAGTGACATTTAAAAAATTACGGTGACCTTGAAATTTATTTGTTAAATTTTTTTCTAATGCATATTCTAGCCGACTAAAAGCTAATTAATTTGGTTCTGTATATTATAATAAAAATCGCTAAAAATAATATTATGTTCTAAGAAATATATAGTGACATTTAAAAAATTACGGTGACCTTCAAATTTATTTGTTGAATTTTTTTCTAATGCACATTCTAGCCGACTAAAAATTAATTAATTTTGTTGTGTATATTATAATTGGCGCTCCGTAGATCTAATAAGCTGTTCTATAGTCACTTTCATTTTCTGAATTGCCCTTCAGAAGGGCAACGACGAAAACTATACAGAAAACTGAAGTAAGATGCACAGCGTCCAGCGTAACTATTACTTCGAAAACAAACTTTCATTTTCTCGCTGCAGCGGCACTGCAAAAATGAACTTTTATCCGGTCGATAATTGTGTTAATCGTAAAGGATGTCCGGTCCATAAACAACAGCGGAACGAGGCCGAAAAAACGACTAGCACCGGCAGCGCCGCAGAAACAAAACTACTGAAATGCTTCCGAACGAGAGGAACATTCTTGCACGTAAACAACCGGTGTAATAATTGGTCGGCAACGTGGGAACGAGATAAAATATGAATTGATAGCGGGGAGCTGGCCGCGGAGGTCAGGTCCGCCGTTAAAATCCATCGCTGACAAGATCGAAGCGATCGGGAACAGAGGACGAAAAGAAGGAAGTCTGGCCGCGCGGCGCGGCGGGGCTCCCATGTTTCACAATGCCTCGCAAATAAGCACGTGTAATCTCCTTAAATAAACCGGGGACACACTAAGTACAACCCGAGGAACGGGCACAATGAGCGCAAATTGTCGGTTTAAATCGAACGCGTAAAAAGAGAAGAAAAATATGGCGCGGCCCGGCCGTGAAAGGAGGAGGGAATCGTGACGGACCGCTCTCGAAAATGGCGGTCGCGGGTCGAGCAACGAGCGTGCAATGGTAACAGGGTGGAGGGTATCACGGGTAGAACGTAAGAAACAAGCCGAGGACGCTCGAGGAGGATCAAGGAGGGACAGAGGAGGGCAGGCTCGTTGGGTGCTCAGTGCTCGGGGCCACGTCCGCCATATTTTATTACTTAAACGGCATGCCGGGTAGGTTGTTTGTTGGTTAAACAAGGAATTAATGCCGCGGTAATCTGTCATTATGGATACTCGTGCAGGAGGACCCGTGGTTGCACGCCGTTCTCATCTTACCTCATCGCTCTCTCCTCTTCTTCTTCTTCTTCTCTCTCTTTCTCTGTCTCTCTTCGACTCCTGTCTACTCTCCTTCCACTCGCAACCACCGTTTCGCTCTGCTCCGCATAATTTTCGATCGGATCCTCGAAAAAGAACGAGCAGAGAGAAATAAAAAAAAAGGACCGGCAAATAAAACAGGCTGTAAAGGGAGCAACAAAGAGCGGAACGCAACAAGCGTCGCTAGCTACGCACGGAGTGTGCCATTCGAGCCGCACTGCACTGCCTTCGGCGATCCATCATCGAAAATGCCACGGAATGAATAATGGACGAATCAATGTTGCCGTTCCGATCGAACTCCGACGGAGTTTTCGAAACGTCTCCGAATGAATCGCGGGATACACGTATTTGTATTGTGTACATGTATATGCGGAAGTTACCGATCGATCGAACTGTACGCGCGCATCGAGATGATCCGCGCCGAAAGCCGCGAGACCAATTACCGGTCCCCCCGATAGATCTGTCGCGATAATGATCGACTGCTCGTTCTGCGTATCCGGCCTAGTATTATTCAATCGGCGTTTATTAGACATTGTTAGCACGATCCGATGCTGCCTTAACACTCGGAAAACGTTCTAAATCAATTGCTAGAAGTAGAGATCGACAACATATTTTTCAATGCAGTTTTGTATTTTATTTTCGTGATGAATGCATAAATCCGCAGCCTATTTACGATAAAAATGAGTAAGTGTAATATAAAACAGCACATGAATCACGCAAGAAGGTATAAATTTTCTTGCAATCGCTGCAGAAAATGTTTACCATGTGGCTGCGTGTGCAGAAAACTAATTTTCCAACATTCAATGAAAGCAACCGCGGCCATTTATTTGTAAAACATTAATAGCGCACCATTGCGCCACGCAGATATCAACGGGCAAATTAAATAAAGAGTATGAGTGGTGGATAAGGAGGGTGGAGGTTTTATAGGGGTTGCGATAAGCGCATGAAGGGGGAGAATTCTGGACGTTATATTTAAGGAATTTCAAGATTGAGAAGGTTTCATGCGAGATTTCTAATCGTGCAAAGAGGAAAAACTTCTTCTTCCGCTGGCTTTTAAGATATTCAAAGAATCTGTAAAATGTTTTACACAGCAAAATACTCCACCCATGAGACGAAGAAATTGCTTCCTTTCGTAAAGTTTCATATGAAGCAAATAAATCGTTGCTGCTTGTTCCAGTTAAAGCATTTAAGGTGTACGGGAACGTCTCGCGCAACGAGCTTCGTAAGCATATGAAGATAAGATGAGACGAATAAGTTGAGCATACTTGTGCATTGTAATACGATACGGGCAGCTGCAGTGATATACTCGCTGCTTATCCAACGATGTAGAAACTGCGCACGCTGTGTTATAAACAGAAATACTAGTAGTACATTTTATACTTACATTAGAAACAATCCAAACAATTCTGTCGATTGTTGTGTGATACCTGTTACTGTAGATACTTTTTCTTTTTGTACAATCATGTAGATTTTCGAATCGAACAAGTAAGACAGCTTATCTTATTGTTATCTGTTGTTACATCACAATCGTAATTGAGGCATGAAAATATATTCTTCACGTTCTTCATTTTACAATTATTGAAATTATGAAGTTAATTATGAAATTAGATAAATTTCTTTATCCAAAAACATATTGTAATAAAAATGACACAAAATCTAAATAAATAGTTTTGTCATTCTTGTATAAGCGAAAACATTTTAATCGTTTTTACTGCTCGGTAGGTTTAGTGTTAATAGAACAACGACGATCACAGAATCAGTGAGAAGTGTGTAGGGGGATGAAAGAAGACTGAACGTACGAGTAACCCTGAACAGAAAAATGGAATATTTTGCGGTGCTCTTGAAAATCTGCTGATAAATAAGGAGTTGATTCAAGCTCCCCTGAGGCAGCTCGTGAAACAGCAACGATCCTCGAAGTCCAGACGATTCCTCGCATAAAGCGCATCATCCTCGCGCCCACCTCCTCGGCGGATCGTCGAACAATCCCACAATGTTTCGAATTTTTATCAGCACCCCCGACACTCTTCCCCACATCCTACAAGAGCAGGTTCCCAAGGCTCTCTCGTCTGTGCAGCATTGTTTCCTCGTCGGGCAGCGAACGGGCATTACGAGCGTCTAATATTAGTCTTTTGTGCCCGTTAATACACGTAACATCGACGGTAAAGTACAACCTTGCATCCCCGTGGCCGAAACGAACTCCGCGTCCCATTAAAATCGATCGAGACACGAGAAACGTGGAACTTTCGTTCTCGACGACACCGGACGATCACCGGTGGAATCGTATAGACCCGGGATAATGGCGAGAGAGAGAGAGAGAGGGATAGAGAGGATAGAGAAAGAGAGAAAAGGGTGACGCGCGCGGTTTCAGTCGAACGCTCGAAGGGAAGATGCTGATCGCCGGCCATTTTCTTTCTCTCTTTTCTGCACTGTCGACGAGCTGTTCGGCTTTCAGTGGCGTAGCCATTACAGCAATTTCCACTATGGTTCTTCTTTTTTTCGACGAGAGACCAACCACGGCGATCCCGACCGAGCCGTTCTAGTCGACCGATAGAGATGGGATGAAGTATATTGTGAGGCTCCAGTCTGATTGCGATAGTTCCGATATCCTCCCGCGAGAAACGGCCAGAAATAATCTTGACACTCGATGAACCCAAAAGATCCTATGTGTTAGCGCTGAAACTACAGCACGCTATAGTCTGTAAACCCGCTTTTTATGGCCAAAAGTCAATTCTTCAAGATTAAGATACTGACGCAATTTTTCTTACTTCCAAATCCAAATTATTATTCATTTCATTCTATGCTGAATACAGTAATTCAGTTGTTAACATCTTTTTATTCACGAACAAATAGTGGCAAGATTAAACAATTTAAACTTTCAGGAGATTTAAAAAAAAATACGGCTATGAAAGTTTGGACACTTCTGAATATAGTGTATAAAGTGTCAGCTGCCAGCTCCTGCCATTTTTATATTTCTATAGTTTATGTATATTTATAAATACCGTATCTATGTATAGTATACATTAGTACTCGCAATATATATTTATCGCTGATTTTATTTATGTTTATATTTTATTTGTGTTGTTATTGTTATTTCTGCGGCATAATGGTACTGTTAACACGATTTTTAACACATTTCCTATGATCTGCCATGATAATTTGTTTCGAACAAAAGTTGATCAGTATTTACTTCTCCACAAATGTCAATACATAAAAATTTAAGAAAAAAATTTTTTTTATAGAATATGGGGATCACCTTGATTTTTTAAATGTCACTATATGTATATTTCTGACTTTATAATATTATAACTGGTATATCGAAACGGATTCAACGACCTCATACTGTAACTTTTAACTTTTAAATAACGCTAAAATACTTCTGGCCACAAAAACCGGGTTTCCAGACCATAGCGCAGCGGTCAGCGTGGCGGCTTTTAAACTTTGTATGTAACACTTAACGGGGTCGAAGTCGACTTTGCCCGAATTTTTAAGAATTTCTTTCTGGAAAACTGTCGATCAACACAAATATGAACATAAAGTAGGCCATATCATCGTCAAAAATAATGTTTATCTGAGGACGAGGAATTCCTACATTTTCTGTAATTGAAATAACTCGTTCTTTTTTATCATGTCAAAACTGGAATACTAAGATGTCTCAGAATAATGTTAATCTTCTTTTTCCCAATGCATTTCGCATGTGCCAAAAATAATGTTCAACTGCCGACAAAAAAATAAAGTCGTCTTTAATACGTCAATTAGCGTGCATTATATATAAAGCAACACGTTTAATGAATTAGAGACTGGAAACGTTAAATTGCCTCGTAATAATCGCTCGTTTCAGCTTCCTGCATCTCACAAATCCCGACAAAATGTTCATCCGCTGCATCATTATAAAAGCTAATTTTCAAATGTGGACAGAGAACTGTATCATGAATATCTATTTATATGTAGAATTTCCGGAACGTATTTTATTACAAGTATCCGAACTCTCAATACGAATTGCAGGAGCTGATGACGTGTTGAATAGAAAATGGACAGAAAATGTCGAATATCTCGTGAAGTATTGACATTTCGATGAGACCATGGGTTTCTACTTTTATATACATGAAAATAAAAGAAATCGATTGGTTCAACATAAATATTGGGTTGCGTTAAAGAATAAAGTGCAATTGCATCTGCTGGATGCATCGATGTGTCCACATAAAAATTGAGGTCATAGGAAGGTGGGACGTATTATGCCATATGATTTTTTCCTCTAACATATTTTTTTCTATTTTTACTTAAAAAAGAGCAGTGACCTGTCCCAATTCCAAGAATCACTCTGTACAGCAATCATTATAACCTTTCGACTGTGGCGCTCATTAGCTCGAAGCCATACTTGAACGTTTTAATACAGTGACACCCACTAATATTCGGACACTCTTAAAAAGACGATAACTTTTTTAATATTATACTATACGATTTGAACTTTTTTGGGAAGCTAGAGCAATTAGTTTGCTATAGGATGTGAAAAAAAATTTTTTCAAAAATTGCAATTGATCGGAATTGTAGAAAAAATACTAAAAGTTGCATTTTACAACTTTTTTATGTGGGCCTATATTGAAAATTTAAAAAATACGTTTTGTAGATCTGTGTGTCAATTATATGCACTGTGAAAGTTTTATCGAAATCGGTTGATGCGGGATTAACCATACGTTACTTAGTGCCTCTACCTTACACAATACTTAAAAAATTTGAAACATATCACAGGTAGCATTCCTAGAAAATTTTTGGAAATTTTCCATTCGTCATCTTCTTATTTCCGTTCTTGTTAGCCTGGGGCTCATGGAAATATTATTATATTAAGCAATATGAATAACACACAAGAGATAGATATTCCTGCGACTGCGTTTTCTCGCTTCAGTGAACAGCGAAAGGGTTAATCGTTCGGCGGAAAGTTCTATGAGCCGGCGAGTGGATAAAGACCCGCGGTCTACTAATGAGTGGTGCTCGAAATCTGCGGAACGAGAGACGCGGCCATTGAAATTGGCTGGCGATTGGCGAGTACACATCGAACTTGATCGCATGCCCATTAAGTAGAACGTTGAAATGGTAAACCGAACTAGGGAAGTTCGAACCGATCACGGAAGCAAGGCACGCGCAACGGCGCGTATCGGCGTCCGCGCCGGAAAAACCGCGGCAATCTCGCGAATTACCCGCTCTCTCTCTCTTTCAACCCGCCCTCCGTGTAATTGCTCTCGCGGAGAGGCACCGAGATACGCGGCGACAGGTATTTTCTGCGTTTCTTGCGGGTCCGCGATCCTTCATGATGCGCGCGCGCGTTTGCTCCGTCGTCGATCGCGGACGAACGAACGAACCCTCCTCGATCCTCGATCAGGAAAATGTAGATTACGACGGGCAAGTACACTCTGCGAACGGACGATAACTTTTTCTCCTCCAGTCGATCCTAACTTATATACACCTGTGCGGTCTCATCTCGATAGGCCGATACCGTGTGGTAATAGAAATGCTCGCAGAACTCGCTCTCGTCGGTTTTAGCTGATCATTCGCTTCCCTCGCATCGAGATCCCGCGGCTGTAATTACCGGCCATCAGCTTGAATGAGTTATTACTAAATTATCGGTACGCTTGTGACAGTGGTAGCTTCATTGACTTGCCGATGGCAGCAGAATCGAAGAATCTCTTGAGACGATTTTCTTGGACTCGTTTTGCACGTTGATTTAAGTAAGAAAGTACCTGTTGATTAGAATGGGTAGACTGCGGATCTTCCTGTAAAGTAGAAATTGCTCTAAGCCAGATCTTAAGGAAACATGATTTAAAAAAATAACGAAAATTATTGTTCGTTAATCTTGTTTGGTTCGATTACCTTGTGACAGTGACAGCTTCATTGACTTGCCGATGAGAGCAGAATCGAAGGATTTCTTGAGACGATTTTCTTGGACTCGTTTTGCACGTTTATTTAAGTAAGAAATTTTGTACCTGTCGATTAGGATGGGTAGACTGTGGATCTTCCTGTAAAGTAGAAATTGCTCTAAGCCAGAGCTTAAGAAAACATAATTGAAGAGAATAACGAAAATGATTGTTTATTAATTTTGCTTGGTGTCGAATAAACTGAAAGAGATGTCGTTCCTGTAAAAGAATTCGAGCCCCTGTTAGCAAGAAATAAAATTATGGAAATAAAAAAATATATAAAAAAACTTTTTAAAAACCACGCTTATATTAAAGTGCACTAAAAATAATTTTTTTAGATATTAGCGACAATAAATAAAAGCGTGGAGCGCCCACGAAGATTGCGTCAATATAGTTTAGCGCTCCACGCTTTTATTTATTGTCGCTAATGTCTAAAAAAATTATTTTCTCCTTTTTAATGCACTTTAATATAAGCGTGGTTTTTAAAAAGTTTTTTTATATATTTTTTTATTTTCTACTTTTTAGTCGTTAATATTAAAATTTTTTTTTCCTAGACCCATAGTTTTTTTTTAAATCTGTTTTTTAATATTGCATTGTCACCCAGTTCTGAGCTATGTTTAAAGTTTCAAGTCTCTAGCTTATCGGGAAGTGGTTTAAAATTCGATTTCAAGATTTGAGGCATACAACAACAACATCGACAACGACAACAACTCGGCAAGCTAATATAAGCGTGGTAAAAATAGCAGAGCAGACGTTAAGAATCGCCATCCCCGAATCAATGAAAGCTCCGACCGGCCAGACCGGCCAAAGAAGCAAAAAGACAGGCCAGGAAGCAATATCAACCGTATTTACTCGTTAGGGGTAAATTTATCGATAAAGTCGTCGTTAGCGACTCCATCGCGTAGGGTCTGGTCGTTGATATTCCCCCGACGAAAATAGAAGTTCCTCGGCCCGTCCTTTGTTAAGATTTACTCGAGGACCGGCCGCGGCGTGATAAATTTCGATTACGTGGCGAACCGCGCGCGGGCCCTTAGGAGAAGGGGTTGCAAGTGTATAACTGTGCGCGCGTGTGTACAGTGTATGTATGTACTCGCGCGGCCGGTGTCGGTGACCGGAATAATTAGGATCAACGGAAAGAAAATATCTAAGCCCGTCACGTAACCTGCAGGTTTTCAAAGGAGCAGCACCCGGCACAAATGTATTCACAGTGGGGTGGTCCGAGCGTGCGGTGAACAGTCAAAAGACATTACCACAAAAGCCCACGGAAACGACCCTTCAAAAGGAGCGGCCCGCGTCTTTCCGCTCACAATTAGGAACCCGGATTAGTATAATGAGTTTTCCTGCCGTTTACGTCCGAGGGATGCGTCGCGTTCGGACTTCTAAACGCCGACCCGAAAAACGCTACTGTGGTGGAAATCGGCCCGAAATTTTCTGCGGGGGTGGTTTTCTCGCGAACGAGATTTTTTATACCTTTCATCGAAGCTTCTTCTTGCACCACAAAAATCTAATCGTGATCTGTGAAATATAAAAGGTTTCAACAATTAACTCTTTGAGGCACACAATTTTAAAGAAAATAAAAACCCAAGTTGCACAGAGTTTCTTTTAATATCAATATAACTTTAACTTTTCGAGGTGGGTTGAAATATATCCCACTATGCATAAAAAGCTGAGCAAAAGGTGGGACAGTTTTTAACCCACCTAACGAGTTAACACGTAACACTCCAACGCTTGATGGCGAGAGTCGCAGTATAATCGCTCATGTTGATGGACATTCCTAATTATATTGAGACTGTACATTAAGGTGGGGAGCGTGTGAGAACTTTTGTGAAATACATATGTCGACAGCAGTCGATTCAGAAACCCTCAGTTCTAGAAAAACAAACTACTGTCGTGCCGTTAGCGTCGCGACCGTTCAGTTGGAAAAACAAATATGGGATTATGTAGAGTAGTCGAGGGATATGTTTCTTTCTACGTCAACAATCGTGTCTATTAGTGCATATAGTACTGATAGTATGAATCAGAGTCATCCAGATTAAGACCTAACCCCTTCTACGACGCTACTCCCGCTATGTGTCACAATGTCGCACGGCTAATCCTAGTAACTTTTTCCCCTCGATTCGAATAAATTCCCCTCATCTGGCGACTCTGGTATGAACTCGTAACAATTTATCTAAATCTTCGTTCTTGTTAGAAAAAATAATGAGTGGACTGATGAGCAACACAAGATATTGAAAATATCAAGCCAACTTGAGAGTTCGATTACATTATCTCTGACTTACTAAAATTCTCAAGAGAACTAAATTAACCCTCTATTGCATGAATTTTTATGACGAGTTGAAAAAAATATATATGGCTGTTAGTCTACTTAGAAATGAGTGTAGTCATGAAATAAATAATAAAATGTTATTTATTGCATTTTATGACTGTTCCTGTATGGAAATTTTATACATATGCGGTTTTATTCATAAGCGCAATATTCCCACTTGTACCGTCTACTTAATTTACTATAGAACTAACAATATTATTATGATTTCAGCGCACTGGTTCGATCAATTGCTATTTAAAACACTATTTGCAAATTACCACAATAATTTTTTCCGACGTCTCGATCCTACTTTAGATCATTTTCAAGAAAAATAGAAGAATTGCGTCTGTAATTTAAGCAATTGATCGAACCAGTGCGCTGAAATCATAATAATATTATTAGCAACAATCTACGATCGACATAAGGAAACATTTACTATAGAACATTTGAAAAAGTCCCCAATCGGGAACGGAATGCAATAGAGGGTTAATTAAACGTAATTTTTATGATATTATTAAAAATGAACCGGTAGATGATAGTGCATGTGATTTCAACATTATTCATTTAGTGTTAATACCCTTTTCCTTTAAATATCTCGAAAAAAGAAATATATGACTTGGATCCCATTCATGTGAAGGGTTAAGAGAACAACATTTTAATTTTGCATAAAAATCCTGAGTCTAACAGTTAGCATTGTTAGTTCCAGTATCGAGTTGAAGCTCTTTACGATCGGCTGAAACGGAGTGTCAGACACAGCTGGGTGAATCAAACGTTCCCTATCAGAAATTCGCCGAGTAATATACGACAGGCGAAAATCACGAGACTCCCCGTACAAGTAAAAAAAAAAAGGAAAAGGAAGAGGGCAGGAGCTCGGCTCCGTTTCATCCAGTTTTACGATGCAATATATTATTACCGTTTCCTATTATCTGCCGCGGGCCGTTGTCGGCGCGGGTAGCGCACGGCGACGTGTAGGTCCGGAAAGACGACTCCGGGGACCACGTGCGACACCTTGCCCTGGAAAAGCGTAGGGTGTCCATTTGTAAAGTCTGGTCAACTCGTAAATCCGCGGCTGGCTTCCATCTCATGGACCAGGGGCGCGGTAGAGTCAGCGAAGATCACGGGGTAAAAGGGGCCGAGAAAGATGAGTGCCGGGAGCCTGTACCCAGAAGAGGAGGGGTGGGGCAGGAAAAGAAGGTGGAGAAGGAGGAAAAAGGGGAGGAGACGGTGGGAGGCAAAGGAAAGAAATCGACGCAGGTTGCGTGCGGGTGGTCCCCTGCGGCATAAGTTGATCGCAGGGACGTCACGCGTTTTTACCCGGTTCTTAGGACGCTTTCTTCGTCGATTCCACCCGAGTTTTCGACGGGCCCCCCGCGCAAGAAGCCCGTGGATCTCGATATGCGTTAATCGCGCGAAATGGAACTCCGTTGTTTCGTTTCGTCTCAGTAAACCCTTTTTGCGAGCCCGTGCACTGGGCCCCCGCCGCCACTTTTTACCGCGTGTCCCCCCGAAATTTGTTATTAAAGGAATTCCTGCGCGCTGACACTCGAGAGATCACCTTTGTATACGGTCCGGCGAGGGATTCAATATTGTCTCGGGACACGGCCGATTTAGTTTGTAGAAACAGCGTCGCGGTCCGAGCTGCTCGAGCGCCGAGCGCGAAACCCATCAAAATCCCATAAAATTGGAAACTGGAGAGCCAATGTGTATCAGGTTGTTCCGAAAGTTTCTTTCGCTATGTGCACGTTTAATATGGTCGAGGACTTTCATTTCTGATTAACCTTCCATTGGTATACTGGGGTCTCTCATGGCCCCGATATAATTTCTGTACACTAACTTTGTACAATATTGTATGATAATTGCAAATATCACGTCTTTTGGGCTTCTTCAGAACATTTCGATTATTTAATCTTAAATCATATACAGCGTGGGGCGTTATATACGAACGGGTCACCTGAATAACTCGCTTGCTTGTAAAGATAGAAGAAAATGTTGTTGTTACTAATTTTTTTACAAGTGTATAATTTATTTTCTATTGCAGTTGGCCTTAAGCGACCTTGAATGATCTTCATAAGAGGTCTTCGTATCCACCTTGAAACACACTGTAAGAATATAAACAAAAAAACACATCGTCCATTGAAAAAAAAATTCAGAATTGACCTTTATATCTCCTTGACACGTTTCCACCTATAAAAAAATTAGTAACATCAGATTATGAGCGCCTCGATTCCAAGTAAGTTTGGTCTGATGCATTTCCTTCTATCTTCGAAAGCAAGCAAGTTATTCATGTGACCTATTCATAACGCCCCACCCTGTATATTTAAAGGTATAATACATCGTAATCTGGTCCTAGTATGATACTTCGTAATCTGAGTAACCACTGCACCATTTAATAGTTGAGTTGTTATTTAATTTTCGACAAATAGACATTCAGTTCTGTCGAGGATACATTCGTACACGTAATACAGTGTGCACGAGTTCCATGGAAACGGGAGGGGTAGATCGTGAGGGGTTTGGATAATTATCGGAAACGGATAGAGGAGATACGTTTTTGACCGACGCGGCGCGGAGTAATTACTAGCCCGCGGATCGCGAGAAAAGAACATCTTTCAAGTGCAATATTTGCGGGATCGTTTCCATTAGAGAGCGGTGGATGGGGAATGCGCGTGTAAATTTTCAGGCAGCATTTGCGAATCGCCAAGAGCGGCCGAAACAGTTTATACGGGAAGCTTTAATGCAGGATGAAATTGCTGTGCAAATGTTGCGTCTTTGTCACGCGACGAGCCACCGTTAAACTGGAACAAGTATTTCAAGAGTGGCTGGCTCGTCACAGCCACCTCGCCGTTTCTTCCAACGGAGCTTTCTCCCTCGTTTTTCCTCCGCGCGTTCTCCCACGCATCGATCCACACGGCACACCGGAAACGCGACGTCTCCGATGTCGATTTCATTTTGCTCCTTCTCTGGCAAGACCGCGGTTTCGCTTTCGCTTTACACTCTCTACTCACTCGCCTTTTTAATTCTTTATTAATACTGCTACCGCTATATCAATATAATATAATCATCATTGTTTAGTTATGGTCCGAATCAAAAGAAATTAAAAATCTTAATTATTTACAAAATAGGCTAATTGAGCTCGTATCGGTAGTTGACCATTTTTCAGGGAAACGTGAAAAGTAATCTGGACGTAATAATCTTTCGAAAAAGACGCGATAGATAAATATAGTTTCTCATATTAATTAAGAACAAGCAAACCACGAAACATTTACCTACTCTGTTCCTAAATTAGAATTCTGAAAATCCTGAAAGATTTGACAGATTTTAAACAATTTGGATCGTGCGATTCTCTAAAAATTTCAAGTGGAATGGTCCACTAGAACTCGACATATCGTGGCGACAGTTCCGAATAAAGTGGTGTCGAGATAAACGTGTTTAAAGATTCAACCATCAATAAAATCTTGGTACGCCAGTTGCACTCTTCAAACATCTATAACTACGTTTCCTTTTCTAGCATTCGCCCAGCGTGTCCTTTTGATCCCGACTTTTTCACCATCGGTGAAAAATCGAACGAGATGAACTGGGTCGCGAGCACATTAGCAACACCTAGAGATTCCGCTTTCGGGACAACGAGGATCCCCAAGCGAACTGAATAAACTTGACGGTCCATTAAGACGTCGCGGCGACGCGAAACGGGACGCTTCAGGTACGCGTTTACCGTTTCGGGGAGGAGTTACGACCGCCCTGTGGAAAAACGACGGGCAACACTCGTCGAGCTAGACAGAAGCTAAGTGCCATCCTTTTTTTATTATTTTCAGAATCGCTGCTTTTAATAAAAATTCTTTTGACCCGGAAGGATGAAAATTCGAGTCTTCGAGAAGCTATTATCGACATTAAAAATTCTATTCATCTTTGCGTAAGATTTTTTCATAGACTTTTTTATTCGAACTCGTATTATAATAAAAATCGCAATATATCCAAATGAAGAATCAATATTATTATTCTTATAAATAATATTATATTAATCGTGTTTAGGGCTTGGTCATTTTTGGTAGATCTTGGTAGATCAATCTCTGTTAATACGCTAACGAAATTGAAATAACGTTCATGGCGTGCTTTTTGTAAAATATAAGACGCCACGTGTAATGATAGAATTAGTAACTTCTGGAAATTTTCCTCTCAGTCCCATTTTGGTGAAACAACTTTTAAAAGTGGAATTCGCAGGGAAAGAACTTCGGTGTAGCTATTACTCTGTTAACCTTCTCCCGTCTCGCAGATCCTAACCAAATTAGAATCACTGAATCTATTACCATAAAAATGCAATTCCAAGTTTGCATAAAAAATTGTGCCCCTTATGCATGACTGACGTGGCAACTGGGTTTTTTCACGGAACTATTAAAATACCGAAAATGAAATAATATTTTTATGAAATTAATTCTGACCATTCTGAAAGTACGATAAATTTTGATGTGGTCACACCTGATACATTAAAAATTCTGTCAATCTTTAGGAAGCTAGCAGGGACAGCGAAAGTGTGAAAAACCTTCGCGAGGCTGCTGTGGAGCTTGCTGAAACGAACGCCCGATCATGGTCGTACGGAAGGTCGCTTCGCACGATTTTTGAATTTCTGGGGTTCCGTGAAACGCAGGAGAATGAAAGCGGCTGATCGTCGGAAACCGTCTGAAAAACCCAAAGGTCGGCTACCGGCGCAGCGAGACAAATCGCGGTCCGTCCGAGGCGCTCGAAAGCGTGACGATTAACAACGCTCTCTCGTTGCAATGGTGGCCCTGCGAAGGGAAAAGAGAGCTGCAAGCTGCAGCCTAAACACGCGTGAAGTCCCTTAGATCCGCGGCGAAGCGACAAAGGAACACACCATCGTCTATTCGATGATCCTCGCCCCGTTATTTGTACGGACTCCAGTCAGAAACCCGTTGAGCTAACAAGAGAGACACTACGTGCCGCGAAAATTCGGATTTTCTCGAAAGTTTCGCTCGGACCGTGGCGAGAACCACGTTCGACGCAGATGTCAGGTGATTCTTGTTCAAGAGAATTTGTTAGACAGAGGGAACTCCTGTCGGTCGCTCCTGTTCCGGAAAATGAATTTGGTTCCGGCTCGAATTTTCATGAAAATTGCCGCCGCGTATTTTGATGGAAATATACCCTCCCGGAACGAGAAGCATGAAAATAGGGCTTCCTGATACGGTGAAATAGAGGCTAACGATGTTACCGAATAACAATGCGAATTAATTAATATTACGAGCTTGTGTGTCATTGTGAAAGAAGACCCAGATTGCATAATTAGCAGGTTAGCCGAGAGAGAGAGCCCCGGCGTTTGTAGAACTTTCACAAAGTCAAAGCGCTTTTTTTAATGAAACGCGGAATTTACAAGCGTGCAATATCGATGCCAGTAGTTATTCTTTCGACCTACTTGATGCCGGAGGCTATTACATTTGGCTTGTAAATTCCGGTTTATTAAACTCCGATAGCTCACTGGGGCACGTGCTCTTCCAATAACCTAATGATTTATGATGTTATAATGTTGGCGAAATTCCTTACAATTTTTTCCGAGGACGAACACTGTAAGCAATAACGTACCGGTCAAATAGAAAATAATCGATTATATTCCTTTCTAGTTGTTACAATATTTAGACATAATTGAGTCTTCGATTTCTGTATGCGCGGTGTACTTGGACACATTTACTTCAAACGCGAACTGGAGAAATGAAAATGTAAAAGTACAATCAGTAAGTGGTGAACTTTCACAGATCTACCGAGTAATTATTTCAGAGGAATATATGTGGGTTAATCAACTTAGGTTTAATCAATATTCACGTATCCGAGTTCCGTTCTATCTCCACAAATATATAAAATGTAATGTAGATTGTCTTCTATGAAATGTATAAATAATTTTACAGTTTCGAACGAGATTAGAAAGTTAATGACTATCCTAAAAATCCTAATAATATATGTATACATATATATATTGTATATTTGGTTACCCTTACGCCGTCTATAACAGGATATACTTCGATTTTGATACTCTCCAAAATGTCGACCTTCTCGGATATTTTATGAAGGCATCATCGCACAACTTTGGGGTTTTGATCCTGTCGTTACAGCATCGAACCACAACTTTTCCCGTATGGGGTGTTCTCTGTTTCGAAAAAAAGGTTTTGTCGATCCGGTCTACTCGTGAGTTTCGTTTGAAAAACGGTGTTCCCGGTGCGAATGTATTCGGAGTAACGATCGAGCGAGCGGTGGACGCGTTGAAGCATTGCACATTTTTGTAAGCTGTCGATCGGCAACGGTTGCGAAGAGTCGATCGTTGCGGAGGGCCGGTCGCGGGAGACGTCCAGAATGATTCGCGAAAATTTACGGTAGCTCCGGGCGTAATTGCTCCATGACGAGAACAGATCGCGGGAACGGCGAACGAGCCAGAAGTATAGGCTTTTATTTGACAGCGGGTGCAGCGGGTTTTCAGCGGAAACGAACGGTGATCCGGTCCGACGGCCGGAATGCTTAACTGTGAGGCCGGATCGATTTACTGTCGGCGAATCGGCGCGGCGGGCAGCGGCAGTTAGAAGCAACCCCGGAATTCAGATAAATATTTCTTAGAACGGGATAATGGTGCCACTAGCGGTCGCGGAAACCGACTGGTTGATCCCGTAATTTATGGTCAAGCGCCACCGCGATTTCACTCGGACTGCGACAGATATTCCGGCCGCAATTAAACGCTCGGACAAGTGTACCCGATAGCACCTATCATTGTTTAGTCGAGTGAAACGCGACACCGCCGCTCCACCATTCACTTTGTCACCTCAACATTCTCCCTCTCCGCTCGCCCAAGGATTTCACCTATTTTTTCTCTCTTTTGCTTTTTCGGTTTCCACGGATACAGTCTCGGCCATCCGTTTTTCTATTTTCTTTTCTGCGCGTCGCTCCATCGAGCCTCCCGTGATTTCTCACACTCGAAACGATCGCTGTCGACTTTTTCACCAGACACACCATCGATCATTCGATGCGCACCCCTCCTGGCACCCTAATTCGTTCTCGCACACTCACACCCCATCGTTCTAGTCCATCGTTCGTTATGGTATTGTTTCAGTATTGTATAGCATTGTTTCGATCAAGCGAAATCCTCGGAAAATTTGAATCAGGTCCGCACTACTTCATCCAGCGATATTACGTTTTCTTATCCCTCGAAACATTTTAGCTTATTCTGTGAAATTTATCATGACCTCGGTTCATCTGTACTAGCCAGTTCAATTCGTTAGCTATTTATGTTAGGTTCAAGATTAGCATGGCTCGGATCCATTTTCATCTACATGTTACAAATTCTATAGAAATTCTGATTTTCTTCACTTTTAAAATGAACGTTATCTTGTATTAGATGTAATAGAAAAATTAATGTCGATCTCGTAGTTTACTCGAAGATAATAGATTGTAAATCTGTTAACACTTTACCTACCAGAATAGGATTACCAATAACTGTGCCGTGCCAAGAAGGAGCTTAAGAATCTCTTTTTACATTACAATCACAAATGAAATTATTAGATGACGTTATTGGGGGTGATTTGTCGATTCAAAATTGAAATTGTTGTCACTATCGAAGGATCCATTAAAAAGTCTTTAGCCACGGTTCATAAATTTTTAAAGATTACGAAATAATCACCAGTAAGTAATGTGTTAATTGAATTTCTCGTTGTCCTTCAGAAAAATTCAGAGAGAAAGAACACCAATCTAATGTTCTTTTTGACAATTCTTTTTGGCTTGCTACTCCCCACTTAAAACAATTTGTCCAGACAATAAACTCATTAGTAGACAGCGGATCTTTACCTGTGCAAAATAAAAATTTTCTACTTAAATTACAGGAAAGTGGAGTGAAATAGAAATTTATTGTTTCTCTTAATATGTTTATTAGGTTGAAAATAATGTAACAGTATTTTTAAATTCTTCTAATGTTTTCATTGTTTTGAATTACACCTACTCATTTTTGCCATAAATGCATCAAATCCGCTGTCTACTCATTAGTAAACACAAAGCAGCTATTAGGAAGAAGACTTGAATGGCGTCTATTACAAGTTTCTTGAAAAGATCGCGTGAATTTTGTCACCGGTAACGAAACGAGCAAAGTGTGTAAAGTCGAGCATGCTTAATCGAGTTCTCGGTTTCATTACACAGCCGCACACTCGGCCCGACGAGCGAACGTATCGACGGGCATAATCAACTTTGTTTCGATGGGGAAAAAAAAAGGCGCTCGTGTTCCTGGGAGAAATGTATTCAGCAGCACGTTTCCAATCCGTATTCCGATAAAAACTGACGAGCTTTCTAATAAGCCTGTCCTTTAATAAGCGATCCGGCGCGCCATCTAATTTACGTTATCGGGCCATCTCGTTAGCAGTTGCCGCGCGTTCCCGGTTCCTTGGAATAATTAAAACTCAGCGACGTGACGCGACCCGATGAAACACGGAACCGTTTTCTCTCCTACGGCGGAATAGCAGGAAGCAACGAGCCGTGGTCGAAGTAAATAGCGAACAGGGACATTTTGGTCCTTAACGCTTCGATATTTCGCAAAAATCTCTCTGAGACACGTCCCTTCGTGAGATCAAATTAACCGTTGGACAAACTATTGGAGCTCTACTCAAAGTCCTAATAATTATTTAATTTGTAACTATTAATAATTAAGCGAAATCAGTTACCGCTTCGATATTTCGAATGCTAATAATTATTCAATGTGTATCTATTAATAATATAATTACATGTGGATTTAGATGGAGTTTTTCTATCTCACTGGGTTTCTATTTACCATTTCAATGGAGTTGGTAATTATATATATATATATATATATATATATATATATTTGAGAATGTCAAAAAATTGCATTTCAAATCTATTTTGCAGGTGCACTTAAGGGTTAAATCAGTTACCGGTCGTTTCTGGACGGCATCTAGATTTCGTGTATCGCAAAATTGATTAAGGAAGATTTATCAAGATCAATTATTAAAATACTTAGTCTCATTATCTGCTTGAAGCTCGCGGATCTCAAGGGCAATTTACTTCATTTAATCCCAATTTCCACTAATGACTTGAAGAATATTGGCGCGGATGCATACTTTCACGTTTAGCTGAATCAAAATTATTCTCGCCAATCAAATCAACAGAATCTTATAATTTTCTCGATTATCTTATAATTTTTTGAAGTCTATGGCTGAAAAAAGATTTTTGCTTTTGGTACAGCAGAATTAAATTGATTGATTTGTTCCTCTTCTATAATGAGACAAATGTATAAAGATGCGTAATCTGCACATAATTCGTGTTCTCGTAATTCCGTTATGGGAATCTGACAAAAAATGATTCACAAATTAATTCATCGAGCAGATCGAATTCTTGCGATACTTTAGTGGCGAAGATGAATGTAATGGGAATCGGGAAGTGCTACTGAAATTCCGATGGATTTCTGTAGAAGTTTACGAGCCAACATGTTTGTCATTAATCACGTTTGTGGCTGTTTATCTGATGTTTTCGACGGGCCATTTAGCGTGGAAATATCTTCACAGAAAATTAATGATTCGTTAGTTCCTCGCAGTTTCTAAGCTCCCCAGACAACAGGCTTAAGCGGTTGTGTCTACATTCTTAGGTTTATGGTGGAAAATCAAATATACGTAAATCTACCGGCGGGGCGCATTCATTCTGATATTACATTTTAATTAGTACTGGAACTATCAAACTATGACTGGCTTGTACCGCCTTATAACAAATTACTGCTGAAGTTACCTTGTGATTTTTCGATGATCTTTCTTTACAATCTTTAGATCAACAATCCCTGCATCAACTTTTTCAATACTTCTTCAATACTTCTTCAATACTTTTTCAATCAACTAAGTAACAAAAAGCACAGAACCGGGCCATGAGAGTCATATTGCAATGACAGACGAACCAAAGTAGAAAATATGTACTATAAAATATAAAATATAAACTGTACTATAATACGTGTATATTTGTTTTTAAGATTTTAAAAAATATGTTGCCGGAGCATTCAAGAAATAGGCTAAGAATAGTAGGCGATGAAAGTGTAATACAAACAAGGCAAGCTGGGAATATTACAGTTGAATTTCGTAAAACTAGAAGTGCCCAAAAAAGTCTATTTTATGAAGGAGTATTAATGTATAATGCACTACCAGACGAAGTAAAACGCTGTGAAAGTTTAGACATATTTAAGAGAATGCTAAAGGAATTCGTTGTAACAAATGTAATATAATATAAATATAATCGAAAATAGCTGAGAAAACTAATAAATAATCAATGAATCAATCAAAAACTACTGAGAGAGTTAAGAAATCTGAAAATAGAAAATCCAATTCTCTCTCGTTTCCGTTTCGCGGTAAAACTATGAGATTGCTCCAGTTTGGCAAAAGGGTCAATCAATACCATCATCCCCCATGGTCTAATCTCTACAAGAAGAAAGTTCTCCGGAGCGAAGTGTCCACCCTCGGTGCGGCGAGAGAAAGAAAGGGAGAAAGAAATAGTGGCGGGGTGGTCGTCGCGGGGAATCTGTAAGACAAATATGCCCGTGTAGGATCTATCTAGAGGCACTCGATCTTTTCCAGCGACTAGTGCGCCGTAACGGCGTTTACCCTGAAGAGGAAAAAAATATTTGCCGTGTTACGGCAACACTTGGGCAATATTTGCTCGGCTCGAGCACGCTTTGTCCACATAGAGACATCGGCGTTGGCCACGTTCAGCATGGATTTCGGTGGAACCGAAAATGCCGCGCGGCTTCTTCGTGGTCTTCCCGGCAGCGTTGTGGGAAAAACGAGGAACGATTCGTCAGGGATCGCAGGGAACACGTGTTCCGGTCCGTGACCAATTTAACCGGATACCACGGCCTACGCTCTCCAACCTCTGGCTTTCTCTCTCTCTCTCTCTTCGACTCTCTCTCCGTCTCTGTTGCTCCAACCGACTTCAGGTTCTCTGCGAGGCAACCACCCTCTACCTACGCTGCCACCGTGGCTGCCGGTCGCTGCCAGAAAGGAAGGAACGTCAGTTGCACGCGCGCATCTGGATCATTGTCGGCGGAGATCTGTGGAGGAGGTAAATCGCTTCGAAATTCGGGCACCGTGACAACGTTACCTCGGCCCTGGGGAATCCACACGGCGACCGGCAAGACGGTGACGCATTGAAATCTGCACCTTGACTCGACACGCTGAATAATTCAGGGGGCAGCCTCCATTTTTTAAGCTTCGCCGAGTTATTGTTGCGCGCTTCGCCCGTGTTCGCCCGGAGATCCGAACTTCCCGGTGACTCGCGGAGAATCCCGAGCGACATCGGCAAACCCGAAAATCCTACCCGAGAACCCGAAATTTCGGAATGCCCAGATTTTTGCGAAAATGGTTATTTATTCCTGAATTGGGAACTGAGAAATTCAACCGCTTTGTTTCGCAGGATTCTTGTAGTAACTTTGTAAAATTGCATCGGATACATTCATTAATTACATACATACACTCTTGTACGGTTCTTCTGAGTTTTTCAATGTGCTGGCGTATTCATCCTTCACCGCTTGACCTGTGAAGACGTCTCAGATACGTCATGTGTGTCTTACGACACTGCACACATCCAAGTTAAATATTGCTCAGTGTTAACCTGTTTGCAGTCGGAGCTATTTTTTAACTCGAAAATTAAACATTTCTTCCGAGCTAGAATAACTTCATTGTATATGATTCTTTTCATTTTATGGATATGGAAATTGATATAGTAATTGGTTAGATACCAACATATTTAATAATGTAAACAATAGTTTGAATTGCTTACCATTTGAGCGATAAGGGTGAACAGCTCAGGAACAGATTTGAGTTTATACGAAAATTCATTGTTTAGCTTATACAAATGAGAAATTAAATAACAAATAATACCTTTAGTCACAGAGAATTTAATTTATGTATGTCAAAGGGTTACGTAGTGTTTCGCAATATAAAATTGAACCGAATATGACAGGAGTCTTCTGTAAGAGTTCTATAACAACGTGTTAAATAATGATTACTTGATAAGTTACAAAATTATACTCGATTAAGTACCCTGTAAAGCGAACTATAAACTAGGCCGTTACTTTTCCGAAGCTTCGACCCTTCGAAGGAACGAAGGGAACTTCGAAGTTTCGAAATCTTCGAAGAGGCCGAAATTTAAATTTCACGATTTTTAATAAATAAAAACATTAACACAAAAATTAGATTAAAAAAAAGGAACTCCGTTTTTTTCAATCTTCTAATAATTTACAATACTACGGAGGTTCGAAATTCGAAACTTTGATTCTCATCACCTTCGAAGTTTCTGAAATCGAAGCTTCGAAATCCTCGACCTTCGAAGGGAAGTAACAGCCCTACTATAAACCAGTCACATATTTATAAAAATAATAATCGCAATAAACGTAAAACATACTCTGCTTCACAACAGGCACGTACGATTCAACAACGCGGCAGCCTAATAGAAATACAAAATGATGATTTTAGTAAAAGGGGTGCTAAACGATATCCGGCGAGCATCGAAAAGAATCTATCACTCATCCAATTCCGAGAATAATAACTTTCAAGATTCAATCGGTTCGGCCGGTCGGAGCCTGGTGTTTTTCTTTAGTCGTGGTCAATTAAACGGTACACATTGATCGAGCAGCCCACATCCGTGAGAAGGCAAGGCTTGCGAGAGGCATCTAATTACTTAAACCGAACGGCGCTGATCCGGGGGATAGGGATAGGGATAGGGAGCAGTCTATGATCGGGCCGTGCCGGAGTTCATAAACACGCTAGAGAGCCGGAGCCGCCATTCCGCCGTTGGTTTTGATTTAATAGAAGCTAATTGATAGGGGTGGCCGATCGGCCCGGGTGGTCCTGTCCCAGGACTTTGTTTAATTATGACGTATGGCACGCCGGAGTCCTTTCCCGTGAATCGACCTGCTGCTCGTTCGACTGGCTGCGATTGCTTGAAAAACTTGGCCCAGCTCCCGATTAAACAGCATCTTATGATATGTGGGATCCTGACTCTTTTTAGACTCTCCCATATTCGCAACCCTCCCTTTCTTAGGGCACAGTTGTGGCGGTGCGGCGAAGATCGAGGATAGCAAAAAATCAAACCAATGTAATTAAATGCGACTGTAAATAGTGGAGCGGTGACGAGATAATAGCGATGCAAAAATTACCGCATAGCTCTCTACTCTACGAATTACATTTTGCCGAAAAATGAACTACCTCGAAAATAGAGAAATTCAGTAAAGAAATTAAGAGTATAATAAAAATTGTAATCGTAACGAACACTTAAAGTTGGACATTTTGAAAATAGCAAATTAACTCTGTCTAAACTGTTTAATATTTTTTCTCTACTCTTCTTTTAAAATGAAGAGCATCCCTTTACGATAAGAATTTACACTGGCAATTAAAAATTCATTAAAATAATATATTAAAAAAATAATTCACAGTGAAGGCACGGAATCCCTCATCTTTCATATGGAATATCTTTCGAGTTCCAAATGGTACTGCATTATTAAAAATTGTGATATTTTCAGTACACTTTTCCCTATATACATATAGTTATGCGCGATTTAATTCCCACATCGTCCCCCCACGCAAGTTATTAATGTTTAAAGGGTATCCATCGCTGCGCCGCTCCACTACAATCTCGTACTTCGGCTACATTTTTCTATGGACGTTAAGAGGTCCTACGTTTACGCGTATGAGATACACGCTCAGAAATGACATGTGTGTCCCATAGGTATAGGTGAATTGGAAATTAGGAAAATTAGAGGGGTTCGGTGGCTGGTGCTAAAGTCTTATAATAATTAATTTGACGTTCGAGACGACGTTCTTTTAAAGAGCGCGTCGTCGTCGTCGTCGTCGTCGTCGTCGTCGACGGTTCCGGGAGCCCTCGCTTGTTCCACGCTTTATTAAAAATCGCAATCGGTTCTCTCGCCGGCGAATGGAGAGAGCTGTGCCGCTCGCTCTCGCCCGCTCGATTCAATTAAGACGCCGGCTGAAACAAAGCCTGGAATAATCTCGACGAATCCACGGGAATTATTAACACGTTTCGCGCCGCGTGGGACACACCGGCCCGACTCCCGGCTGATTTTCTCCGCTCTCGTTCCTCGAAGCAATATCACCGCGCGCGCAGCACCACCACCGTAGGTACTCTCCGGAAGTTTCGAAATACTTGCTGCTAGTACATTGAATCGGGAGCCCGGAGGAGTTACTCGCTCGCCTAGACTAAGGATCTTTACGCACACTTTTGTACGACGCCTTTCCGAGGCGAACTCGCGGAACAGAAATTTATTCATTTTCGACGCGCATCAGGTGTACACGGTATTGTTCTCCGATCTTTAGAGACGGCCGAACAATCGCGGGAAACTCGTTAATCAATTTTGCAATTTTAACTCTTTGCGGCCCGATGTGTTTTCTCCGTTTTATTTCAGCACCTGCTACGTCATCGTATAATCAAATTATATATTCGCATATGCAGCTTTGCCCGTCTACATTGATTCTCAAACGTGTAGACGCACGCTACTTTTTAAACAGAAACATCTCTGATGAATTTTCGATCGATTTCTTTTATCGTATGTTTAGAATATCTTGATAAATCATGAATGTAACAAGAGAATCGTAAATTAAGGAAATCATTTGTTTTCTATATTTAACCCCTTGCCGTATTTTGACGAGCCAGAGAAGTTTTTAACAAAGTCTTGCAAATATGAATGTCACGCGATTCATTTTGTATGAAATAAAATTTGATTCGTTTGTAATCAATATTTAAGTATTAAAATAAATGTAGCCATACAATAATATACAATTTTCTTTTCCCTTCTATAACATTTTTGTGCATAAAGACGTTTTAATCACTGTAACTGTAATGAAAAAGGCGAGGGGTTAAAGAATGACATTTTCTACGCTGTCAATTTTCATTAACGTCGCACACACAATAGATATTAATTCTTGTATGAGCATTCACAGTATACAGAAATGATTTCGCTACATCCAGGGCAGTTGATATCATCGACCATTATGTCTTCGAACGATTTCCACGCACGAACGAGCAACGAGTCTTCAAGATTGGCGCGCAGCCATAGCCTGATCGTCAACTGACATTGTCCACCTGTTCCCGGGCTCGTGCAATGAGATCAACAGCTGGAATTATCGACGGTCAGGTTCGCGATCGTCGTGTTCATGCGGATCAGTATGCGGGGAAGGTGTCGGGTTTACCTGACGCACCTGATCGCAGTAAGTGAACGCCGCAGTATATACAAAACTGTAGTTGGCACGTTGATCGCGTTCTAAAGGGGCAACGGTAAGTCTCTACTCGCTAGGTAGGATTAGTGTGAAGAACCTTTAGCTACGGTTTAGCCAAGGTTTGCCAGTGGATTCCGATAAGTCTCGGGACTACGTTCTACAGTAGACTTTAATATAGTCCGGTGCCACTGTTCGCATCGGGAAATCCTCAAGTCAAACAGTTCACTGTAGAATTCGTGTTTACGTACGGGGTCGGCCGAGTTCCTTCACTTTTTCGGATTCGGGGAAGCTTCTCCATTGTTCTTCTATTTGCCCGGCTATTTCAACAAGCGTGGATCAACTTCCGAGGAAGTGGGAGGTAGTGGCAGGACCTTTGCAAATTTTTATATACATATATACAGAAGCGAAATAAATAAACCTACCGAGCACCAAAAACGATTAGAATGTTTCAGTTTATCAAAATGACAAGGCTCTATTTATTTAGACTTTGTGCAATTTTTATTATAATATGTACTTGGATAAAAAAATTTATCGTATCAATTTCAATGTAAGCAAGTTCATAATTTCAATAATTGTAAAATGAAAAATATAATATCGGTCATTTTACCGTCAGTGATAGGTTTGGTGTTAATGCTCGGTTGACACTTGTCAAACGGAAGCGAGGAGGTAGTTTGAGGAACGATGGGTCGGAGCAAATAGGTCGGAACGTAACGATATTGTAACTGGCGAAGGCGGATCAAAATTCTCCGAGGATTCGAATGTATACTTTTCCCGTCTATCGCCTAGCAATCTCAGCTGATTACCCGTTCGAAATCAATTATATCCGAGCTCCGACGGAAGGTCGGAGGCTCCCAGATTCGGAGGATGCGCAGCCGTCTATTAATCCGGCGGCGAAATTGAAAGAAACGGTATACTCCTATTAAGAGGCGGCATCAATTAATTTTCTCGAGGAGCCAGGGACCAATTATTCAGTACAGTACGGTGGTACTCCCGGGTGTCCTTAATAAAGCTAACAGCCCCGTAGCGCGGCCGAGCAAAGAGTAAATCCTCGCAAACGAGTAACGTCGTAGATCACGAAGCGGCGAAGTTCGTTGACGATGAACTGGAAGAGAATATAAGAGAGGGATAGAGAGAAATCGAGTCTGTTAAGAGAGAATCTGTGCCGATAGGGGAAGGAGAGGTTCGCGGGAGATGCACCGTAGGCGTGCAGTCAAAGAGATCCAGCAGCTGCTCGATCGGAGAGACCTATTCCGCGCAGACCCGCAAGGAAAACGCTGGAAACGGAAACTGACTGTGCCAGCGATCCTGCGAATATCTCCTGCAGCCTGGAATGAACAGGCAAAAGGACAAACTCCATGGGAGAGGCCCCGTGAGCGGCCGAGACGAACGCGGATTAGACATGGGTTATGGGGGTCTGCACGCCGCGCCACCCGGCTTTTCGGCTTCCATTCTCTTCAGGATCCTCCTCGAGTGGATACACCGACTGCCTTCGCCTCCTCTGTTCCACTCTTTTTCCATCGACCCCTCCTACCACCATTTTCTTCCTCGCTCTTTTTGCCCGCGTTCGGGTCGTTGCTTCCACGGAAATGGATTTTCGGTGATCTCATTAGTCCCCGAACGATCCCGCTGCCGCGTCATTTAACTCGAGCCTGTTCGTTCGATTCTTGAACGATTGGTGAGCTGCGGGGGTGAACTCGCATTCGCTCGACGGAATTGTTTGATTTTTGGTACCGTGTTCGGGAGGTTCAATTATCTTAACTCACTGCGCATTAGTCAGCTGTCTGCTTTATGTCTTGCATAACGAGTCAGACTCCTGATGAATACATACTTCGTACATGAACTATTATCCCCCAGTTTTTCCAGCTTTTCCAGAAATAGTTGCACAAAAGACTACGGTAGAATAGCTCACCTATTTTTTCTTTGCGCTTAAAACCAACAAATTTTTAAAAAATCTTAACACAGGCGGAAGATCATGTAAAAATAGTAAACAAGTGAATTTTTACATTGTACAACGTATGAGGATTTAGTACTCCTCCACTTCTTTTTTACACTTGAAACCAACAAATTTTTTAAAAATCCTAACACAGGCGGAAGATCATGTAAAAATAGTAAACAGGTGAATTTTTACATTGTACAACGTATGAGGATTGAATACTCGTCCACTTCTTCTTTACACTTGAAACCAACAAATTTAAAAAAATCCTTACACAGACGGAAGATCATTTAACAGAATGTAAAAATAGTAAACAGGTGAATTTTTACACTGTACAATGTATGAGGATTGAATACTCGTCGTTCTTCTTTACACTTGAAACTAACAAATTTAAAAAAATCCCTAAACAGACGGAAGATCATTTAACAGAATGTAAAAATAGTAAACAGGTGAATTTTTACATTGTACAACGTATGAGGATTGAATACTCCAAATCCATTGAGAAATAATCATCCATTTTGATGTTACAGTTTAATTGTGTCTCGTTCATAATCACGTATTTGAAATCCATCAAATTGCAGCGGACTAATAGTGAAACTATTCTGACAGTATCAAAAATAGACCATGGGTGAATTTGACTAGGGGCTGAAAGAGATATTTTTCTAATAGTACCTATCTTGACAATAGAGACATGGAGTGGCTGGTATGGGAAAATTTCCGTATTCGTATAATCCACCCTACACTAATCGTGAATGACGTCGAGGCCTTTATCCTCGAGGATGATGAATCCTCTGTCAGATGTCAGGATGACTTATCCGTTTCTGTTCCGATGCATCCACCAGTCCGATGACTCATTTCCTTATTCCTCTGCATATTATTTTAATTATGCCATCGATCTCACTCTGTATACCGACGATACTTCGTTAAAACCTTAGCAATTAATAAATTAATTCCTCTTCTGGATACCTTGACAGATGCGACCGACCTAAATGGCGGAGTATTAAAATGATTCGAAAAATAACGTTATCTCGATAAATGCATTATAACATAATCAATCTCTCTCGATTGTCTATTTCAAAGGCATTGCGCGTATAGCCGACGCGAAAGTGAACGCAAAGGGGACCACGCTGTGCACAGTTATTCGAAACGTTCCAGAGTGGACCGCAGTATTTCAATCATGTTTTATTAATTAATCCGTGAATATTTGCCGGGACGATTTCAGGATTGACTTGGAACCACCGTGAGCTCGCCATACTTTCGGCAAGGGATTATGAGTGGACCAAAGGTTTTGATTTTTTAGAGAAGTTAGAATGATTAGTCCAGTGCATGACGTGCGAGAGAAATTTCGAAAAAATGGTAATTGGACTGGGAATTGCGGAATGAATATTGAAATTTGCGTTTCTTATTATTTCTTTATGTGGAGCTGGATAGAAAATTTAAAAACTATTTTCTGTTTTTTTAAATTAAAAGATTTCAATTTTTAAAAATTTTCACAATACATATAGCTAACAAATATCTACCAGTCGCTGTTTTTACGTTTCTCATACTGGCTCAGATAAAAAAAATTGTAGAATAGGATCTTTAAAATTTTCTACGTTTCTTTTACGTCAGCTAGTAAACTGGTCCTCGTAATTCTGAAAAAACTTCAACTCGTTTGCTCTAATTTTCGAAAAGCGATTGTCTTTTTAAAAGTGTCCGAATATTACTATGAGCGAGTGTATGTGGCTAACCTAGCCCGGGGGTACGATTTTATAATACGAATTCGATAATCCGAAGGAAAATTTAATTATCGGCGGACGGTTTATTGTTTTCTGATAGCAGATTCGGTGGCGTGCTATGAAAAACGACCCGATTCCACTGTATCGGAGACGGTGCACGCGGTCTTACAACGCCGGCACGTTAAGAATGTTCTTCTCCAACCCCGCGCCAGCCCACGTCATATTTACATCGGGTTCCCTTACGAAATTCCGTCCACGATAATTCCGAACGGGGGAATTTCCGCGAAATACCGTCGGCGACGAACGCGAGCGCCCAGGCCCTCGGAAATTTCGTATTTATAAGGTTTCCCTCGTTTCACCCGCTGCCCGGGATATAATTGGACGAGGGGTGGCCCGGGGGGTGGCTCGTGCAATACGCCGATAATAAATTAGCCGGACTTCCCGGCGGAATCGAAGGAAAAGGAACCGTGCACCGTCTGCAGAAACAGTTCCGCAACCCCGACGTGTCCGAATGCTTGAAATGTCAGCCAAATCTGCTTATTTATATCGTCTACATTTTCCTATCCATTCGGTAGTTGTAACCATTTCATTCATTTCTGCCATGTTCGAAAAATATCCGTTCATGTTTGCCTACTTCTAAAATTGTTTCTATTCTTTCTTATATTTTCTAGTAAATTATGATTTTACCATTCGTTAATCGCTATGGATTATTTCAGTTCCTTTCAATCAATATCAAATATTTTCATCCCCTTATGAACTTCGTCTTAAAAATAGTGAAAATTTGTCTGGACAATGAAGAATTAAAAATAAAAATTGACAAGGACTATTTCTAATAGAATCTACAGCCCCACCAGAAAATTCTGAAAATCTCAAGAATCACGAAACAAAGATTTAAGGATAAAAATCGACACAATATTGTCAAAATCTGAAGCATCCCCTTCTTCACACAGATGACACAGCGCGGCCTAAGAGACGCTGTTAACAGCAAATGGACCGATATTACCAGCACTTACAACTCATCAAATTCCTCGAATCGCACTTCCACGGGGCTGAATAATAAATTAGGCGGAGCTCTCAGCGAGATCGGTGGGGAAAGGGGTAGTTTGCCGTAGCGCCGTCCGGGGCGAGAATGTCGCGTCGTGCAGCAGCAGCGCGGCGCGATTGTCGCGGGCGGCAATTCTGAAAGAATATACATGGCTGACGGTGATATTTCCTCGTGAGAAGTTAGGGTTGCCTGTAATAATACAGGCTACGGAAGCCGGCCGGTAAAGCCTCCGAAGTAAGTTCCGCCATGCTCACCCCCCTCGGCCCTCTAACAGGGTAGAAACGGAGGGCTCTTGCATATTTACCCTTCGCTTTCACTCCTTACCCCCATACTCCCCATGCCAAATGGGCCGTTTCATTCGAAGAGCATCCAGCACGCCCTTCACCTTTACGTTAGGCGCCCTTTACGCCACCCTTTGTCTTCGACAATTCAAGCGATAGTCGGAGTCGCGACGTTTACTAGTGGCTCTCTCTCTCTCTTTCTCTCTTTCTTGCCCTTGGTTTCTCTCCTCTCAGCCCGGTTGGAAACGCGGCTACGGCTAATAAGTGGCCTTTCTACGAATTAACCGTCGCAGTTGCTTTTTCTTCAACCCCCTTTCGAAACTGTTTCCCTCTTCGCCGCGTCGCGTCATTTCACGGTGGAACGACGACGGCGGCGGATCTGTCGGAACCATTCGATTGTATTGTAATTTCTTACGAAAATTGAACCGTTCTCCTTATCTTTGCTTATTTACGTTCCCTTATTTATGTTTACTTTATTCCACTCGCTTCCGTTCGAGCATCGAATTCTGCAATATTTTATCTCTCGCGAAACGAAAATAAGAGACACGCACACTCGTATTTATTCCTTGATTAAAACAAGCCAAATAGGGCCATGGAAAGTAGTATTTTTATACATTTGAAAATGTTCGCCGCTACTTTAGGCGGAGGCGGGACACAAAGGGGACGAGAGTAATCCCGGGAAAATAATAACTACATCATGAAACAAAAATGTACGAATTGGAAGCTCAGAACGGCCGAGAAACTAGAGCCGGGAACAAAGGGGATTATTAAACATTCGCATATACTCTTTGCTTTATCAGGGTAACAATGTGCGGAATGATCACTTTTCATTTGTAAAGGTTCCGTTATATTCACCGCGGACTTGTGTTCCATCGGGACTGTATTAATTCACAGTAACCAACGGAGTTTCAGAAGCTGAAAACGTAATAATTCCCCGAACGAATTTAACAATTCCCAAATAGTGTTTGAAAAATCTACACCATCGCCGACCAACGTGCAAACGGAAAAGAAATCATTTAACAGGACCGAAATCTTTCATTAAATACTCGTCGCGTTCAGTAACTTTTGTTCTGTAAGTTCGTTATAAACACTGTGAAAAATTCAATTTTTCAAAAACGGTTTTCTTGTAAAAATTAAATGGCTGAAAGTTTCAATAGGAGTTTATTTTATTTTTCAACCCTCAGACATTCTCCTGGGTAACAATTCCGAAATATTGTAACACGTTTGATTTCTCTCTGTTTGTGTCGCAATATTTCTTTAATGTACTTGTATGAAATGTTACAGGGAGCAGAATTTGTTGATTTAAATTAAAGTGTAATGTGAACTAAAAATCTCTCTTCTCTGGCAGTTCGTGGCTCGAAGAAGGTATTCGATGGTACTTTCACGGCCACCCGTTAGACGAAAGGCAAAGCGCCTCGTAGTAGCGATAACGGGCAGAACGGCGGCGCGTATTTAATTTGGGAAAAGCATTTTCGCAGTTCGCCGGCGCCGTTTGCACCGTGAAATATTATGAGTGTCACTTGGTAGCCCCGGACACAATGGACCGAGAGGTTGCCATAAAAATGCGGTCTTGAATAACCGAACCCCCGGTTCTCCGTATCCAACACCCCCATCAACGGGGCGAGCGGAGAAAATCAATATTGAATATAAACAAGCGGTACATTCGAATCGATTCTGATTCTAATAAGCCAATTTTAATAATGCTCGCGATTTCGGCACGGCCGCCGGGGATTTTCGGGACTGGAGAATTCGATTAACCAAAACGATCGAGCGTAATTACATTTCGCGGCTCTGCGCGTCCCGCGCCGCCATCAATAATCCTCGATTTTCTTAACCTCAACATGGGAATTAGAATGCGGAAACGTTTTCATATATTTGCACCGACGTTCCGGTAATTTCGGCGCCGCGCGAACCAGAAATTTCGCTTCGTTTGTTTTGCAACTGCTTCTTTTTTCAAGCGTAGCGCGCGGTCGTTAAGCTGCACGTTTGTTCGCGACTTTACGGCCAAGGCGGGTACACGATTATCGAAATAAGTGAAATTTCTGTATCGTTCGGTTCCAGAATTTTTTCGACTAACACCTTGACAGCCGTGTCGGCCAAATATGGGTGACAGTATTATTTTTTCGGTACTGCATATTTAAATAATATTTGAACATTGTTTAGGCCTGCTATATGGACTGCGAATGTGTTCAAACACTGTATTGATCCAAATCAATATTTTCGAAATATTTATTTGGGATTGACTAAGGTTGCAATAACGACTAAAGTAGGAGTTTAATTTTTAATTGCGATTAAAACGATTCAAGTAGAAATTTATTCGTCAATCGTTGATTAAATTTTTGCCCAACTCTGGCTTCCAGTAGGTAAAGTGCTAAGAACTGTATGAGGTATTATATTATATCAATTTTATAAAATGAAAAAAATCATATACAATGGAATTATTCTAGGTCGGAGGAAATGTTTAATTTTCAAGTTAAAATAGCTCCGACTGCAAAGGGTTAATAACTTCCGTAGATATTCAACATTTATCTCGTTTGGGATATTTCAAGCAAGTGGATATATAAGCTAGCATTTTTCAGGGGTTCCAACGTGTGTGTCGCGTATGCACGGTAGAATCCTCGGTCCGAGCCAGCTAAATCCTCGCGACGTTCTACGCTCTCGATTAACGTACTGCTGCACGAGCAGCACGGGGCTATCTTCCCAGCTAATACTAATTAAGCATCGTCACTCATCTTTATTAACGCCCCGCGCGGCCCGGCACCCCTCAGACAGGAGCAACTATATACATATATGTGTGTACATAAAATCTTCGCTCACCCACGCGTGATTCTACGACCACCGCTAACGTACAATGCCATTAATGTCCCGGTGTATTAACAAATGCGGGAGAATCATTGCGCTCGGAACGCAAACGAACGCGCAATTGTCTCGCGCCGAGTGTTGGCAAATTCTTGGCTCGTTGTTGGCAGACTGGAAACCTTGCTGCTGACTTGGTATCTTTAATCGATGGCCCCAGCTAACTGCATACGCGGTTAGCCGACTTGTTAACCAAACCATTTAACTGCAGCCGAGGAGATTTCAAATGCCTTAAAGAATTCAGACGGATAAGAATTCAAACGTTAAAGGATCGTTTTCAATCAGGTGACCGATAAAGGAGACTTTTGGCAATTTCTTTTTCTCAAGTAAACACTTTATTCAAAATGAGTTTTTGTATTTAGAAAGGTGTACTTCAGTAGCTTATAACTTTTCATTTAAAAATGTTTGTCACTGCTGGACACATCTGAAATGAAAAATTTCATGTATGTAATTTAGCTTCGAAGGAGGAATTCTTCTTCACTGTCTATTTTCTTTGAATAACTGAAAATTCTTTGTTGTTAAAAGTTGAAGGTTCCATTAAAAAGCGTTTAGCCATGTATCATAGGTTTTTCAAAATTATGCAATAATCACCGGTCGCTAATGTGTTAAATGTCTAGCCCACGCCAACATATCTAATAATGCAGACAATATTGTGAATAATGATACAGCAATTTTTAGTGATGTGACTCTGAGTCTCCTCTCAACTGCTAAAACTCGACATACCGGTTTCAAATGTTGTTTTTTAAAATTACTGAAACTGTAATAAAACATAAATTTAAAATCATTAATACGTGTATTATATTACGTGTACAATTTCACGTGTAATACTAAAACATTTACCTAAATCGTGTACTTAAAATGAACCGTACTGATGTACGTGTACACGTGTATTTCAGGTATATGGTCAAACCACGATCTCCACTGTACACCAACGAATCCGATTCGCAATCGGTAATCGAGAAAAATCTAGTTTCGTCGATGCAGCTTTCTCGCAAGATCGTGGTGGCATTGGGTTGTCGGTTGGATCATTTCTCACGCGATTCGTTGATCGACGAGTGGCCTGGCGTTATCGATGACGCGATTTCCAAGCGAGTAATGTATTTTGACAGACGTTCCTCGGTTCGAACGCGACAGCGTTTCGCGGTTCGTAATTGCGCGCGTTCTCGGTCGATTCCTCGAAGGAGCCTGTCGGCCGGTTTTTCGAGAGTCACGGCCCGCGCGTCACGGCCCGGAATTACGGAGTTATTCTGTATTAAGTGGCCATTCTACGACCCTCCTCCGGCATACCTTATTAGGACTGATTACGCCATAACGGCCATCAACTCGATCCCCCACAGCAGAGAGATTCCCCAGGCCGTTCGCCTCTCTTCGTCACTTCGGAATCCTGACGAGCCCGAAAAAAACTGCACCGTAACAGACGCGTCGTGAAAGAATCTTATCGGCCCGGTATCGTGTTTTCGGTTGAAAGGTGTGAAACGTCCCGCGCGCTGGCCCCGGATTATCCGAATGTCGTTTCACCGTGTTGACCAAACACTGACTTCTTCCACGGAGAGTATTCAATCAGAGCTGACGCGGTTATTGCGTAAATCATTGTACCGCCGGTTCTATAGAGAAGATTATGGTCCCGGTTTTCCATTCGAATTCTCCTGCGAATTCTTCGTACTTAATCATCGGCGTTGACGGAAGTGGGATGCTGATTATAAAGAGATTGACGAACGGTGATTATAACGGTGGGGTTTATTTACTTTTAGTATGTCGCACCGCTTTTGGCTGTGGCCATTTTCTGTAGCATTAGGATTAAACTCAAGATAATAAATATTATTTTTTCATCGCTTAATCCACTATTCTATTCACTATTTAAATTAATTAGCTATAAGCACCGATTGAGAAACTTTTTAGTATGTTTCTTTATTCAAGTACGCGTTACCATAAAAACCCTATGAAAAAATCTGAACAAATACAATCGGGCTGGAACGGCATTGCATCACCTGTAACTTAGGATTTATTTAACCTTTCCATTGTTGTGTGACACAAAAGCGTAAAGATTAAGTAGATAGAAGAATTAATTAGTTATTAATCTCCCAGATAGCACAAAGGCGTCTTAAAGACGCCTCAATATAAATTTCTAAGAGACTGAAAGATATAACTGTTAACAATGAAAGTGTTCGATTCATCGAGTTGTGAACGATTAACATGCTGGAGAAACAAAAACCGGAAAATTATTGAAAAATTATTTTAGATAGAGATTTATGAAAATTGCCACTAGAGATGGACGTGGTAAGTTTTCATAACAGAGTTCCACATATGACTGTTAGCAAGTGTGCCAATGACTATTTGTCTTTACGATTGTTAAAAACTGTTTGATTTTGCTGAATAATCTCTATTAGCTTATAACAATAGAAAGTTAAGCTCGTTTAAACATTTCAAAAAAAGATAAAAAGATTTTTACTACGATTTTGGCTTAGGGTTCCAATCACTGTGCGGTTTACCCTACAATGAAATTATTCTAGATCGGAGGAAATATTTAATTTTCTACTTAAAATAGCTTCGATTGCAAAGAGTTAAAAGAGAATATGTATTTTACGTGGCAACAGTAGCTTTTTTAATCATTTGTGTTTATTTAGAACTGGATGTTGCCGAGTCGGGACCAGTGTACGGCGCGAAATAAATGAGCCACGAAATTGTGGCGTACGGTGGTACGTACCGGTGTTTCGATAACGTTCGACCACGGGCTATCGAGTATACACGATCGGTGGGTGTATATCGACTGGTTCGTCCCCAGCTGATTTAATTTCCCTTCTTCGATCCGGCCTGTCCCTTTACGGGAACGAATTTCGCAGACCGCCAGAACAAGGAGGATCGGGCTACTCCCTCCGAGACCGATGCTATCGGGTAACGTTGTTCGGAAAAGTTAATAGTAAACGCGCGGAGAAGTCTATATCGAAGATAAAGTGGGCACGGTTCTTGGTACGAGGCGGCCAGGGACACCGTCTCTGGGTAATTCTTCTTAATGAGTCATTAACGTTTCGGAACGAGCCAAGTGTACGAAGAATTCGATTATGCGACGTATTCTCCGAGTTGGATTAAATCTTCCGTAATCTAATCTGTTTGCCGCTTTATCGCCGGACACTGAGTAGATCTTTGGCCCACTTATGGCATATTTCTAGTTTAAGTAGGTCAGTTTTAGTCAACGACAGCTACTTTCTTCTTGGGTTTCGGTAAAGTATTTACGAAAATTAGGTATAAACATATACGAACTATTTTTGTGTTTATTAAAATGTATTATTTATTATTTTTATTAGTGAAAACTTATATAAGACATTGTGGAAAATTTTAATTTCTTATTGTTGCTTTAGATTGAACTGATTTTGAGTCTTCAATGTTTTGCCTTCGAAAATTGTTCGTTTGAAGAATATCTGAAAATCCTGACGTCTTTTATTATAAATACAGGGTGGTCCGCGCAACTTGCACACGAGATAATCAATAAAGAAATCAAGGTGACATTGAAATCTCCGAAACGCTTTCACGCATACAAAAAATAATTAAATCACAATATTTCCCCCTCTATACCATATATAATTTTTTCATGTTATTACAAGTGTCGGAAATATTCAAGGTGTACAAATTGCGTGGACCACCCTGTATGTACACAACATATCTTCTGCTAAATCTTCTTAAGTCGAACAAACTAAAAATTCTACATACACAGTTTTATATAATTCCTATTTTGCAATGTTTCATATACTGAAACGTGGACAAATGTGTGCCTATAACTCACTTCCGAAATCAGTCAATATTACATGAATAATTCATAGAGCTGCAGCGAAAATCTGTAAAAAATCGTAGTAAAAAATGGTGTTATAGGTTTCCAATTAATAACCGCGCATGTTCCCAGTTACACATTTGTACCGAGCCACTTAAAATATCGAATATCTATCGTACGATAAAAACTGGCTTAATTAAAAATCCCGATTATAGGTGCATTATTCGTACGTTTAACGAGCAAATAGAGAATCTACGTTCCGTGAAATCGCGTTACGAAAACCGATGAAGAAACGCGCCGCGGTGCAACGAACTGTGCATGTTAGCTGATTAAAACCCGAAACTGAAACTTCTCTTCGTGTGTAAACGATCAGAAATAACTTTCTATGTATTCGACTTTTTTTGAAAAAATACAGACTCAAAGTACCGAGTAGCGAACGGTGAACAGTTCGTTATTATCAATCTTTTACGGTCTGAAGAGTTCCCTCTCTTTTATATCAGAACTTCCTACAATATTATATAACTCAATTATTTTCCCATACGTAACTCTACTAACCTATTTAGCACAGTAGAGATAAACAGCGGCTTCAGAATGTTTCGAGAGGAAAGAGTCCTTTAAATTTTATGAAACCTCATACTTTAGAATATGATCATCCTTTTACGTTTTAAAAGTACGTAAATGTTGCAATTTCTTTCATTCCGGTCACGTCGACGTAGTTAGTCGCATTAAATAATACTATAAATACATGTATTAGACAAAAACATTTATAGAATTTAAATATACAGTAAATCCTCTATAAACGCAACAGCCTCGGGGTGATTTGGTTGCATTTATCGTAGACGGGACATTATTTTTGAGCTTCAAAAGTCGAGCCGGACGTAGAGAAGGACAGCGCGTAAGGCCGAAGCGACTGCGACTCTCCGCGTCTCTTTCTTCCCCATACGCTGTCCTTTCTTGCGCCCGAAACGTTAATCGTCAATTAAACTACTAAATACAGTTGAAATTATATCGTGTTTGGTCTTATTTTAATCAGAAAAATGCCACAAATATATTGGTGAAAGTTTCATAAAAAAACAAGTAATAATAGAAACGATTTTATATTGCTATTACATTGTGATGACCTACGGGCCTTTGAACTGTGCCGATGACTGCGACTCTCCGCATCGCATTAGTAGTGGTTCACACCGATATACCCGAGCCGAGATCAGATTATACAATGGAGGGGATATTTTTGTTGCGTTTATCGTGTATGGCCTTGTTGCGTTTATCGTGTATGGCCTTGTTGCGTTTATAGAGGGGATTTACTGTACTATTATATTATTTTCACTCCAATTTGTTGCAATTCGTGTAGACAATTTTTATTTTGAATAAAGATCTGCTGTCTAGAAATAGCAGTTTTATTAATCGATTATACAGGATGATTTACAAGAAACGGATTTGAACAAAATTTGTTTTATTGCCCTCAGGGTCTTTTGAAGGTCATCGATAGTTTTTTAAAGGGCACCATGTAGTAGCTGATGTGAAGACGAGTTCAACACTGTGGTGTACTACGAATGAAATATGTACTAACATATAGTTGTCAACCTGGAAGGTCGAGTCACATTGATCACAGGACTTGCTAGAATAAAATGTCCAGTCATACTCGACACAGAAGTGCAAATGGATGGAGTTGAAGATATTAATTTTGTCAGGGGTTTCGCCAATTTTTGCCACTGTGCAGTGCAGAGCTGTCGATTCCCGTCCGGGGTACGCACGACTACTGCGTGCGCTCCTCTTTTTCTGCGTCCGATGCGCGACGGGGACGCGTGGCGGGGCGAGCAGAGGCGCCGGTGCATCGATCAACTGTCGAACGACCAGCCGCTAATTGCGCCGGCCACAATATCTTGATCAATCGAGCGTGGGGCGTTGGAATTAATTAGAACGATGACGTGCTCGCTCGACGTTCCTCGATTCGCTCGACGGGGCGAGCTTGCGAGGATTGACGCTCCTGCCTCAGAGATAGCCTATCTTAAGTGAGTAGTTTCCCTTCGGCTCTCCGGGATCGAACAGTTTTTTTTTTGTTTCATTAGCCCGCTGATAAAACGAACAAATTGCGAACGGGACCCTCCAGCATGGCGCCTGCTCTCCATTAACGGAACCGTCCGCCCTCCCGGCTCTAATATTAGACGGCTAATTCGCTGTATTTGGCTGAAATTAATTTTCACTTTGCGAGAAGTGGGGCTGGAACACAGGTTTCTATTTATCCAGAATTTTTCATAGGATTTTTATGGTAACGCGTGTACTTGAATAAAAAATTTCTCAATAGGGGCTTACGGATAATTAATTTGAATAGTGAATAAAATCACTAGCGGACATACATAATGAAAAAATAAATATAGTGGACTAAGTAAGTAGTAAATAAAATAAATAGTGGACTATGTAAGTAGTGAATAAAATAAATAGTGGACTGAGTAAGTAGTGAATAAAATAAATAGTGATCTACGTAAGTAGTGAATAAAATAAATAGTGCACTAAATGCGTAGGGAATAAAATATATAGTGGACTAAATAAATAGTGAATAAAATAAATAGTGTACTAAGCAAATAGTGAATAAAATATATAATGTACTAAGCAAATAGTGAATAAAATATATAGTGAATAAAATGAATAACATACTAAGCAAATAGTGAATAAAATAAATAGTGAACTAATAAGTGAGTGTAGTGAATAAAATAAATAGGGAACTAAATGAGTAGTGAACAAAATAAATAGTGAAATGGGTAGAAAATAAAATAAATAGTGGACTAAGTAAGTAGTGAATAAAATAAATAGTGAATTGTTTGCGGGTAAATTGGCAGAGCAAATTACCCGGTTAAAACGTGAAAAGTGTCCGCAGGCATCAAGGCTGCAAGTATCGAGGGCTCTACCGTGGTATGATCCGAAGATAAACTCGGCCCGTTCTTTCTTCTCTGTTCCCCGGCCTCGTTCAGCCTTACGATAAGCAATTTTATCGGCTTTGATCGATTCTATTAAGCGGGACCAGGGAACTTCGGTTCCCAGGTGCTTTGTCTCGGACTCGGCGTAGCCTCATCGATGCGGTCGTGACGTTCACCTTCTCTCTCGGGTCGGCAGCGACTTCGAAGGGAACTTTCTTTGCTTTAACTCGGCTCTGTTTGTAATGGGTATTCTTAATGGGAAACCTTCGAGAAGAGTGTTTCCGGTAATGTCGAGAAAAATTCTGACGCAACTTTTTACCGCGGTGACGCGACTCGCGACGGTCGAGCAGCGTATTTGAAAGTCAATTGTTCATGTTCGATATTTCGCTCGATGTTTCTTCCCCGTCGCTCAGGCTCGGAACTAGAAACTCGATTTCACAATTTACGAGCAATATTACTAGCAGACGGGTCGAAGTGACACGTTTCTAATTTTTTCTTTTACAATTGCACGATCAATCTATATTCTTAAAAAATTCAAGAGGAATCGATTTTCTCAAACGTTTACAAGAAAAGAAAATTCTTTTGAATGGTCACTTCTGTACAGACCAAAATATCAAAAAGGATCTGATAAAACTAATAACAAAAATAAATCGAAAGATGTGTAAGGGGGTGGGTAGCACAGCGACCGAATCTCAATTTAAATCATCGAGATATTACGAATCCTCGAATAAGAAGAGAAGCGAATCCTAATTACCTGCCGGGTATCCAAACACGGACGCGGAAAGATTGCGGCGGGTTAGAGGGGTTCCGCGCGGTTCCGCCCTTATTCCTAGTTTGTTTTTCGAGCGTACCGGCGGGAAGCCGTAAATTATCGATCCATTTAGCAGGGGCCGGCTACTTTGATTATTAAACGCGTCTATATGACCCACAGTTCTGGCCAATATCACCGTGCTCTTATTATTCCATTTACCCGCGGTGACCGGCGCGCGGACCGGCGAATGTAATTTGCCCGAGAGCATCCCAAAGACGTAATGCCATTAAACCATGGCCGCGGCTCTTTTCTAGTATTCCTACGCTCTCTCCCCACCCATTCCCAACATCCCCCTTTCCAAACCCCTCTGGCTATTCAAATATTTGACTCGCAACCCGGTCGCATGCGTTCGCGCGCACTTAATTCCACGCGCGCGCGCGGCAACGGGATTTTCTGTTTCGGCGTGTCCAGGACCCAACCGCCCACGCCACCGATAAAACTATTACTTTGCCGGGACCGAGGCTCATTTTTCCCGAAGAAGACGACTCCCAGCAACCCCTCGCAGCCTCCAATGTAACTTACGACCTCGAATCTCGTACAGAGACGTGACCTGACGCTGTAACCACGACGAATTCGCGAATCCTTTTACCGCTTGACCCGCAGAGAAAATTTTCGCAAAGGAAAAAGTTACTTCAAATGACCTCGGGAATCACCCTTTCCAAGAAACTACAACGCTTGTTAAGAAATTGCATGTTACTTTTGCATTATGTAAATGTTTACGCAATCCTTCGCTGATTATTTAATTCTCGAAATATACACAGCCTCTTAACATTCGATCAAAGATCATTCGAATTAGCATATTGCAAATTATTTGAAACGTGACCTTTTTGTTAATCAAAGCTTCATTCACCACGAAGCTATAACCATCCTCTAGAGTCCAGAGAATTAGTTAAAAAGAGGGAATGTGGAAACGGCAAGGAAATCGTTGAGGTCAAGTTTTTTGCAGGTTTGAGTGGTCGTCAAGATTTTCGATGACTATTTGGACATGGTCAGAAATGTGGAATCCTTGGAGGCAATTGATTATTCATGATATAAACTAAACTGTGTTCATGTTCATGCAAATTTCTTTCGGGTTTATGTCACCTATTAAAGGCTTTGTAACAGCGAAGATTAAGAAAAATGTTTATTGGCCGGGCGATGAAGATTTAATGACCGTCCTGGTGTAGTCTGGATCGAGAGTCTGGTTGTATTTCTTTCGGTGTTATCTCGAAAATCGATGTAGAGGACTTCTCGGAATGCATTTGTAATCGATTTATAGTGATTTAAAGTATCGTCGGTATCCACGATATCCTCTTCGATTTTTCACAATTTAATTTAATGATGATCCGCTGATAATGTTAACAGGCCAATAAATCGCGCTTTAAACGGTCCTGTTCAAATTGAAGTTCGGTGTAAGCCAGTTTTTCTTTCGATAGCTACATCCACTAAAATTTTAGTACTACTTTTTATGGACATTTTCCAAAGTTCATTCAATGGTATTAAATGAGAGGGTTCAACTTCATTCTTGCTTGATTTAGGGCGAATCCATTTAACGCCGAACACTGATATTGTATCAGACGCTTGAAACATGACGAAACAATTTTCTATTTAAAGAATTAATAATTTAAAAAGATTGATGAAATTACCGAGTATTTTTTGACAATAAAAAGGAGGACAATAAAACGATCGCAAACGTCAAAACATCTATTTGAAACGCTACCTCGAAACTATACCAGAAAGTTGACGGAAAATACCGGAAATTGACGCTAAATAAATTACCTGTGTAATTTGCTTATAGAGTAATGCGACAGGCTGTATTGAATAGTCGAGTTGCCAAGAATGGAACCGTCGGGTTGCCAAGAATGGAATCGTAAAGCTTTCGATTACGCTAAATGCAATTGTTCCTTCGTTAGAATCGCAAACTGAAATTGCATTAGAATTTAACATGATTATTTGAAATGTGAGGTTACAGATAAACGAAACGGTTATTCGGATTACAGTGTAAAACGGAAGTCGATAGAAACTGTAGGGCGATATTTCGCGCGATTTCTGAAGAACGTGCGAGGATTAAAAAAGATTTATATTAACCAATACAATTCCGATTTCATTCGCCAATCTCAAGGCGAGTTAACCCTCGCAAGGTAAGGTCAAATAATACACACATAAATAGTAAGGTGGGGTCTCTTAGACTCCAAATAGAATAGACTCCAGATAAATGAATTTCATAAAAATAGCCTCGTTTTTAATAAATTTGGGATAAAGAATGACACAGGATAAAAAGTAAACAAACAGATTTAATTTTATTCGTATAAAAATTCTTTTCAAAAATCTGAAGCTGGGGTCTCCGAGACCACACATTACCGTGCGAAGGTTAAATATTATTACACAAGAAAATAGAAATCAATTTTCAAGACAAATTGGAATTTTGTCAGCTTTGACAAAACGGTTAAAAAGAAGCGAAAACGATCTTCCGCAAACAGCAAACGAACTTGTTGGAAAATGACCCCCGTTGGCGGCGGATCGATCGGCCCTTCGAAAAGCCCGGGCCACTCGAGGATCTTCAATAAAACGTGGCCGAAAGATAGAAATCCCTTTGAAATCCTAGAGCAAAGGCTTTGAAATCCTCCGGGCGAACGTGTTCCCATTGCGTCCGTACAGTAACTAACTACCCCTGTTAGAGCGTTGTCGGCGAGGGGTTGATATTTTCGTACACGTATGGCCCGATGCAATAATTCTCGAGGGGGGTGGGCCAGAATGCGGGGGTGGTTGTTATCACGGCCACTAGCCCCGTGGAAAGGTCTATTTGGTCGGTGGACCAGCGCGTGATAAAAGTGTTCTTGGCGGCGGCACATGTACAAGCCGTATTTAACATTTTATTCGCAGAAGCGTCGTAGTTTTCCGCGATACGTGTAACGCGATAAATTATTCCGCGTTCCGCTTATCTTCGCCGGGTTTCCCCCCTTATCGTCGCCCCTCCGTCCGCGTCGTCTCTCTATAACGTCGTGCCACCGACTCCTTTCACGGGTTCTTCTTTCCCTCCTCCCCTTTTTTCGCGTCGCTCCCTTGCTCCCCGAGCCGTCTTGCTCGCTTAATGTCGACGTTATTTAGCGAGCGCGTGGGAAAACGCTGCGCCGCTCGGTTTGAGTTACAGCCGACAACGACGCCACGGAAAAATTGGGGCTGTTTCGGATTAACAGGTTGACTACCACGTCGCGTCGGTCATATGTGGATCACACGATTGTAAGAAATATACTACGAAAGGATGACGGATGCGGGGGGTTGAATGAAACCAGTATTTACGGTGAAGCCGTCCGCCAACAAAGCGTTCTTATAGCTAGAATTTACCTGAGCGGTCACTCTTCCAGTGACGATCACAGTGTTAACCTCTTGTTGGCGGACGACTTCGCCGTCAATACTGTATATTATATTTCCTACACGATTTAAAAATTAATTTTCTTCGGAATACAGTTACTCGAACCGAACTGCAGCTGAACTTATTCTCCCATTTTATTTATACATATTATTTGTTCAGAATCAGTGATAGGAAATTCGAATAAATCCTGTCCTTAATATAAACCGTGTTGAATGCTCGAAATGAGAAGTAATAAAATCGAACAGGGTTAGTTTCAAATAAATAAACTGATTCCTTTCGATGGGAAGATTAAGCTGGACGAGATGGTAATTTGATTGGACTGTGCGCTGCAAAGGGAAATCTGAAGTCTGCGGAACTGTCTTCAGAAGATCGAAATCCAAGAGGAAGTACTTTCAGTAATTGGGGGATTTTCTAAGTTGCCAGTATATAAAATAAACTAAGAAGCTCTTCTCCGATCGCCTTTAACAAACGTTTTTCCTCGGGTCCCATATATTTTTATCATGCTGAAAATAATAATTAATGATATTTTACGGTATACAAATCTAAAACGGGGAATGAATTTTCACGGAGACCGAAGTTTGACGGTGAACAAATTAATCAAAAAATCCGAATTTTAATCAAGACACTTGAACTCGAAGAAACTCGGATCGCAAGACAGTATTATGGTTTGAAATTCCACGAACGCAGAGAGAGAGAGCAAAGTAGGTGCTCCGACGAGCGTAATAAACGATTATAGATATTAGAGTAATGATTCAATTCCCTGAATCGATGCGAGAACAATAACAGACATTACCGTTCGTATAAAACACAACGATAGGAACGATACATTTCTTCGGGGTCGTGTAGGAGCATGCAACCCGTAATGATTTACTTGATCGATTCCTGATAACGAATCGATAGTCGTTAGCAGCTGGTGTCCGCGTAAGCAGCCATTAGCACGTCTTCAACTTCCCCAGGCAATAATTTATTCGTCCGGGCGCCGTGCCGCGCCGCGGGAGTCAAATTTCCAATAACGGTCAATGAAAATTTTATCTTTAACCGGAGAATAATAACTAGCTGATTAGGTATCGGCGTGACGCTGATACAGCGGTCGAAAGTGTGAACGCGTTTATGCAGCAGCGCCGCCATTATCGATGCACCGGTCACACAGAGAACACGCCTCGAAAATTTATCGCACCACTGTTGCCCAGTCATCCGTTCGGAGCATAGTAATTAGAGCCTAGGATGCCTTTAAATCTCGCTTGACTCCAAATCAGACGCTTTTCTTTTTCAGTCGCCCGATTGCCACATAAACCACGTCACGCTTTTTTACAAACCGGGCTCTCGTCAGGCAATAAAACAACTCGAAAGCTTATCCATTTATATCTATTTATCATCGGAGACGATTAGCTTGTCGAATAGATTCTCTAGAGTCCCTTTGTTCGACGTTCAGACATTTACAAGCTCTTTAGTGATTTTATCTACGTGGAAATTTATAATCTATTTATTGCGTGATTAGAAATGTTCCGAGTTGATTGTAAGAGACAGAATCCGGCTGAAAATATATTCCCCCTTTTAAGTCGAATTAATTTATTTAAGTCGAAAATAGCAACGTTCTTAAATTCTCCTAATATCTTGACGATTTTATGTTTAATCTATTCATTTTTGTCGTAAATGCATACAATCCGATTTATTTTCTTTTGGAATCTCTTCGAATTAAATTCTTGGTTTTCGAGAGCTTAGCTTAACGATTGGGATTAACGTATAAATGAACTGTCATTTGGCGTGTCTGCACCTAGTTCTATAATATTTTAAAAGGATGTTGATCTCGAAATTGATCTCGCAAGAGGATTTCGCAGGGATCGTCGAAGGAAGAAAGAAGATCGATTTACAAAACAAACGTGTTTATTTCTCATGGTTCGTCGCATGAAATGGAAAGTGGCAGTTAATTTAATAATCACGTAACAGGTCGTGGATACAATAATGCGTGATCCGATGAGCGTATTTACAATAATACAGTACAATTAATTTGAAGTCGCAAAGACCGCGAAGTTCTAGGGACGCGCTCAAAACGCGACCGGTGCCTACCTCATTAAGCGTACCAACGACTAATGAGCAGCTTATCCATCGACGCTAATAATCTCTCTCAAGCAACAAAAAAAATGCATTCGTCAATATTAACACAATCTTTTTCACTTGTTTCGCAAGAAAATCTTCGAACGATATCGTCACAAAGAAAATAATGTACAATAGAAAGAATATACACATAATATTAGTCGGTACGATGCTCGCCAGCATCCCACGTCGTTTTAATCAAATTTGATCGTCGCCGATGCGATTGAAAATAAAAAATAGCGGATCGCTCTCTCGTTGGTACGCGTAATAGTTCTCACATGTGCGGCTGACCCGTCCCCGGTGTGCTCGAAAAAGTGTGCGTGAGTATTTACAACGTTAGATATACACAGTATTTACACAGAGGATTCTCTCACTTACAGACTAATAAGCGTTTGGCGACCGTTGCTTTAACCAAAGACAGTCGTGAATCTTAGGAACGAGGTCTCGCTAGAGACTTCTGTCTTTTCTCTCATATCTATCTACTAACTCTCTCTTTTTCTCTCTCTCCATCTTTCATTCTTGTGCTCTGTGCCCAGAGTTTTACACCGGGCACATTCGTCCTCTTTTCCGTTTCTCTTTTGTCCAAAACCTCTCTCACTCTCAATTTCTTTCGCTCGCTCACACTCTCTATCACGAATTGACAAAAACGACAGGAATGAGAACTAGGGACACGCAGTCGCTCCGTCCCCCGGATGGAAAAAATATATGTACGATTAGTATGAAGGAAAGTTCATGCCGGGATCCGGAGTTCACACAGCAGCGTATCATTCTCGTCTGATCTGATGGTTCTTATCGGTGAGACGGGTTACAGCGGTTGGCTCGACTGTCCTCGGACACTTTCGACATCGTGTTAGAGGAAACGTCGGAGAAATTAACACTAAACCTACCACCGCCGGTCCAACGACCGGTTTCTGGTTTCTTATTTTACATTTTAAATTATAATAATGCTTTCACTGGGAACGATTATACACATTTTTGTATCCGAGAACATATTTTAATAAAATTCGCAGAAAATCTATATAAATTCCATAATGTCATTTTTATAAGGCAGCACATGGTAGGTTCAATGTTAAAGACGTTGCAAATTCGATTCTCCGAGTCGCCCCGAAATTGCTAAACTAGATCGGCCAGGAAATCTATTCGCATGTTTAACTAACAAAATAGAAATCTTGTCTGTCCTATTCTAAAACGTTCTGCCATCTTGCAATATCTTTATTTTGTTTGAATATTGCAAATTAACTCCTTGCCGCACGATTTTCTTTAAAGCTGCAATAGTCGAAGCTTCTAATAAAATTGATATTTATTGCATGCGACGAATTTGATTTCATCCTAAAATACATGCATAATATTCGTGCATAGTAAATTCTGATTGAAATCTCCTCATCGTAAACCGGCTGTACGGCAAGGGGCTAGAAAACTGAAAAGAAAAATGCAAACGCTTTTGGTGGCCAACCTAATAAAATTGTTGCTATTTCTACAGAAAATTATAATCTTGATACCGCTGCGATTTTCAGGGAAATCAAATAAAGTCTTGTACAACGAAACAGAAATTCCATCCGAATGAACTCTAATCGAGTTTTGCTGATCGCAAGCTCGGTAGTTAACGCGTCAAGATGTACGGGAGCGAAGTAAAATTAATTTGCAGCTAAACACATTGGAGCAGCGGTTCAACAATTTTGAAGTACGTATTAGGCTGTGTTGCATAAACGCTCTTCGTTCGATCGGAAGCTCGAATACAGAGAAATGCGGTGTAAATCGCGAATCGTAGCTGAAATTGAAGTCGCGCGAAGCACGTCGAATTCTACACGGCGAATGTGAAATGAAAATATTAATTGAACACAAATATGTCGGCTGATGAAACCTTTGTAATAAATTTCGCGCGATCGGAGCGCGCCAGCGTCAATTTCGAGCGCAGGGAACCGTGATTTCGAAACTTTTTTCCCTGGTTAACGGGTGTACAGGAACTTGCCGAGCGACGACGGTGTACACATCGAAACTCCCGGGATCGAATGCTCAGAAACTAAATTCCCCTCGTGTCGAGAGATTAATTACTAAGTAACTTAAAATACTGCAATTTTCAAACATTCGATCCGAGGAGAGTTTTCCGTTCCGCGAGCGCCGTCGAAATATCAAAGAAAATTAGCCGCCGCTCGCTGCGACTACGAAAACAAAGTGCGCCCCTTTGAAAAAAGCAATGAAAAAAAGGAACGAGCGATATCCTCGAAATAATTGAAGGCTCGCGATAAGCCGCGATAAACGAAAAAGTTCCGCGGAACTTCGCCGAATAATCGACACACTCCGCTCGAGGGTAGTACACGATTTAAAGACAACCCTCCAATTATTTCCAGCCTGTGTTGCCGAAAACAAGTTGGCCCGTAGTTTAATTGGAACGAAAATTTCGTAACGACCCGGCAACGGTTTCAACGCGTTCACGAAAATTAAGAGAATAATCGTCGTAAAATCTCGTGGGCGTAGAAAATAAATAACGATACATCGATCGAAGCTTTCGGCGAAGTTTCGTGAACACGGTCGATCCTCGACGAAGATCGAAACCGTGAGCCGCGGCGAAAATTTCGCGGACAGTCGTGCCGTGTCGATGAAAGCGCGTGAAAACGCTAATTGTGCACGTGCTCTGCTCCGATGCTGGCGCTCCAGCCCTAACGAGCGACGAGAATAATGTTTAGAATCTATGTCCTCATTGACTGCCATTTCCTATAGTTACCCTCCGCTTTATAGTTACACAATATACATTATCATAGACGATCTGCGCGGCGAGACACGCTCGCAATTCGTTCTCTGGGCTAGTACGTAAAAATAATGACTCGATCACGGTCCTCGCGGAGTGCTCTTCCATCGGTGAACTTACTTCGGCACTGAATCGACGCTGACAAACAGGCATAGGTATTAGGTATTCTTGCGACGGTAAAAACGGCTCTCGCTTCAGACGAAATGATATAAAAATTTCCTAAAGATATCGACACGATCAAATTAATGCTGCTCGCGATTCAAATAGTATAATTCGTCAGTATCTGCTATGCTATTCGCGTATTTCCGTTTGGATAAAAATACGTCAAAATGAAACGGAAAAGAAACTACATCGAAATGGTAAACTCTCGACCTGTATCCGCAAACCTGCTTAATTATTGCATCGAACCCTCGTGTGTCTTGGTTTAACCTCTCATGAACTCTGATATTTCAAAACCTTTAGACTTATTCAATTTCTTAGAAATTCCTTGTTAATATAATAAACACGAGGTTACATCGGATATATAAAAATTCTTGACATATAAGAATTGCATCTAGCGACATTTAAAAACGAAGTCTAGAGATTCCTCTTCGTGACAGCATTGAAAAGAGGGTAGCTTCGGGACACAAAGGGTTAATCCGTTCGTCGAGAATAAAAGACGCGTGCGGTCGACGAATAATGGACGCCAAGTTTTTACTCCTTTATTCGTGACCCGTAGCATTCCGTCGGCCTGCACCCCTGTCTGTTTCTCAGCGGGTAAACCAGCCCCGAGGCGGCGATCGCGGACGAAAGAGCACCCCGCACAACGAATCGCGTTACACGGAAACAATTAAATAAACCTGTCTCTGTAATCGATAAACCCTACTCGCGTCGAAGCCTCGCGTCCACTCACTCTCTCATTTTCTCTCTCTTTCTCTCTGTGTTAGCCACGAGGCGATACATTCTAATCCCCCCGAACGCCGGGACTCTCCGACGGCGTCCGGAAGCGAAAGGGAGAATCCCCCGGGCGGAGGGATTCTAGTGGAAGAGCAAACAGACGGACGCGCGGAAACGGTCGGTTCGTCGTTGGATCAAACTGTACAAATACCTAGGCGCGTCCCTGTCGCGTCCTCGAGCGGATTTCCGTGCCGGGGCCCGTCATCGTCCATCCCCTGGCCCTGTAGACGGCGGATCTTCTCGTGGTCGACGAGGAGAACGACAACGAGGACAACGGCGCCCGTCTATACTAGACGAAGTAAGTACGTGGATTGGTCGGATGCGTGAGCACCTCGCCAGGAGGTGCGGTCGGCACCACCGGCGGTTCCGGTATGGTGCTGTAAAGATGACTGCCCCTGGAGGACAGGCTGGCGGGTCGCGCGGTTCCGGCGTGCAACGCACTATACCCGCTGTGCTGGTGTTGATGCTGGTGTTCCGCGCCGCTGTCCTCGTCCTCGGTCCTGCTGGATGCCGAGCTGACATAGGTGGATTGCGTGGGCGTTGGCGTGGGTGCGTGCACCGGTGCGACCAAAACGCCATTAGGCTTGGTCCAAACGTCGCCGGCGGACGGGGCTGCGGTGTACCGGGCCGGTGTGCGATTTCGGTCGTTCACCTTTTTGCTGTCCCGCCGTTTGCCGACAGAGTCGGGCATGGCGAACCGCAGCTTCTCCCAGAACCTCTTCTCGCCCCACATCACCACCGTGCAGGTCTGCAGGAGCAGCTGTAGCTCGGGATCGCGGGTTGGCGCCTCGGTTGCCAACAGGACCACGACTCGCCTCTTCCGGGAGCTGGGTCTGATGTTCTCGAGCGCCGTCCTCAGGGCAGCGCGGAACTCGGCGTGCTGCCACTCGTTCGCCAGGAACACGGGCGAGAAGATGATCACGATACGTCTGGCAGCGGCAGCGGCCGGTGGGACAGCTTCTTGGGGCCTGGCTGGTGGTAAATCCCTCCAATGGAGACAAAGAGCGAGGCCGGACTGCTCGAGCTCGGCTGCCAGGAACCTGGAGACAAAATCCTCGTCCCGCTCGCTGTAGACTATGTAGCCGTCGTAGAGACGGTCCCTCTCCTCGTCCGGCGGTGTGGTCATCTTGCCAAGTCGGAGACCGTAACGGGCGTGAGCCCATAGACGCACGTCCTGCCGGAAGGCGAAGGCCAGCGCGACGATCAGGCAGATCGCGATCACAGCCACCAAGGCGCCGGCTAAAAGCGGCACAAAGTTGCCACCCAGCAGAGGGATTTCCTGGATTCCACGGCTGACGGCCTCCGTAGACGGATCGCCGCAACGCTTCATAGCCTGCGCGAGGGTCTCGATTCCGTCGCGGCAGTACATCTTCTCGGGGTCTCCGCGGTGCTCGGCGAGCCATCCGCGCAATTTCGCGGCGTTGCCGCACTCGCAGCTCCACGCGTTCCCTTCGAGAGCGACTTTCGCGGTGTCACCGACGCTCGGCAACGCCTCCCACGGCCGGAAATCGACGATACGGTTGCTGTCCAGCCGGAGCACCTCGAGACTCTTCATTTTACGGAAGGTCGTGTTGCCGACGGTGGCGATCGCGTTGTGATCCAGGTACAGCTCGGACATCCGTTCCAGCTGGTCGAACTCGAAACCCCTCAGCTCTCGGAGCGAGTTGTCTTCGAGATGGAGGACGCGCAACGCGCCCACGCCATTGAACGTACAGTTGTGCAACGCCGCGATCCCGCTGTTGTTCAGGTACAACACTTCCAGCCGACGCTTCCCGATGAACACGTGACTGCCCAGGTCGCCGAGATCGTTCCCGTCCAGATAGATCTCGGTAGCGTCCATGGGAATCTGCTCCGGTACGTGCTTGTAGTCGGCGTTCGAACAGTCGACCACGTTGCTTGACCAGCTGTGGTCGTGGTAGCAGGTACAATTGTTCGGGCAAGTCATCTCGCAATCGCACGCATCGAAGTCGCAACAATGGCAGAGCGCGAAACAATGCGCCTCGTATCGGCAGAGGAAGTCCTTCGACTTCAGGGAGAGCAACGGTCGTCGGGGTGTCGCGCGCTCGTGCACCATGTCGCACGTGACCGATTTCAGATCCATTACCCGGGGATGTTGGCGCAGACGGGCCATCTCGTTGATCCTCGGCAGCCATTCCATGGTGCAGTCGCACACAATCGGATTGTTCCCTATGTAGAACTGCGGCAGCTCGACGTCCTCGGGCACCGTCTCCAGCGCCAGGGCAGCCACGTCGAGATTCTTTATCTCGTTCCCGTACAACACCACTTTCTCCAGGCTGGTCTTCTGCAGGAAGGTACCGGCAGCGACCGTGCGTATCTTGTTGTCGTTCAGGAACAACGTTACCACGCTGTCCGGCACGTACGCGTCCGCGATCTCCACGATCTGGTTGTAGCTCGCGTCCAGCGTCTTTATGCGCAGCGTGTTCCGCACCATGTAAAAATCCGCGAGCTTGCTTATCTGATTCGCGTGTATGTCCAGCCATTCTATGCTGCTCGGCAGATAGCTGTAGTCGAACCAGACCAGCTTGTTGTCGGACACGTTCAGCCAGACCAGGGACGAGAGGCTGGTGAACGCGCCGCGGATATCGGTCAGCTGGTTCCCGTCCAATCGAATCGCGCGCAACGCCGGGTTGCTCGCGAACGCGCTCTGCTCCACGTGACGGATGTAATTGTTCGCCAGGTTCAGCACTTGCAGCGAGGGCAACGCGGAGAACGCCTCCCGGGTCACGTTCTCCAGCTTATTATCCACAAGCCGCAGCCCGAACAACTCGCTCAGACCGGCGAACGAGTCGTTTTCGATTCTGGACACGTGGTTGCTGCCAAGGTCGAAGGTCTTCAAGGAATGGAGCACGCGGACCGCGTGCGGCACCTCCGTTAGATTGTTTCCGCTGAGAGAAAGGTCCTGGAGGTCGGTCAGGTTATCGAACACGTGACGATGCACCGTTCTCAATCGATTCGTATCCAGGAACAGCTGGCCGAGAGCGGACAGGCCGACCGTGTGCGATGGATCGAACCTGGCGATCCTGTTGTTGGACAGCGCCAGCGAGTGCAAGTTCGTTAGAGAGCTGAAACATCCGTCCACCAGCGTTTCGATATCGTTGTTTTCGAGTTTCAGAATCTGCAGGCTATACAGGCCGTTGAACACGAGACCGTCGATCCTCGTCAGCCTGTTGAAGGACAGGTCGAGGATGACAAGACGGACCAGTCTTAAAAACGTGTATCGGTTCACCCAACGGTTCGTCAACTGATTGTTACTGAAATCCAGATATTGTAGCTCGACCAAATTATCCAACAGTCCCGGTGCCAGCACGGCCAAAGAGTTGTTGCTCAGTATCAATTCTCTCAACTCGTTGGTCTTGGCGAACAGTTCAGGGGGCAACGCGACCAATCTGTTGCTGGACACGTTTAGCGAGCGGAGCGCGGTCAGCCCGGCGAGAGCGTGATCTTCGACGACAGCGATCACGTTCTCCTGCAGCTTCAGCACCGTTAGGCTCCTCAGATTGCTGAGGGTACGATCCGGCAGGGCGGTGATGTCGTTGCTGCTCAGATCGAGCACCTCGAGCGACGGCGTGCACGACTCGACCCATTCGGAGAAGCCGAGGGAGACGATGTCCTGTAACTTGTTGCGCGTCAGGTTCAAGCTGGTGAGACCTCGTACGGGGCACAGCAGTTCCGACGGTAGGGTCCATAGGTTGTTGTCGGAGAGATCGAGGTATTGCAGGCTGGTCAGGCCACGCAACGAGTCCCTGTGCATCTCGAGGGTCATCGCGGACCAGTCGCCGTTATGCGTTCTCACCGACAGTCTACGCAAATTGTGGGCGGACGCGAACACACCGCCGGGCAGATAGCGGATCTTGCAATTGTCGACGCGCAGCTTTTCCAGCCGCGGCAGGGGCGAGAGGAACCCGTGGGGGCCGTCGATCTGGCTCTCGAAGAAGAGCACGTCGCTGCAGTTCAAGGCCAGAGAGCTGATCGAGTCCACTTGAATAGCCGAGAGATTGCCAATTAAGCCGGGCACGTTGGCGATAGTCCGAACCTTGCACTCGAGCTCCTTCTCCCCGTCGTCGCCGTCCTTCTTCCACTCGCAGCCGGACGGTGCCTCGAGACTGGTGATGCTACGGCCGCGCACCAGGTCACCGTTCAGAACCAGACACCAGACGATCCCCAGCACAGTTACAGACCAGCACCGTGATGCCTCCATTCTGGCTATCAACGGTCCGGAGTCACGTTCCTCTTGAGCAGACGCTGCGATACTAATGGGAACGGAGGGCTAACGAAATCGTACCGTCACGCACTCATAGTCACAACACACTCGGTTTCGAACCGTGCACAGGTTCGTTTTCACACGACCGACGATCGGAACCAACTATCTCGTAGATATATCTATCTACTCGCTCTCCTCGAAAATCGGAGCACCCGTCGGCGACGATTACGGAGTCGAACACTGAGAAAAACACTAAACCGAAGACGAAGAAGACCTCGTCCGACGATGTCCGTGGGCCTCGTATAAACACTGATCGATCATAACCGTAGCGCGACACGAAACGTTTAACCGAGGGTCTGCTGGTCTCTCTCTATCTTATTCTACTCTCCCTCGTGAGAAACTACTTGCGCGGGTAACGGGCGAGCGGAGAGCGGCCGAAGCGCGACGACATTCCACCACGGACGCCGGAGAGCAACTGACTCCAAGCTCGAGACCCTATTCAATCGACGGTCACGCACCCTGCATGACTGCCAGCGTGCACCAAGCCCCCACCACCTTCTCCCACCACAGGCAGATTCTACTCCCACCGCCGACCAGTTCTACCCCCACTAACTAGAGACACGGCAAAATTCCGTCGTTCGAACGTATATGCGGCGGGAACGCTCGGATGGATGGGGGTGCGCACCACGTAGAGCGAGCGAGCGAGCGAGCTAGCGTGCGAGTGAGGCAGCGTTCCACGCCACAGGCGGCTCGCGAAGATGCAACAAACCAGCTGACTGACAACACTACTTACTAGGTAAACAGCAAACTGGTTCCCTAGGCGTACGGGCGCGCATTTATCAAGCCACCCCGCTCTCGCCGCTCGTCCCTCAGGACTCGCCTAACCCCACCCTCGAGCGGTTTCTTACCTTGCTGCGCGCGAGCCGCAGCTCTTCTTCAACGGGGTTGTTGTTGCTGCTTAATAGCCACGGCGAACAGTGGCCCCCGACGCGTCCCGACAAAAGAACGCTTCGCAAACAGACAACCCCCGTGATCTGCCCTACGCCCTCGCCGATTTGTTCGCGACATTTTCCACCAAAGAAGAGGGGTCGACAGAGGCTGGCCCTTCTCCTCGGAAGTCATCCCACCGACCCCGATGTTACATGAAATATCGTGTTCAAAGCTCTGTGGATGACGACTCCAATGGGGGCGGAAAGTTCCCGCCGCCGCGCCGCGCCGGAGAAGTTCCGAGCTCTCCAGCAGGAGAAGGATCTCGGAGATTTTGTCGGGAGATATTAGTCTATTTGTCTGGACGGATTTTTGCCAGTCGATCGAGTTATAGTATCGTCATCGGGACCCGGATGTTAACGAGAAATTTCGGTGAGCGATCGGGGGAATCGCGTGCGAGCGAAGTCGATCGGGACGATTAACGCCCAGCATTAACACGCTCGAACGGCGCGATCTAGATGGATTAGCACCTCGAGCCGCGCGTTTCCTTCCTTCGAGATCCGAGATCGTTAGCGGCGGGTGTTACACCGATTCCGTCCCGCCGAATGCTCCGGCTTGTGTACACTGGTTTCTCACTGTGTGAATGAGTTAAGAATACCCGAATCGGGTTCTTTTAATTAAACCTCTCCTGTTGGCGCAGCTGAATGATCGCTGGGCACCTACGCGGTTTATTAGATGCTCCGCAGCAATTTATCTTTGATATTAGAGCTACGTGCTCGGCCGCGGGACTGTTCGGGACGGAGCGTTGTTTATAAAATGTTACTTTTCTTGTCGGATATAGCGAGGTAATATTTTTAAAGGTTCTCGCAGAAACGGGAAAAATTGTTGCTAAAGTTCCAGCAACCATTTCATTGTTTCTCGATTATTTTCAACTTTCCATCGGAATTTTACATTGATTTTGAAGTAATATACAAATTATTATATCTTCCATCGATTTAGAATGTCAGAATGACTTAGTGTGTTTAGAATGTCTTATCCTATAATTAGACGGCGAATTTTACGCTTTTGACAAAAATGAGTAAGTGTAATTTAAAACAGTTAACAGATTAGAAGAATTTAAAAATACTGTTATATTATTTTCAACCTGGTAAACATATTAAGAAAGAAAATAAATTTTCATTTCACTCCACTTTTTGCAAATCAGGTAGAAAATGTCCATTTTGCATAAAGATCCGCTGTCTACCTATAATCTATAACGATTCCTGGTTACTTTTAAATTCCTGGAAGAAACAATGAGAAAATTAGAAAATTTTGTTGAAAGGGCGACAAAAATCGGCAAATTTTTGACATCTTAAACCAGTAATCTTTTAAATCGGTGATCCTTAAATATTTTTAATGGGATGATACAATCCCCCAGCAAGTGTTGCGGAGGCTCGCAAGAACGATCTAGGGGTGGATCCGAAATATTCCAAGGTAATTGGCGCCATCTACTCTGCGGACCTGGAACTAGCCGTCGCAGTTCAAAGAAGGATCGAGCCAGAGTGTGCGTGAATTGAAGGATCAAAAATTGGATGTAATTTGAAAAATAATATTGTTGTTCGACGTTGAACATCGCCAAATATTGAACCGGAGTGAAATGAGGTAGCTTCGTTTGATTGAACCGACGCGACGGTTACTCATCCGTCACGCGTAATATGATGAATCACGCGAACCGCGCCGGACAAGAGCATGATGCGCGACTGTAAATTCGACGCCACGCGGTACAATGACGAATGACGGCAGTCATGGATTTCGGCGCGCTGGATCTCCACACTTCATTACGTATTTACGACTTGTCAAGGTGATATCACTTCCTCGTTCTCCTGGTCAAAGATTAACCGTCACGCGTCCCAATTGGAATACTTGATCAGCCTGTCTAAACATTTGCCGGATTAACCGGGAGACATATCAGCCGTTGAAACATGCATTTTCTAATTAAAACTGCTGTCCGTCCGCTGTACACAATCGATGCGAATATTTCTTCGAAAGTCAAAAACAATTTTTACAAAAATCCCCGGTCGCGCGGGGTTGCATGCATAATCCGTTTAAACATTCATCCCGGGAAAACATTCCCAACGCGATGAAAAACACTGCGCTGTGTCTCATTTGTGTAATTATTTTGCAACGATGTGCTCGGCCGGGCGACGCGACGCGAGTCGGGAATATTAATTGTAAATATTAACGCTGCGGGTATCGGATAAAAAGATTTAATGCGTTTTGTACGTTATCATAATGTGAAACAGAGTCGACATGGCCGCCCGGCAATTTCATTATCCCGATTTTCGCGTAATCTCTGGAATTTTCAAGCTGTTTTCATGATCGCGGTGAGTCCGCCTTTCCTATAATCGCGAATCTCGTAGACTACACCGTCGCGCCGGATAGTGTTAGTGGATTGTAGCATTATTTCGAGGTTTAATATTATGTATATTATTATCTCGGAGAAAGAAAAATTTTGTTGCTATTTGAAAGTCGAAAAATTGAATTTTGGCCACAACAATCGAGCTCCTGGACCACTGTGCGCCATTCGCCTAGCTTGCAACATAGTTCTCGATCAAGGCGAGATCCTGATCGAGGGGAATCAACGGAGCCGAATCTCCGGGGCGGACCGGGTTTAACAGGTTGATTTTATCAACGTAGAACGGTGAACCGTCGGTTACAGGTGGTCCAGCGTGGCGTACAGTTTCGTTAGATTTACAGCCACGGAAGAGGCGGGTTGTCCGCGTGGCACACTTTCCTCTTGTAACAGCAATGGGTCCGTGCCCACGATCTATTCCTCGACAATGAGCGTTATTAAACGAGGGAAGACCGGGCTGAAAACCTATCACGCCCATTTCGTCCAACAACCAGGGGAAATATTATTCACGTGTAAATCATTACTCGTTACCAACGGCGCGACGACCCGCGGCCGGCCCGCTTCCAGAAACTTCGTTACAAACGCCGCCGTCAGAAAACGGTGGAAACTCATTCCTCGGCGATTCGTTGGGCAACGTTAATTCAATTTCGAACGATAAAGGAACTATCTGTTGGCGACGTCTCCTATGTGGGCTTGGCCGTGAAGAATCGACAAAATTATGGTCGTTACTCACCGGCAGTATACTGGACGTTCCACTGTGTCTGGTCCATAGAGACATTACCGGAATCGACGAGGATTTTCGATTCCCGACAACTCTGATACTCGAAACGTCCTGTGTGCTTTGTCGATTTAGAAACCTCGAATATATTAACCCTATTCAATTGCCTTCACACGAAGGAACTGTACATACCGCCCCACTTTCGAGACGACATTACCATCAGAATGCAATCGTTCCTCTTGTTCGGGGTGTTCAAGCAGTGGAAGGAATTATTAATGTTCATAAACGCTCCATGTATTCAACAAAACATATCAGATATAATACAAACGATGTTAAATTAACGACTGACAAATTTTTCCATGCATAACGCTCCCTCATGCGCACTCATGGTTCTTTCTCATTCTCACCACATACATTCACACACGAGGCAACAATGGAACCCTTTCTTTTCCGAAAATCGTGTCATAAAAGAAAGATACGGATCCAATAAACCACTTTTGTTCCTATAACAATTTTCCTGTAAACATTCTGTTACGTTCATTTTTATTACGTTGCCTGGCTCGATCAACGTCGACAATTTGTATCATTACCTTTTATAGCACAACCGCGACCAAAATGGAGGAGGCCGTACGCGTAATATCGCGCGTTCCGCCCACCAACGTAACAAGCGGAATCTCCAGAAACCCCGCGTGTTTTACGGGCTGGATTTATTCGAGGTTAAAGGAGAGGCGTGCGCGAACCTCGTATAATAATGTTTGATATATCCCCTTTAATATCCCGTTCCCGTGTCTACCTCAAACGCCAGAATTCCCCCCCCCCCCCCTCCGGAAAATCTAATCCTTTATTCGCGAGCCCTGTCCTTGAGGAAGGGGAAATCCTTTTTTCCTCGGCGCACAGTGGTCTCGCACAATCTAAAACAGTGAAAACATTAAAAGAATTTATATTAGTTTCAATCTATGAAACATGTTAAGTAAGTAAATGAATTTCCAGTTGTGGAACATTTCATTCCAGGTTGTTGTAAAGCTCCGCCGTTTAGTAATGGTAAATATTTCGACGATGATCTTCCAGTTACTTTGAAATAAATCGTAGAATAAATGTTGGTTTTACGCCTGAATAAATAAAAGAATTCATCTGTACACGTAATAGAGTCTCGGACGGGCAAAGTGGCGTTGTGTACTCGCACAATCTGAAACAGTACAAACATTAGAAGAATTTATATCACTTTCAATCACTAGTAAACATGTTAACCCCTTGCCGTTCTTTGACGAGCCAGACTCGTGATGAAGGTTTCTGACAAAGTCTGACAAATATGAATGTTACCCGTTTCATTTTAAATGAAATAAAATTTGATCCGTTCGTAATCAATATTTAAGCATTGAAAGAAATGTAGCCATACAAAAAATGTACGTTTTCTTTTCCCTTCTACGATATTTTAGTGCACAAAGACGTTCTATGGTAATCACTGTAACTGTAAAAGAAAAGATACGGCATGGGGTTAAGAAAGAAAACAAATGTTCTGTTTCACTCCAGTTTGTTGTAAAGCTCCGCCGTCTAGCAATGGTAAATATTTCGACGATGATCTTCCAGTTACTTGGAAATAAATCGTAGAATAAAAATGTTGGTTTCACTCCTGAATAAATGATAGAATTCATCTCTACGCGTAATAAAACTGAGATTGGCAAAACGGCGTTGCGGACCGAGGATTCCGAGGCTGTGCAAGGATGCTCGTTGGACGTGTGAGCGGTCGTATTCGTCCTGAGGAAGTCGTCCATCGGCTATTCCGTGAGACCGTTCGCCTGGCCGGCTCATAAGGATTTCCGTCTCACAGTCGCGGGATCGATCGATCAGACGGATGGGAGCAGACGACGAGCGGACGCTGTCTGCACTTTCACTCGCGGGTCAGCGGGGGTTAACGACGAAAACTGTATCGTGTCATGATGCTCGGGAGGACATTAGCATATAACCCGATGGTATCCGATGGAAAGTCCCCCGCTCGTCACGCTCTCCACTCCATAGGCTCTTTAACGGTGGTTGGGAAACGTGGATGCGGATAATTAATGGTTTATTGAAAGAGTAATGACGGCGAAATGGCAACTATCGCGGAATCTTGCTCCCCCCCCCCCCCCCTGCATTTTCGAGGCTGGATAATTGCATTCTTTGTTCCCGTTTCAATTATTTTTTAACGACCGCCCCGTTCGGGGATTTCACCGTAAAACGCGTGCAATAAACTTGTGCGGGGAACGGGATTTTCGGGGTTTTGTGTACGTTTTATTGTATGTACGCAGCTCAATGCGCCGGTTACATGCTGTACAATTATTTCGTGATAAAACAGTAGAAGCAATTGATGAACAACATTTCAGCATTCAATATTCCTTCTTCGTTCGATCGAGGACTATCACAGTCGCCATAAAAATCTTCCTGTCGAATCTAATTACGCGAGCAACACGCTGTACCGCCCTTAATAATCAATTACCTATAAAAAGTCTATAAAAACAAGAGCCATTAAATTTTTACAATGTCTCGTAGTACATATAACATCGAACGAACATCATACTTCGAACAGGGGTATTAAATTATGAAACTGAATCGTAGCGTCGACAAAACATTCTCGATATTATGTCGCAATTTGTAAATTAAATAATAAATGTTACCTTCGACCATATCGAAATTCATTTAACCCTCCGAGTGCTGTGCCGGAGTCATTTTTGACCGGGAACATCCAAATTGTCATTTAAGTACTCAATTTTTGTGGCAATTAAACTAACTGAATAGCTGTTTCATTGAGGATATCGGAAAGGCTAATGTGTCTACACGAGATATCATCAAAAGTAAATTTTTAAAAATTATTAATTAGAGCTGCGAACGGTCCTAAGCATTGCCAATTATACAGAGTGCAGCCGAATAACATGTACTAGCGGGCACGAGGTGATTCCTTATGAAAAAATAAGAACAAAATATGGAATAAAATTTTTTCATTTAAAGCTTAGTTTTCGAGAAAATCGAGTTTGAAAATCCTATTCGTACGTATGCTGTTACGGCTAAGTTACGGTTCGTCGAGCATCGTATAACGCGTATCGTGTTTATAAACAATGTCTATCCAGCATTTAAAAGTTACGGAGTTCAAGAAAAAATACACAGAAGACTTTTAACGAACATTTTATTTTATCAATGACAAAATTTAAAAACTTAACCGTAACAGCATACGTACGAATAGGATTTTCAAACTCGATTTTCTCGAAAACTAAGCCTTAAATGAAAAAATTTTATTCCATATTTTGTTCTTATTTTTTCATAAGGAACCACCTCGTGCCCGCTAATACGTGTTATTCGGCCGCACCCTGTATAGCTATAAAACTCGTCCGTTGTCCGAGGGTTAATTCGTATGTCAAGAATATGTTAATCCAATGAACTATAGTATTTCGAGGCTCCTTAGATGATGTGCTGAGCTTCATAGAGAAATTTGCAAAAGAGAACAGCTACTTTGAAAAATTCCTGATATATTCTTGTGTATCTAGCTCCTTCATTTTCCTGATTTACTAATACTCAACAGTAATTCCTGTTACCCGGGCGTGTTCGCTCGGCATTCTTTCAGTCGCACAATTGCATTAGGTCCCCCCGGCATAACAAATTAATAACATCGGCAACAACAGCGTCAAAGAGCAACGCGCATCCCGAAGTGGCAACATGAAACGGAGGAAGAGAGTCTGTGCATATTCCGCGGCAGCGGAACAATCGACTCCGAAATCGTATCACCGGAGAGAGGAGTGCATCCTCGCAGCCGTGCGCAGCGCAGAGCGACATCAAAAGATCGGGTCTGATCAAATTCTCTCGCGCCTTCGAATCGCGCGTCCGTCTGCATACCAACGATGCATCTCGCGACACGTGGCGAGTGGAGGACGTGTCCGGCCGATGTGGTGTGTGCCGACAGATCGGATCGGATCCGATCGGATCGTGTGCTGCACAAGACGTCAGTTACCCGAGAACGGCAGATGCGCGAAATAAAGATTCACCTAAAAAAAAATTGATCTGAAAAATCCGAATCATAAAGTCGATTCTGCAATTGATGCAATTCTTCCTCGCCATTAGACTGCAATCTATGAAAACATTTCATGCAACTATGACGAACATGGGAAGGCTGAGATTAACCCCTTGCCCTACGATTTATTTTACGGTTTTAGTGATTAGAACTTCTTTCTAGTTCGTATAATTTCTAAAAAAGGAGAAACTTTATATCTATTGTATGCTTATATCTGTGGTTGTCAGGAAGAACGCCGCATGTCACATACTTTCGAGATATTACCGTTTAAAGTTTTGATCACTAATGCTTTGACATAGGACGTAAATTGCATTATCTTTTTGAACCTTTCGAATTTATTTTCATGTCTGTTTTCTGGTAGATACGTACATTCTATGCTCTAAAGTTCAATTAATGCATAAACTCGAATTTTTTGAAATTGTGACATGCGGCGTTCTTCCTCTGACAACGACAGATATATTCTCTAATAACTGTACATTAACAAAACCAAAATAGAATTTTATTTCGGTTTAAAGGAAATGGCGTACATATTTATTAGACTTTGTTCAGAATCTTCGTCACGAGTCAGACACGATATTGTAGGGGAAGGAGTTAACGTTACAACTACCGAGCACTAAACCCAATTGGCATACATTGCCTTATAATAATGATAAAATTGCATTTATTTAGATTTCGTTTTGTTTAAATATGTACTTCAATAGAGAAGTTCACTAAAAAAAGAATCAGGAGCAAGTCATTTTGACTCGTCCGTTTAAAAGAGGTTAGAGACACCAATGTACTATTTTCAACTTGTAAGTTGATTTAGAACTGTTTACCTGTTTCATAGAACTGATACGGAAAGTTTTTATTCTTCATCAATATTTCTACTCGTGATTACCTATGTATACAGAAGGGTCGGAGCGTATTGAAAAGCATAGCACTTGATACCGCCAGCTAACACACTGATACTTGTCACTATGTTGTATAGTAAACACTGAATGATATTGCTATCATGATAGCAATACGTGTATTTAGGTCCTAGAATTTCGTGCTTGATAATTGCTAAGATTTAGTGCTTTAGACACTGTTACCCCCCTTAAGGGGGTAAACTCCTTTTTCCAGGATTGCAAGAGTGCGAGATTCGCGTTCTCATTTCTCGATAATACAAAAATGGGGTTTTTCAGTAGTCAAAAACGCTAGATAAAAGATCGGTCTAGGGAGCTATTTTCATAGGTACAGTAAATCTATAAACGCAACAAGACCGTACACGATAAACGCAACAAAAATATCCCCTCCACTGTGTAATCTGATCTCGGCTCGGGTATATCGGTGTAGACCACTACTAATGCGACGCGGAGTCGCAATCGCTTCGGCCTCGCGCGGTCTCTGTTTACACGCGCTGTCTTTCTCTATGTTCTGCTCGGCCTTTGCAGATAAAAAAATAGCTACCCTGGTAGATGCGACCAAATCCCCCGAGGCTGTCGCGTCTATAGAGAATTTACTGTACATGCCGCCGAATAATGCAAATTACGCCTCGTAAACGAAAAAATAGGACTTTTGTGGACGATAGCGACATATATCGATCTTTTATCTAGCGTTTTTGATTATTGAAAACCCCCATTTTTGTATTATCGAGAAATGAGAACGCGAATCCCGCACCCTTGCAATCCTGGAAAAGAGTCTACCGCCTTAAACCCGCCAATAATGGTTGAGAGATATTGAGCTGAATTCCTGAAAAACTAGGAGACAGAACAAAATGATACAAATTGAAAATTACTTGGATTTTTCTGAGGAGTAATATGGTGAAAGGGAAATTTGAGTGAAATCACAAGTGGCACCGAGACAAGACCTCGGTTACCTGAGAACGGCAGATGTGCGAAGCTAAGACGAAGGAGAGACGAGCGGAGACGAGCGAGCCAGTTGGCCGCGTGCAAGAAGGTGACGTTTCTCGTGCATGCACCGTGAAACGTGGCTCTCGCAGGCGGAGCTTTCGTGCTGGAAAGACCGCCTGCAGACCGCCCCTGTGTGTTTCGTTTCATCGCCGTCAATGTTGCGTGCACCGGGTACACCGGCGAATAAACGGCCTCCCGGATGGCGCTGACTGCCGTATACCTTTCCGCCGTGGAAGATATACACCGGGTTCGCGGGTTCTCCACGGAGGACGGTCCCCCTAATGGCCCAACGAGTTAGGTTTCTTTGCCTGCTGGCCGAGTGACGAGCGCGCTCGTTCTCGCATACCTACGACTTTCGTCGACTCGCATTTTTCTTGTTGTTAGGTGCACGCTTGGAAATTCTTGCGCTCCATCGTGTCGTCAGGCTTGTGGCAATCACGATGCAGATGTATTCATCACACGTTGATTGCTAATCCGAAAAATCTCGCAATAATGTTAAGATAATTTAGATTACTCCGTTAACTCTCTTAAATTCTTCAAATCCTAATGTTATAATGATTACTCCCCTTAACCCTCTTGTATCCCCAAAATCCTAATGAAATAATCATTACTCGTTTAACCCTTTCGAATCCTTTAAACCCCAATGAAATAACGATTACTCCTTTAACCCGATTTCGGAGCCACCAAATCTTCATGAAATTCGGTTTATGTAAATATCCTACTAAAAAGATATTCTGTGTTACAGATGAAGGTCGTCGAAATGTCAACTTCCAAAATGTTGATTATTTTGTATCAACAGTTTATCTACCGGAAGCTAATTAATAGGATTTTCAATGATTGTGCTGTACCCAAAAGGAAGCTTAGAAATGTTCTTTTACATAATATTACCAAAGGAAATGATTCGATCACGTTACTAGGGGTGGCCTGTTGGTTTATGATTGATGTTGCTATTGCTGTTGAGGGTTCTATTAGAAAGTCCTTAGCTATGGATCATAGACTTTCAAAATTATTTAAAATACTATGAAATAATCGCCGCTAGATAATGTATTAAGATCCGCAGTCCACTTTGTAATGTCACATTACTAATGTGTTTAATGTTCCTCCTAGATTGTGCCTTAACCCTTGTGTAGTCAACCGGGTACCCGGTTGTACTGTATTTCTTTCAATAATTTGTTAATGTTCCTCTAAAAAATGTTACAAAGTTTCTCTGAATATTCTTTACTCGCTAATATATTAATTTATAGTCTTATAATGAGAATTTGTGCAAACATGTTAAATACAGAAAGATTTTTAATAATCTATACATTTTGGTTGACTATACAAGGGTTATAGAGAAAGGATAAATCGAGCAACCAAAGACGATCGCAGCGAACGACTTTCGTAGTCAGGAGGACGCATCGAGTGTCGGTGTCCCGGATCCTGAATATTTAAAAGTGTCCTACCGAATCCACCTCCGCGATGCTCCCCTAAATTGACCGGGCATCGTGGGAACCAGTTAGCCGGTGGACGCTGTTCCATCAACGATTTCGCTAACAAGGCGGTGCGGTGTTTATACGCCGCGGGCCTGTTTGAAGACCTCGCTCGATCGGCATCGTGTCCCAGTTACATCTGGCCGCTCCTTAAAATCCGTCTGGTCGAAATATTCCGGCTACAAAACTGGTCCCGATCGTTAGGACGGAGACCAATGCATATGTCCGAAGAGATCCATCCATTAACTTATAGATTCGCGAAGTTGGAGGTGTCCGTCGTTCTTGGGACTCGTCGGATTCCGGAGATCGTTACGGATCACGCGAATCCCCTGGCCGGGCCGGGCCGGGTCGGGCTGTGCCGAACTTCCCCGTAATTTCGTAAATACCTGGGACGCTCGAAGACCGAACAACCACCTATCCGGTAAATATCTATCGGCTATTCCGGAGCTATTCGGGGGAGAAGTTGCCCGGGCAACAAGCAAACTCGCCCGGACGCGATCCAGGAGCCCGATGTCCGTCGAGGCGCGTAACTTTCGAAGGTTTATCGAAGACGTCCCCCTCCGGTGGACCAGTCTGCGACGATGTTTTGCCTCGGCTCCATGGAAATCGGAACGATCCGGGTTCTCGCAGCCTCGAAGCGTATCTTCGACTTTAGGAGCCCGTTCTATGGCCTTTTGTTAGCCCCCGGCGCGATCAAAAAACCATGAATACCGGTGATCCGAACCGACACGCTTGACTCTCGTGCATTCAACGGGTCCGGCCATTTTGTGGGTTCACGCAGAAGTCACCGGGCATAGTGTTGCTGCAGGAGGGTGGGGAGACGTCAGAGTCAGGGGTTGGGGGAGAAATCTTCCCCGGATGGCACAATGTGCAGCCTTAAATCTTCGCGAGAGCTCCGCCAATGTAGATTTGTACGTACACAAGCGCGGATTTACATTGGACCGTTCCAGAGGGGTGTATTATAGCGGATCGGTGTCCACGAATCAAAATGGAGCATTCCTGCCTCCTCTCCCCCCCTCGATCGCCCCGGGGTAGATGCATTGTCCCGAACCCCGCAGAGATACACCATTAATCCGACGACGCGCGCGGGCTCTCTCGCAATCTGCGATGTCAACGGGAATGTAATATTACTGATTCGTATCTTAGACCCGGTTCATAGGGACGCGACTACTTCGAGCTGTCTTTCAGGCAAATTTGTTGGGAGATAGCGACTCGGACGCGAGAGGGTCCACTTCTGCGAAGAATTTCCCGGGATCTGGGACGTATTTATGGCAGTCACGTGTCGCTTCGAGGAGATTTGTTTATTTCGAATGGCATTTATCGGAGCACCCGAGGAATTAAGTCGGAATTAGAACTGTCTGCCCGGATAATTGTACTTTAGACAATTATTTCGCTTTGTATTCGTTCTGGGTCTATTTACTTCGGACCGCTTTCGTCGAACGACACAAAGAATTACGTTGGAATTGGAACAGTTCGCCACGATAATTAGACAATTACTCGGCTTTGTAATTGTTGTAGATTCAATATTTACTTTGGACTGCGTTCGTCGAGGAACCCGAGAGATTCAGTTGGTACAGTCTGCCAAGGTAATTGTAATTTAGACGGTGTATCCAATTATTTTATTTCGTATCTGTTATAAATTGATTTTCTGTGGATTGTGCATCGAACAACGCATTTTTCAAGGCAATTTAGATCGGATTCTCTCGTTCGTTTTATTTCGATAAAGCGGCGTAGAGATGTGCAGTTTGTGTATTCTCAGTCTCCATAAATTACACGAATTGTATAGAAAGCAATCGTGTATTCCTTCTCGGATGCTAATGTCCGTTTTCAAAGTTCCTCGCGACGTCGACGCAGTGACTCACAGTCCGAATTTCTAAATGGCCAAGATGAAACATCAAAAGCATACACTGTTCGCGTGGGAGTGGATTCCAAAAGCGTTGTGCAACGTCTGAACAGAAACTGAAATTTCGAAACGACGACGGTGTCTTGCTCGGTGTCAGTTGCATTCAAATGGGTCCGACTCGATTGTGCAATTGTCTTTCTCCATTGTTTGGACCGACTCAATCGTAACCTAACTGCTCCGTGATACAAGGGCTAATGGCACTGCTATAACTCCCCAGTCTCTCATCCTCGTTTTGGCGACTATCGATACTCGAGGGAAAATACGCGAGTAGATCAAATAGGATTTTATTGCTCTCTTTAGTGATTCTATTAAATTGTAATGTTTTTACTGTTTATTATTATTGTGACTGTTATTGTGACTGTTAAATTTTTCAACCAACCTCGTAGCTCGTCCCGAAATCGATAGAGGCAGCCCGGAAACGAGGATAACGATTGAAAGATACCGGACAAAATTAATTAAACGACGCCGATAATCTACTGACGGTGGTGGGTGGTGGGCGTTACGTAATGAACGATAAAACGTTCCTGAATACGGGTTACATTCGATAATGCAGCGTAATATTTTCCAGCGGAGTTTATCTGCTCTCCTAATAAAACGAATACGTCGGCATACGGGCGCGATGCACGTGTATCCGCCGATTAAGCCTCCCGATACCGTCGCTAATTACTTCATCATCGTGGAACTGTTTCCGATCTTTCCGTGGGAAAAAATGCGGCGACCGGGGAAAAACGAGTAAGATCTATTAGAGCACCGTTCACGGTGTCCTGCGCTCGAGCACGCTTCATATTGGGTTTACAGTTTGCGACAGGTGATTCATATCGGCTGAGACATCCAGTTTTCACTTGTCAATGAATCATAGATAACGCTGCACGCATTTCAACGAGTACATTATGTCCCAAAGTGTTCTCGGTAATTTCCTCGTTGTACTTTTCGTTTGCAAAAATCCTTCATTTAATAATTCTCACCTAAGTCTAGCTCTTTCTTGTTACAAGAATTTCTTTTTCGTATGCCGAGAAATCTTCACATTTCCTGCCCGAGCCTTAAAAGTAACTGGTACATGTTCCCTTATATAAAAATGACAAGATTGATTTTATTTAGACCTTGTGTGGCCCCTATTGTAATACGTGATCTACTAAAGATAGGATACAACCATTCCTTATGAAATCATTTTTATTACAATTTCAATAATTGGTGGTGGTGATAGGTTTACTGTTAATGTTACATTTGAAGTACATACATGTATAATGTACATGTACATAATGTAATATATGTTTGAAGTACAAAGTAAGCAAAAATATAAAGTATAAGCATAGTTCTCAACTCTATAAAACACAAAATTGTAGACATTCGAAGAATTTCAAAATATTGCTACATCACATTTGACCTACTGAATTTATTAAACTATAATTTCGCTCCACCTCTGCGTCCTACAATTAATATAGAATTTTGCACGAAGACCCGCAGTCTGCTGAAGAGGTAATCCGAAAAATGATCGAAAATATTTGGTCGTCAGGAGAAACAGGAAGATTTATCAAACTAATTTTCGAAGTAAGAAAAGCAACTCCCTTCGGAAATGTTCGTTCCGTTCTCCAAACACGTTCCCCAGCAGAAGCAGCCCGAAAGTTAATGAAGAAAATTCCTGTTTAATATTTACTCTCGCAAATTTACCCGATGAAAATTTGTTCCTCCATAATCGTTGCTACCTGGCCTCTCGCACACGATATACTATCGCACCTACTCAAATAATATCGTCAACAGGGCAAACACAAGGCCCCGATTCCCACAGTCTTACGGCCGGCAAGGTTTCTGCCTGCTGGCACGACGGACCTGGAGAAGGAGCCTGCTGCAGCCAGTATAAACAATTTCCTCCGCGAGTGTTCAAATTTTAGTCAAACAGCCGGTGGCGGATTCAAAAGGTCCGCCACTTTCGAGAATGTACAGTGTGTTCGCTTTAAATATATTTACGAAATTATTTCGCCGAGGATTAAACAGATTTTGGATTTCATGCATTCTTAAGGGGGAAGGATACCCACGTAACTTTTCTGATGAAGGAACTAGAATCCACTAGAATCTAACTAGATTTTGGGCCGAAACGTGGATTCCGGGCCACGACCTTTTATCCTTATACGAGCATATTTTGAGCTGCACAAAGGTTCATTTGATACAGAAAGGTTCAGCGCAGATCGCGCTGGTCATGAGAGAACGAGATTATGTTTATATCTAATAATATGAGTGTCCAAAGTAGAGCAAAAATCGAGAATTTTTGCACCTCTGTGCAGCTCAAAATATGCTCGTATAAGGATAAAAAGTCCCAAAATCTAGTTAGATTCTAGTGGATTCTAGCTCCTTCATCAGAAAAGTATACCATTAACAGAAATGAGTAGGCAAAATATAAAATTGTAAAAATATTACACGTGTTCCCTGCCACGGTAAAAATATACTATTTCACAACAAATTTAATATTGTAGAATATATTTCCACCAAGAGAATAAGGCATTATAAAAAATGCAGTATAGAACAAAGCACATAAGTTTGTTTAATTGTCGAGCAAAAACAGCTCGGCACGGAACGCGATAAAAGAGTCGAAGGATATTGTATTATTATTTTCGACCTATAATAATCACTAAAAAAGAGAAAATGCATTTTCGTCAAACCTTTGCATCGCGCAATTGACAAGGGAATTCTTATCGCATAAAATCCGCAGTCTAATCATCGTGGCATGTCACTTGGGTACTAAACAACATTCGTCGGAAACATTTAGCTACTTGGATGAATGAAGCAGAATGGGGAGGTGGGGAGCTGTTTACATTGATCGATCGTGGTCGCCGTGGCGGGCGATAAGGATCGAGAATCTGTGTGTCGCTCGTCGATATTCCTGGCGTTTTCGTTATTCGCATAAATCCGATCCATCAGGCTGTAACGTGTGGCGGGACGCGACACGGTTGCGGTGCGGTGCGGTGTGTGCCCGAGAGGAAGAGGCACGCGGGTACAACGGTTTTAAAGTGTTTCGAAGTGTTTCGGCTGAAAGAGCCGCGGGACGCCGGTGCACCGCTGCGAGCTACACGACATCCCGCGGTTCTTTAAAGGCGAAACTCACTGACAACAGCGACGGGGAACGTGTCAAAGTAGTTATAGAACAAGCCCCGTTGCTCTGTTCCCCGCGCGAGCGAGCGAGGCAACCCTGACAAGAGGACGCCTCGGGGGCCCCACCCTTGTATCCTCTTTCTCCCATCGTGTAGCCTGATCGGCTACCTGGCCGAGGCTACTCGGGCATCGCCATTTTGTCCTGTTGGATGCGTGTCAACCGGATCCGAGAAGGGAACCGATTTATGTATATCGACGATTTCTCGGGCCGAGCCCGTATTTAACCTGCTCCTTAGCCCGCCTTATCGTTCTCGTGACTTGTAAATCACCGCTTTTTCTCTTTAACCTTTGGCATACATAATTTCGAGGAACTCGCGTGCGGCCGGCTGCTTTCCTGCCTTCCTACTCTGCCTGCCTGCTCTGCCTGCTCTCTGCCTGGCTGACTAGCTGACTGGTTGACTGGGTTGGCTGACTGGCTGCCTGCCACCGGCTGAACTTCACCGTGCGCACGTCAGATCGGTGCCGTTCGATTGCCACGGAGAATTCAGCTGGAAAACTACCGGTGCGTTTCAACCCCCTCACAGAACCCGCCAGAATGCACGAGTACGCAAGCTCTTTTCTTTCGCCGTTTGCTCAGACGGTCGCGAAAGGATTACGAGGCACGTACCCGCTCGCGACCACACTATCGCTATCGATAGAAAAGTTTCACCGCGCTAACGGAGACTGACGATTTAATAATGATAATAATAGGCCTCGCGGGGCAGCGATAAAAATACAAGCTGCCCGGAACAAGGTAAATAACAGTGCACGGGAAGAGGTTCTCGGAAGGTTGTGTGCCGGGAAACCTGGTCCCAGGATTTTCACCGATACACCCTCGGAGCGGTCGAAAAGTTTCTGCATTCACGCTCAACATGCCGCCGGTTTCATATTTTTTTGTTGCTGAAGAAATTTCTTACCAAAGATCACATTATCAGTAGACAGCGGTCTTCATGCATTTCTGACAAAACTGAATAGGTATCATTTAACCCCTTGCCGTATATAACATTTTCGTTACAGTTATAGTGATTAAAACGTCTTTATCCCCAAAAATGTCATAGAAGACGTACATTTATTTTAATGCTTAAATATTGATTAGAAACGAATCAAACTTTGTTTCATCTAAAAAGAATCTCATATTTGTTAGACTTTGTTAAAATCTTTATCACGAGTCTGAACCGTTAGAATACGGGAAGGAATTAAAACAGCAAAAATATTAAAAGAATTTAAGAATACTATTCTCTTGCATAAGGATCCACTGTGATGAAATTTTCAAAATATATACAGTGACTCCCACTAATATTCGGACACTTTTAAAAAGACGACAACATTTTTAAGATTCGACCATACGATTTGAAATTTTTTGGGAAGTTAGAACAATTGGTTTGCTGCACAACATGACTAAAATTTTTGAAAAAAATTGCAAGTTGTCGGAATTGCAGAGGAAATACTAAAAGTTGCATTTTGCAACTTTCTTATGTGGGCCTGTATTGAAAATTTAAAAAATACGTTTTGTAGATCTGTGTCAATTATATGCACTGTTCAAGTTTCATCGAAATCGGTTGATGCGGAAAAAAACGACAGGTATTGAAAGATGTAAGAATCCTTAGATTTACTGCAGTTACAGGCCGAAAATCGTAAAAATCTGCAGTTTTTACCATCTTTAAACGTTTGTAGCTCATTGCAACGTCGACCGATTTTGACGAAATATGTTTAATTGACAAAAATCTACAAAACGTATTTTTTAAATTTTCAATATAGATCCACATAAAAAAGTTGTAAAATGCAACTTTTAGTATTTTTTCTACAATTCCGATAATTGCAATTTTTGAAAAAATTTGTTTTCACATCCTGTAGCAATACTAATTGCTCTAGCTTCCCAAAAAAGTTCAAATCGTATAGTATAATATTAAAAAAGTTATTTTAAGTATGTCCGAATATTACTGGGAGTCACGTGACAAGAGGAATGGGGTCGTAGAAGAGGAACTGTAGAGTGGGAAACAACAAGTTTTGGTATTTTATCACGTTTTTATTAACTCGTTTTCTTGTCTGTCTGTTCGTCTAAAAAGTAGAAAATAATTATTTAAATAAAAAAAATTTTTAATATACCACGTTTTTCAGACGAACTAAAAAGTATAAAATAATTTTTCCTAGCCCCATACAGATTTCTAACCCCATACAGATAGTCCTAAAAATTTGTGATTGTGAATTTTGAATATCTATGAAAATACTTGTAAGATTTAAAACGAAATCGTGGTGCGCAAGATAATAGCAAGGAGTGTAGAGAGAGTATCTGCCGTTGAGAAAACTTACACAACAGTTCATGTCATTTGCAGTGCAATAAAATTGTTAGTGACTTAAGTGAACTATTCATGCATCAATTATCCATTGCACACACCCCACATTTTTTGTTTTAAATCTTGCAAGTATTTTCATAGCTATTAAAAATTCACAATCACGAATTTTTAGGACTATCTGTATCGGGCTAGGAAAAATTATTTTATACTTTTTAGTCCGTCTTAAAAACGTGGTATATTAAAAATCTTTTTTTATTTAAATAATTTTCTTTGTAATTCCGACCAATAGCAATTTGCAGAGTTTTGTTAGATTAAATGCGCCACAATTCTTATTTGATCGGATATCGCACACCCGGGCAGGTTGAAAAGATATAATTCGCAGTCCATTGTACTACTGGTCGGTGGATTGTACAAACCTCGACGCTTCTGTATTCTTCCGCGTGGAAGATTCTTGCCTTATAACGGCGCGGAATGAAAGGGAAGTCGATTCTCTCAATTAAGCGTCTCATTAAATTACGAATAAAATGAAAACTTTATCGAAGTTGTTTTTCATCGTATTCTTGCATTATTTCCGCGCAGCCGGAACGAGCAGACATTCACCGTCTAGTAATTAGCTTGTTGTTCTCCGCTATTTTCTTCGCGTTCTTTTTTCATTAAACGTTCTTTTTCAGCTCTGCGAACTGCAGGTTTCTGGCACTGTGGGATAATTAAGTCAAAATCACCTTGGCATCCGAAAATGAATGTCAGAAGTCAGACAAACTAATTAGCTGTGGAATTCTTGGAACGCGAGTAAGAAAATTGGTTATTAGTAGACACCGCGGATTTAACGTGTTCGCAGTAAAAATGAGTACGCGTGAAATAAAAATTTGTAAAAGACAGAAGAATTTAAAAATTATTTTCGGTTTATTAAAATTTCTAAAAAGAGAAATACATTTTTATTCAACTTCTGTTTCTCGTAGCTACGGCTTGGAAAGTTTTTATTTCAAACAGAGATTCGCAGTCTGGTTATTAGAAATTATTATTGCTATTCAAAATTGCTGGTGTGGAGAAACGTAATCAGAAATCGTGTGCTAACTAGAAGGCTGGTGGAAAACTTTTTGCCGTTATTGTACGTAGACCGCCATAATTGAAGAAGTTACGTGTATATTAGGCGGGGGGTAGATTTTTATATTTTACGCTGTTATTTTAATTTTTGCGGGTTTAATGCAATCGCATATCTGGAACGATATGCTGATAGAAAGTTTTCCAACTCTCACTCCCTTCATGCGCACGGAATGTATAATGGTTCTCGTTGAAACGGGTAATTTAGGGTTTGTTTAGTCGTACAGAATGTGGTTATGATCGCCGATCGTGTACCAGACTTATTCCGATATAGAAATAACAATTAACGTCGTAATTGCAGTTCGTTGTCGACTTAATAGTCCGCAATTAGCTGTTATTATCAAACTTCTGATTTATAATTGTCAGTGCGGTCGAGACTATAAAGCATCAACAACTTGATAAAACCTACAAATTAAAAGAAGTTAATTTAGAAAAAGGTTACCAATGAGCTGCAAATTTTATTGTATAATATTACAATGTATATGTATGTATATTATTACATTTCTGAAGTGAAAACTTCTTTAGGTGCACCGCATACACAATTGCTGGGCAGTGAATGAATCTGATCCGTCACGCTCCTAGGTGAAACGCTATTCGTGTGAACTCGAGGCAACTGAGAATCCATGAGCACATAAATAAAAAAAAATAAAACTGGTGCACTGTTGTTCACATATTCCAATAGCTCACACAATCAAAATTTCTCATCTTAAGCAAGATTTGAAAAATCGTATTTTGGCCAACTATTCGAGGTACATAAATACTCCACTGTGCGTCGGCAGGAACGCACTTGATCAAATTTAATTCGCTCGTAAAATCGAATGAACAAAACGCAAAGCGGCATTCAGCGTTTAATTAGACTCGAACAGAGACGGAAAGGAGTGGCAATCAGTCGGGACGCGCATTGAACACATTCAAGATGATCGTTGTCATCCATAAGAAGGCCCTTAACGAGTCCGATTATGAGATTGATTTAATTCACGATCAAATATTGAATGTGATAGTACGCATCGCTCGGAATCAACGCGTCCATCGATTTATTCGTGGCAGCCAACAATAATGATAATGATGATGATGACTACGGCGGTTCGGATGATTAACGATACCGGGCTGACCGTCCCGTCGATTCGGTTCGATTTGCTTTAGTAAACTATCCTTTAATCGCTTCGCCACTTTCGAATAATGAATTCACCACGGCAATTCAGGAATATTTTCTCGAGAAAAGAATGATCTCTAATGCGGTCCTGATCGATGATCCCAACGCTATACAGGGTGATTCTGGAAGCTGGGACAACTTACTGCTCTTTTTTAAGTAAATATGTCATAATTAAACAACGGATCTTATGCAAAATAAAAATTGTCTGCATCGATTGCAAGAAATACAAACAAAATTGATTGTAATTTCTTCCTTTAATGATTGTAATAGAAAAGAAATCATATATTAGCATCTTCAATTTTTAAAATTTTTCGACAATTTTGTATTTCATCTCCTCCTAAATGCATAAATGATGATCTTGGGTTAGTACTTTTATACGTAGGATAATAAAAGGGATGGATTAGTTTAACAAAAAAATTGGGTTGCATTAAAGAATAAAGTGCAATTGCACCTGGCGGGTGCATCGATGCATCCACATAGAAAGTAAGGTCATAGGAAGTTGGGACGTATTATTATTACTTAAAAAAGAGCAGTAACTTGTCCCAGTTCCCAGAATCACCCTGTATACGAAGACGTTAGGAAACAGCGTTTCATTATAACAGGCGTTTTATTCCTCGGGAACTGTTGTTCTCTACATTATTCAAATATCGCGAAACAATTTTTATAGAAAACAAGAACCTGTCGGATTTTTAATAATTAATAGCTTTTATCCTGCGCGATCGCGAACATTTATAATTCAACGAGAACGAAACAGGTTTGCTTTCATTAGTTTCGAAAATAAAGCGGTGGAAATTTCGGAATTTAACAAGAACATGTTATTCAAGCAGGATTAATTGAATATTATTTTAGCGTGGCTCGCAAAATGCGCCTTTATGGTTTCGTTGATTGCGAAACAGGAAGTTGCAAATGGGTTGTTCAGATTCATAAGCGAAGTCTCGCAGAAACTGTGCGCATATAAATTTCATATCGCAGAATATTGTACGGCACTTGACGGATCATTGTATAACGATATTTGATTAATTCCGACATTCGATACACGGTGTACCTGAAATTTAGTGTGCCGAGCGTGTCAGTGACGGCGCGTATCACATTTCACAGATACGCATCTTCCGATGGACCTATCCGTTTTCTAATTTTAATTATTTTCTGTCAGCTCGGAAATGTTTAATTTCCGCCATTAAATCCGTCGGCCGGCCGATACGTCACTGCAACGCTGCCGTGACCATATAAAATCCTATAAATCTATAAAATTTCACATCGGCCCTTAAAAAATGGCCGTCGACCGGGGATCGGTTGTAAACCGCGCTCATATTGTCCGCGCAAGATGATATCGATCATTTCTGGTGCTGGCCGCCGGTTTCTATTGTCAGTATCAATCAGTCACCGGCGCGGCGGCAGCGGACGTTTATTGTAACATTAAGACACGAGGGTCGTTAAAGAAGTTGAAGAGAAAAAAACACACACAAGCAGCAAGGGGGAAGAGAGAGAAAAGAAGGCGTAATTTATTTTACAAGTGCCGTGTCCTCTATTGCTGCTATTAAATTTGATGGGGACCGAGTTCCGGAATGCTTGACTACGCTAGATCCCAGTCGAGGATCTCTATCAGAGGACCGAACAACTATTTGAACATGTACTCGTAACCGAAATGACCAGGAACACGTATCCGTGACGTAACGGATACTTTTGTGTTCGACGTTCGACCGTCACGCTGCGCAAACCATTCCCGTTTACGTAGATTAATCTTTCTTTCTTGGATAAGCATCTTCGAACTTGCTACCCGCTGGATTTTCTTCTGGGGAATGCCGAGTTCCTCTCTAGCTGAAGGTCACGTTTTATTCCTCCGCGCAACGAAAGACGCAGGAACTTTGTTCAACCCTTAACACTAAATCTATCGAGCACTAAAAGCGATCAAAATGTTCTGGCTTACAAAAATGACAAGGATCTATTCATTTAAATTTCGTGCAATTTTTAGCACAATGTGTGCTTGCGTAAAAAAATTTATTGAATCAATTATCTATGTAAGCAACTTCATAATTTTAATAATTGTGATATACAAAACTGGTCATTTAACAGAAAGTGATACGTAGACTGCGAATCTTTATGCAAAATAAAAATTGTCTGCGTCGATTGCAAGAAATAGAAACCAAATAGAATGCTATTTCCTTATAATAATTTTAATTGATGAGGAGAAATATATTATATTAACACATTACCGACCGGTGCGGTGATTATTGCATAATTTTGAAAAATCTATGGTTCATGGCTAAACTTTTTAATGGAACCTTCAATAGCAACAGCTATTTTCATTGTGAATTAACAAGTCACCCTCAATAACATCATGTAATAGATTTTTTAAGATTGCAATGTAAAAGAAAATTTCTATACTTTCTTTTGGTACAGCACAATTATTGAAAATAATATTAATAGGCTTCTGGTAGGTAAAGTGTCAACATCTTCAATTTTCAAAATTTTCCTACAATTAAATAAAAATAATCTCCATCGATATTGTGGGAAATAAACTTAATAATCGTTTTACGTCGAAGGCAACGTAATATTATTAGATTATTTATATATCTCACTACTCACTTTTATTTCACGCAGTTAATAACTTATAAATGCATTTTCTTATAAATGCATAAAAGTCCGCAGTCATGAGAGACTAGACAACTGTATACAATACACCGTATGTGGAAATGATCACGACAAATAAAACCACGAATATAGTTGAACTCCTGCAAAAATCACAGAGAAATATCAATTAAAATCCATCTGAATAGCAATTATCACTAGACTGTGGATATTTATACATTTATAGCGGCCCCATATAAGCGGGGACTGCAATAAAATTAACACTTCAATAAAGGTTAATGAAGTTCTTGTTTTATTTCCAGCCTAATAAAACTTTCAAACCGAAAAACCACGTCCGCGTCCAATTTTTATTCACGTCGATATGTCTGTGTGAATTCACACCTAGCTTCGGCCGACCCCTGTAAAAAAACAAAAAATGAAACACATTCGGCGCTTGGATCGTAAGAGTTTCGTTACTCTTTAAACGGAATTTACTAGACTACACATTCCACGCACTTAATTTGCAAAATTCTAAAATTAGAACTTCATAGGTCTAATGAAAGCATCCATAATAAATCTAACAGATCTTCAGAGTTTCCGCCATTATTCTTTCAAATCAAAGTGTGAAGAAGATTTACGTCAAAGAATGGTTGTACAAAGTATTCGTTCACCTTTTAAAAACGGATAACTTTTTCAAAATTGGACCCAACATGTACAAAATTTTGTACATGAATATAATTACTTATAGATTTACAGAATACGTTTTGATAAAAAATTAAAAAATCGTGACCTTTACTTTTTCCTTCGCAATGGCGACCAATGCAAAAATTATTTACACATTAGCTAGTAAACTAATCCCTCTAACGTCTCAAAAAACTCAAACTGTTTTTAAAAGGTGTACGAATACTTTGTACACCCACTGTAAAAATACTAAAAAATTTTCAAAACCCTGATGTACCAGTGCTCAGAGAGCCTCCTAGCATTTCCGAAAGTTAATCGGCGAGTCTGTCAATTGGGTAAGCGACCGCGGTGTAATTATCGTGGAACAAAGCAAGTCTCGTCGCGTGTAGCGAGCCAATATTTTCCGGGGGATGGAAAACAATAAAGTATCGGGCCAGTGTTCCCATCAGGGCGCAATATGTAGGCGATGCTGTTGCGCGGCACCCTTTCGAAAAATTATGATCCCGTGATAATTTATTGACGCGCGGAGCCACTGAAGACGGGATAAACATTCGTCGTTTTTAATGGGTCGTGTGCCGCTTAGGGTTGGGGGTGTCCCCGACAAATTTCAGTCACGCGGCACCGTGTGGGGTGTATAAATGACACTAATGCACCAACAAAGAACGCACAAGAGTGCGTATGGCGGTTTCGGTGTTTATTCACGGCGGTGATAGCGCTCGGTCGCATCGTACGAATGAAACAAAAGGGGGTAGAGAACGACGAAAAAAAGAAGAGGCGATGGAGAGGGAGAAGAAGAGAGAGCAGAATAGAGGGAGGGAGAGAGAGAGGATGCGGAGATTGACGAAACGATCCACGCTGAGTGTGCCGTTAATAATATCCAGTGTGTGCGCTACAATGGCCACCATGTGGCAGGTTGTTTCGCGGTAGACTGAATGAGGCTGATTAAATTGAAGGGTCACGAGGAAAAAAGGGACCAGACTGTAGGGCATGCTTCGTCATGAAGGGTTGTTACATGTTTAACATTTATGTGCACCGCTTGAGCCTCGGTCCCGCGCACTACTCAGTCCATTAGGAACAATTATCTGCTGATGTCGTCGGATAAAGCTCTCCACGGTAAAACTCGACGGCCGACGATACCGCGACGTAAAACCGACCGGACAACCTGGGAACGGCCGTCTCCGACCCTGCAATTTTGAAAATCGGGCGCCCGGGCGCCGTGGCTTTTCAGAAATTCGAAATTCTCCGTGGCCCGGAGATAATTTGGCTGCTTCCGCGAAAATTTTTACAGAGAGACCGGCGAAAATGGACGTGGAACAGAATTTTCTCACTCGTAGCAACGCCCCAATTGCGCCGCGGATGGTACATACACATTTTATCTTGTGTGTTGTGCGCAGTATTTCAAACTTTTATCTACCCAGAATCATTACACACGTCCACTTCCACGGCAACGTTGACAAAAGTCACACAGAATCCAAGCAACCTATTCAATAACACGAGAATGGAAAATTATTCTCAGATTTAATCAAATTAATTGACGTGGACAGTTTTTATTTTGCATAAAGATCCCCAAAGTACATAGTCGTAACAAAGATCTTCGTAACCTCCTCACACCTCATAGATCCTGATAAGATTCAATTTACAACTTTACATAATAGAATAAAATACGATTTGGTCAAAGGCTGGATACATTAAGAGAAGAGCACCTGTGTAAACCAGAGGACAGCCGCGTTAACATGCGCGCGAGGGAAGCAGTAACAAAAGTTAACAAGTCCCGAAGGAGACCAGAGTGAACGACCGTGGAAGAAGAATAGGAAGGAATTCTTCGGAAGAATATACAGCGGCGAGACAAATATTTCGTAACGGTGCATATTTCCTGGCCCCGTTTAAGCTTTCCCACGTGAAGTGTCCCCGGAATGCCTAACCGGGCTCGTCATTTCCAGCCATTGAGGCTGTGGCATAGAGTACAGAAGACTCGCGTGTAAATCGGCCTGAAATGGGTTAAAATATGAGGCTCATCGAGCCAAAAGAATACGGCGTTCCCTTTTATTTCTCTGGCGGTCCTCCCCGCGCCGATCTCTCATTTCCAGGCTCTCTCCGCGAGCTTTGGCATAGGAGTGTGACGGATGTGTGAGAGTATTTCTTTGGTAAACGTCGCTTCCTTCACGGGGCTGTGTCACGCTGTGTGTATTCCGCGGGCCCCCGGCTCCCCTTTTGTTCGCCCGTGGATACATACAACTATGAAGCGTGACAAAACGCGCGCGGGACTTAAGAAACTCGGCGCGGCGTTTTGTCACGCGGCAACATTTGGACGACATTCGTGGCAAACGAGTCGTGACAAGCGCGCCGGGGCCAATTCCCGGGGCTGAAAAGAATATTCACAATGGACGTTCTTTAGTTTTTCGGTGTCTGCTTGGTGCCATGCCCCGGTGTCCCTCGGTCTACTTACGCGGGGCCTAAGCGCGGCGACCCGCTAATGAATGAACCCGCGAACAAACGCGGCTAACGGGAACCATACGCACACGATTTCGTCGCCACCGAACCAACCGATGCCCACGACATGACACCCGGATTTCTATGGCTTACGAACTGTACAACGGATTTGTAATCGGCCGCATTGTGCCACCAGCCGCGCTCCAAATTCGAGAACAATCGCCGCTCTGCCCTTTTTTGGGAACGTTCGACGCTTACGCCTCGGATGAAGGCTTTCTGAATTCGATCGACTGATCATTGCCTGAACAGACAAGTGACCGTTCATAATGGATTCTGACTCTTTCTTTTCTTGTTAATTTCTTTTTTCAATTTATATCACGTTGAGCCGAGCTGATTCATGTTATCGATATTTTTATATTTTTCGATACATTATTGGATGCGGTCGAAAGAGCGATGAAAAGATCGAGACAGTTGAAATGAATATGAACGGAGATTTTGATAAGATTGCTTATCCGTTTCCTGGCTTACAAATTATACAGTTTAATATGAAATTGTTTATTCTACGAAAGATACTCGTCCTGATAAGAAACAATAATCCGCTATCGATTAGGAAATAACGCAAAATATATGAATCATTGCACTTCCTTTCTATACAGATAAATGTAAAACCATTTCCCGGTATTCGCGATGTTTCACCAGTGAAATCTCTCCAACTCGCTCTCCCACACAAAGAAAGAACCTAACAAGCATTCGGAGTGTTTCAAAACAGTCGAAAATCTCATCGACTTCGAATCCCTGCGCGATCTAATGACCCGTCCACTTGCCGAAGAATTCGCAACAGGTGTACCGAGCAGAAAACCACCCGCGACCGTCGGAATCCGCTGGAAAGAAGCCTCGGCCCTTAATCAAATAAAAATCGCACGTGCTCACACAGCTGCGGTGTAACCAGCGTAACGTAAAGTGTAAAGCATCCTCTATCTGCGCACGCTTCCAGGTTTCGCGGCTCGCAAGAAGCCCGCAGGAGCCAGCGATTTCCAGAAAAAAATTCACACGTGGCGTGGCCGGCGTCCACGTGGCTGGACGCGTTTAAAGATCGTTAAATACCGTGCGGGGCGGGTGTGCGTGCGAGGCGGACCAGCGAAATCCGATACACGAGCGTGCAACGCGCGCGGAATTTCGGAATGCGAGCGATCTTCGCCCGGGTTTGCGGGCCTGATCTCGGTTTCGTTGGCTGCGTACAGTCATCCAGATCGAGGAATTTCGTCACATTTTGTCGGAAAGTCCACTTCTTCATGCACGCGTCTGTTCAATCTCTATCGGTTTCTAAGGATCCTTCTTGAGGGATGTAAAGGACCTCAACAATGAACACTTGCTAAAGGACCGCAGGAATGAAAACATTTATAAAGGACATGAAATATGAAACCATTTTTAAAAGGACGCAAAAATTAAAACACTAAAGAATTTCAAAAATGAAGACTCTCTAGTGGACCTTAATAATGAGGAGTCTTGCAAGGACCAGGAAAATGAAGGCTCTTTATAGGGCCTGGCAAATAAAGACTCTTTGAAGGGCCTGGAAAATGAAGACTTTCTAGTGGACCTGAAGACTCTTCATAGGAGCTCAAAAATGAAAACTCTTTATAGGACCAGGCAAAGGAAGATTCTTTAAAGGACCTGAGAAAAGAAGAGTCTTTATAGGACCTGGCAAACGAGGACTCTTCAAAGGGCCTGAAAAAGGAAGAGTTTCTAGTGAACCTCTATAATGAAGACTCTTTATAGGAGCTCAAAAATGAAAACTCTTTATAGGACCTGGCAAATAAAGACCCTTTAAAGGGCCTGAAAAATAAAGACTTTCTAATGGACCTCAATAATGAGGACTTTTTCAAAGACATCAATAATGAAGACTCTTCATAGGAGCTCAAAAATGAAAACTCTTTATAGGACCTGGCAAATGAAGACTCTTTAAAGTACCTGAGAAATGAAGAGTCTTTATAGGATCTGGCAAACGAAGGCTCTTTAAAGGGCCTGAAAAAGGAAGACTTTCTAGTGAACCTCTATAATGAAGACTTTTTATAGGAGCTAAAAAATGAAAACTCTTTATAGGACCTGGCAAATGAAGACTCTTTAACGGGCTTGAAAAATGAAGACTTCCTAAGGGACCTCGTCTTCACGATTTGATCTGACCGTGTTGGGTTGGTCCACTCAGCGAAGTAGTTGAAAATCCTAGCAAAATGTCAGGGAAATTCATGAATGCGGAGCAGTGGCTGTCGGCTCAGTGGATCGGGAGATCGAGTGGCACCGAGGGATGCGAATGGGGTAAAAAGGGCGGCAGATGGGTCGGCGATCGGTTTTATCGGCCGTATGTCAGATGTTCATGCAGATGAGAGGCCGAGGAAGGAGAGAGAGAAAGAGTGAGATAGGTGGAGGGGGAAAGGGTGGTCGCGTGGCTGTAGCATAATGCGGCTAATACTCGCGGCAAACAGCGTGAATCGTTTAGCGAAGCCGCTTACGAGCCGGGGACCAGTTCATGATTGCCCCAAAGAGGTTCCGTCGCATGGAAAAGGGCCACAGCCGGTCCCCGTTTAATGCCACGCACACCGGGGGCTCTCGGTGCCAATTAGATGGCCACCGATCCACGTTGATAGTCCCCGCCGCGCCTCGATGTCGCGTGCGGCGAATTAATTATAATTAAAACGGTCGCCGAGGACGAATCGCGCCGCGCTCGCGTCCGACACCTTAACGACGCCGTTATTGACCTCCGTGAGTCGAATCACCGATCCGGTGTGTTTTCTGTTCGAGTTCCGAGATACTCCGCGGCTGACCCCGAAGACAATGACACTTTGTACATAATACTCTCCGAGCGCTTTGTTCGATCGCAAGCGCGCAACACGACGCGTCGCGCCGCGCGTCGGCGTGGGAGGCTTGACTCGCGTGCCACGGAATTTTGATGGAGTCCCGGGTCTGGGAGATTGAATAAAGAGTCGTCGAGGAACGTTAAACCGGAAACTATATGCGACGGCACCGCGATCCGCTCGCGATTGTCACTGCGATTCATTCTGGACGGGTGAGAAAATACTCGGCTGAAAGGGGATGCATAGAGATAACAATTTATGCATCGCGGTTCGTTCTATTTAGACCGTGATGTATTCTGGATATATTTCTCGACTGTTTTTTATCTTTTAATAGAGAAACACAGTGATATTTGCAGCGATCTAATACATTCGTAATCACCTGAAGCGCAGCGTCGCTTCGAGAATTTTATTTGTACAGACATTTATTTGTAATCGTTAGACAGCGGATCTTTATGCAAAATAAACTTGAATCTACTTGAATTACGAGATACTGGAGTGAAATGGAAATTGATTTTCTTTCTTAATATGTTTATTAGGTTGAAAATAATGTGACAGTATTTTTAAACTCTTATAATGTTTTTACTGTTCTACATTACACCTACTCATTTTTGACGTAAATGCGTAAAGATCCGCTGTCTAGTAATCGTATAAAGAAATCTCGAATCATTTTTCGTCGAGAATGAGGCATTAATAACATTGTACCAGTACCAAGTTTTTCTGGAAAGCTTCTGATCTTTCTGATCTTGTTACGAAATTATTACACGTCTTGTAGATCGTAAATGGTTGGGAGACGTGTTCGGTATTTATTTTGGAGCGATATCAGCGTAAGCAAACTTGTCAGGACATTGTGGCCGGAATGTCTACCAGATCCTTGCCACAGGATCAGCTGAAACAGCAGGAAGAAGCTCGTCCTAATAGATGTGGTCCTGATATTTGTCGTTGGCCCGGTTGTGTGCATAAGAAACGTCAACACACCACAGCTCGGTGTACATTCAGCGGCGCGTATACGTTTCGCGAAACTGTTCTAACCGTGTTGCGATTATGGCCAACAGTTTGCGGTCCGCCCGGGGACGTTCGTACGCGATCAACGATAAGCGATTTCTATGGGCCCCCTCCCTTTTTAGCGTCGTTCTCGCCTTTTTGAATTCCACGGAGTCGACGCGACGATGTGCGCGCTTGGAAAATCGCGATAAACGTCTTCACCACGGTTACTATGGATACGCGCCGGCTTAGGATCTTTCCTATTTTCTGCCGAGGGGGTAATTGTTGTCGTTCCTCTTTTAAATATCGTTGTAGTCCTTTTATAGCGGCTGCGGCACCGAAAGTTTATCGCCGCTGGAAATCTCGCTCGCTATTGAACGTCTCGCTCGGCCAATGGAAACTTCAGTCAACACTCTCTGGGTCACATCGATGGTTTCTTCTGTCCTGTAGATCCCGACGGATCCCTAGATCCTTCCAGATATCTACTTAACAAGAAACTCGAATGGAAACAACATGGAAATCCTTGCGGTTCAACGGAAGCTGTACAGTGAAAAATTTATCATTTTCTCTTAAACAATCGAGCTGTCTATAGTCCTACCGAATCCTCAGATTAGTCTAGATATTTCTGTGGTTGTCAGGAAGACGCCGCATGTCACAATTTCAAAAAATTTGAGTTTATGCATTAATTCTGCTTCATAGTATTGGATTTACGTATGATGTTCTTCCTGACAACAACAGATTTAACCTTTTGCACAGTCAATACTTAAATAAAAAAATAAACAATACTTAAATATGTAGCCATTGATTAGATACCAACATATTTTATAATGTAAACAATAATGGTATAGCAATTTTTAGCAGTGACTCTGACTCACCCCTCGACTGAATTTTCTTAAATAAAATTGGTGATTCTGGACGTCAACAAACGTGTTTTTCCCGTTCGAGCGATAGAGTTATTAAAAAACCAATAATTATATATTCCTGGCAGATCGTGTGATTTGTATTTCCGCGATGAATAATGAAAAGCTCCCGGTGCAACGCTCATATTAGTATCGAAGTCACATTCTGCAAGTAGCGGAGAGACAATGACAGGAAGGGTGAATAAATAATAGGCCAGAACACAGCACCCTGCAATTTTATCGATTGGCTCGCGTGATACAATGTAACCTTTTAAAACGTGTTTGTAAATTATATAATAAATTTACGCCCGGCAGAACCAGCAGGAATATTTCACGAAATCGTTTAACGTCGGAACACTTTTATTCGAGTCCTAAATAATTTTTGACCCATTTATTACCTCGCACGAACTCTCGTCTCTTTTCCCGGCTACGGGCTCCATTTTATTATCACGTTCGCGCCAGGATTGCAGCCGTATTTCGAAAAAAAAAGATTCGCGCTGCATGATACAGCAAATAAAATCGATTGGCTACAACCGGTGAACCATTGAACTGTATTTTATTAAAGCGTTCTAACTGGCTACGAATTTGTATCGTCCGATACATATGCATGAATTCCAGTAGTGCTTCCGTGAATTTTTTTGTCTCCTGTCTTCGCATTTTCAGAAACTTCTCTGCTTCCACCCCTTCTTTATGCAATGCTGGTTTTGTATGTTCCTAAAATTTGCAACGTTACTTGCTGTAGCTTTTCTACAAGGATGATATACTAGAACATTTTTATTCCATTGAACGCAGGTCTCCTTGAAAACAAATCTTTTTGGAGCTGCAATCAATTTTAATCAATTCAATCGGGTTCTTCTCGAGGCAACAAAAAACTAACGAACATCAACAATTCTATTTTTCAATATTCCACGATTGGATACTATGAACGATTGCGATTCTGTGGCGACTCGATCCAGTATCCTAATAACTAGACTATGGGATTTTCATGCAAAAATGTTTGTATCGCTTGCAAGACACAACAGCTGAATAAAAATGTTTGCCTTCTTTTAATCATTCTTCTTCTTCTCTTTTAATTAATACAATAATAATACATACAATAAATAGACAGCGGATTTTTTATGCATTTACAACAAAAATAAGTAAAATCGTTAGAAGAATTTACAAGTACTGTTAGATTATTTTCAACCCACTAACTCTCATCCGTTCCTCATTTCACGAACTGAATCTGTTCCTCGATATCAAATTGACATAGTGATAAAAATTCGATAAAATAACACGGTAAACAATTACTTTCCGATGTTTTTTTATTAAAATTGGTGAGTCAACATCAATTTTAACCTACAAACAACAGAACAATATTAAACGTATTAAGAAAGAAAACAAATTTCTATTTCACTCCAGTTTGTTGCAATTCAGGTGGAAAATTTTTATTTTGCATGAAGATCCGCAGTCGAATAATAAAGTACGAACAAAGAGAAGAGTTGAATCACAAGGTCACATTGCTCGCGGAAAGTGGTGGACAAGTTTCTATAATTTTCTTTCACGGTGTACAACAAGTAAATTATTTCTATCTAGAAAAAGGTTCATTTTCGCCCTTCACTGCAAGAAAGTGCGGAAGAATTCTAATAAAATCCACCGCACGGAGCACGCGATCGCAAAAAGAAGACGGGTTAAATCACGAAGTCGCTGTGCTCGTGGAAATCGGCAGAACTTCCTCTCCCCGAGATTCTCTCGGAAACGAGAGAGGAAGCGGGACCAGTCGCGCGTGCAACACCCGCAACAGAGATCCAAGAGCCGCAAGAAACAAGTATCGAAGAGAGACATGGCGATGGAAAGAAAGAGAGAGAGTTGGACAGAGAAGAAGAAAAGAAAAAGAAGAAGAGGAGGAGGAAGACGAAGTCAAGATCTCGCGCGTCATTTATCTTTTTCGCACGGACCACGTGAAACCGCGGTGGCCGGGGGCAACAAAGGCGCCCTTCGAGAATCACAAATTCGTGTCTCGGTGAATCAAAAGGCTCCTCGAGCGTCGATCGTTCCCGAGGACAAAGGTCCTCTGGATCACGCGACTCTGAGGTAACAGATACCTGCGACGCCGCAAAATTCCGTGGAAAGGGAGAATCGTCCGTGTACACACACGATCGAGCGTCAAATGGCGGGGGTAGAGAACCGAAGAGATGGTAGAGAGTGAAAGAGAGAGAGAGAGAGAGGGACAGGGGAAAATCGGTGAAAGAGGGAAGTTTTTCGATAGCCAGAGATCGAGGAGAGAAAGAGAGTGAGGGATAGAGAGGAGAGAGGGATGGGGGAGATGGGAGAGAGAGAAGTCTTTCAGAAAATCGTAGGGCGTCCCGCGGCTTTGGAAAAAGTCAGCTCGGGGCATGAGGCGACGCACAAAGGCTCGCGCGATCCGATCGACGCCAATATTTTGACAATGCACCGGCCATCGAGACAGGGGTGGAGAGGACGCATCTAACCGTGGAATTCCCTAGTGGGGTGGTAAGGCCATGGCGACTGTGCTAGCTGTGTGCTGGCGCCCCTATAGAAAGCACCGTCGTGTCGCTACTTGAATGAAACCGAAGGGTAGGTGACTAAGACGGCGACGATACCCGAACGCCCGTCGGTGCTAGCGGTACGATGATGGTGTTGGTGCCGGTTGTGGTGGTGGTTTTATTGTCCGAAATCCACAAAGTATCGGGCTCAATACCGAACGCAATCTGGCAAATGTCTCCCCGGCCAACTGCACCCTCCACCGCGCCGCCTCCTCTTGCTTCTCTACCTCTCCGCCCTTAGCTTCCTACCTACCCGCCGACCACAATGTCTTGTTGCCGTTGTTTATGTAATCCTATTATTCCATATTGTGCCTTTTAAGAAACAGTCCCAGGGGTGCTCAGTTAGCTCGAACCAACCTTACCATCGATGAACATGACCTGAAACTCTGGGACCCGAAAGTCATTCAGAGATGAGAGCAGTCCTTTTTAGGGCCTTTCACGGTGGGCCCGGTTAGGCCAGTTTCACTCGCATGGTTAGGCTCTCCGGCAGTGGTTGATTCTACGCAGGCTGTGAAGTGCCGGGGTTTTAATCCAACGATGTTCCGGATCTAGCTGATGGATCGGGTTTGATCCGAAGGTGGAACTGCAGCGCGATTGTTAACGCAGTCGTTGAAAGGTTTTTGGGGAATACGATAGAACATTCCTCGCTCAAATCTGCTTTTATTCGGAACTCTGTGTTTATAATGTTTTTTACTGCTGCACTGGTGATCTTCGCGTGAATATTCATTTTCGTCGTTTGGTAGAAAACGAAAAATCGGGCAAGAATTTCCCGAGGTCGGGATAAAAGCAAAAGTTATACTTAACACTAATTATTTTAGTCATAAACCAACAACTCAGCCTCAATAACAAAATCCAGTAATTTCCTTCGGGATTATTGTGTGAAAGAATATTTTCAAGCTCCATTTGGTACAGCACAATTATTGAACAAGCCACGTTCCGTGCCGAGCCGTTTTTGTTCAACAATTAAACAAACTTATGTGCTTTGTTCCATACTGCATTTTCTATAATGCCTCAATCTTTTGGTGGAAATATATTCTATTAAGTATTAAACTTGTTATCAAATATATGTTTTTAGCGCATTGAATAAATATGTCAGCGTGCACCATCGGTGGTATTCGAATAAAGTGATGCGAGAAAGCTTCCTCCCCACCTACACAGGCCGACCTTCCAGCAAATTTCAGGATAATTCGCACAAACATTCCACGATCTAATAGCCCGGCAGGCCAGTGGTCGAATCTCAGCAGCTCCGAGTCGGACAAAAAGAGTGCAATAAATCGCCGAATGGATTTCGCTGGTTCGTTTCTAAGCAGAGGTCAACAGCTACACGCGTCGAGCAGAGTTCTCTGTCAGGGCTCTCGCATCCGTCTTTCGTTTTAATAACAAACCATCGCATCGGGCCCGGCTATTAAATTACAGAATTCGGTCACGGTTCGACGAGCATCATCGTAGCTTGAGAAACGCTGGCCGCGCCGGCCGGGTCAGGTATGTTAGGAAAAACATATAAATGGGGTTCCCACAAAACGCAGAAGTCCGTCGTCGGTTGACAGGCAGCGGGGTGCGCGTCGGTTCATTGTTGCCTCATTGTTGCAGATTCCTTCTCCTTTATGCGCCCGTATCTGACTATCTGCTTCGGTTAAGGCCTTCAAATCGTCTGGCCAATGAGAGAGAACGAAAGAAAGAGAGAGGAAGAGAGAGCGAGAACATTCGTTGGAGAGAAGAGTGACCTCGGCAGAGGAAGGACATCGAATTTAGCTCTCATTGTGACCGACTGCCGAGGTTGGACACCCCCACTGCGATAGAAATGCTCAGAGCGTAAATAAAAAAAAGAGAGAGCGTGCTACGGGAAGAGAAAAAAAGACTGAACAGTCGTGTAAGAAGTCGAGGAAGAAAAAGGCTGTAACCCCTTTGCGTAGCCCTATCTCAAAAGGAAGCACCGTGTCCGAGACGAATCGCTCGGCTCGGGATCCTCAGCGACGGCCACAGGAAACGTTAGGCATCTGCGATTAGACGTCTACGTGCTACGGGAGCACCCACGGAGACATCAGAAACGATAGCCAGGTCCTATCTTTTTGATCCACGTGTGTCTCTCCGACCCTCTCCGTATATTGAACTCGCCGACGCTGATCGCGGGCAAATTGGAGCGCGATGAATGAAGAGTTTCATCTTATTGTTAGTAAAGGGGAGCAGCAGAAGAATGGACAGGCAGATGCACTTCTTCCGCGGAGCTTTGATACGAGCCATAGTCATCGTAGAAGCCAATACTCGTTACCGAGTTTCTGTTCTTAAGAGGACGCTGGTGAGCACCAGTCGAATCTAATTTTTAGATGTCTGGCAGTCAAAGGTCTTAATGCATCACTTACTGGTGACTATTTAATAGATTTTTAAAGTTTATGGTTCCCAGCTGAGAATTTCTTGAAACATGATTGAACACCAATGACGATCTTGGAACAGACCACCTTCACAGTTTTCAAAATATGTATAATTCACACAGATTTACAAAAAGTATTTTTTAAATTTTCAATATAGGCTCCCCATAAAAAAATTGTAAAACACAACTTTTATTATTTCTTTATATTGTTTGTAATTCGAAACAACTGCAATTTTTTCAAAATTTCTTTTCCACGTCATGTAGTAAAATAATTGCTCTAACTTCTCAAGAAAATCGTATGATCTGATATTTGAAAAGTTATCGTCCTTTTAAGAGTGTCGAATATTACCGTGTGTGGTTCGCTGTAGTCCAATATTATTTCTTTCGGGATTATTTTTGTAAAGAAAAATATTGAATTCCGTGGAATCGTGCATCGGAGGTTTAATGCAAAGTGGTTTGGTAATTTTGTCCGGGATTTTTCGACGCGCGGGAACGTGAGATTAGCGGATTTTTGTTTGTACTGTTTGCAAAAGAGCGATTGAAATCAACGGGAAGTCACTTGTACGTGGATATTACACTGTCTAGAGACTGACAGACGCGTAATAACAGACTGATCAGAGGCTGTCATGCTCCTCACGTTGTACTTTCAATCAGGACTAGTGTAACAACGATCGTTCGCTTCATGGGAAGAGCAGGCTCGAACCCGGCGAATGCATCGTCAGGGTTTCGTCATATATTTAAATCACACGAAAGAAGTTAAGTATTCTAGCTCGTGATACTGACACACGATTATAAAAACGGGACGAACAATCCACGGTGACTGTTTCTTTTCTTATTATATGATCACTATGTAATAATATTTCAACAACAATTGAAAATCCACTTATCGTACAGCGAGAAATAATAGCATTATTAAGTTTGTTGAATAGGTCGATCGTTTGTTGCACCCTTTCTTCCTAATCCTTCTTCTTAATCCTCGACTGTCAACGACTATTTAATTACAGTGAGCGTAAAAAGTATTCGTACGCCCTTTAAAATAGAATAACCTTTTAATAATTGTACCAAACAACCTGATCTTTTACAATCAATTAGTAGCATTGGTTTACGAAATGATATGCAAAAAAGATTTTCCGAAAAATTATAAGTTACAAGGTTACATGCAAAAATAAAAAAGGCATTTTTAAAAACTTTTTTATTTGGGCCCTTAAAGAAAATTTAAAATATATGTTTTGTAGATCTATAGTAGTTACACACATTCTGAAAATTTCATCGAAATCGATTAACATATACACGAGCTACAAGCGGTTGATGAAACTCGTAGTTTTACTCGACTTTTGATCACTTTCTGCTTAAAATCGACAGAATCGTACATCTTTCGATGCGTGTCGTTTTTTCCTGCGTGAATTCCGATGAAATTTTCAGTATGTGTATAACGAACATAGATCTACAAAACATATATTTTAAATTTTCATTAAGGGCTCAAATAAAAAAAGTTTTAAAAAATGCTTTTTTTATTTTCGCACGTAACCTTGTAAATTATAATTTTTGAAAAATCTTTTTTGCATATCATTTCGTAAACCAAAGCTTCTAATTGATTATAAAAAATCAGGTCGTTTGGTACAATTACAAAAAGGTTATTCTATTTTAAAGGGCGTACGAATACTTTTTACACTCACTGTATGTTCATAAATCTCAAGAAAGGGAAAGACCGGGTAAGTCTATTTTCCAGTAAAATCGTACTCGTTGAAGTTCAGCATATTCTGCTGGTTGTTTGAAATAAAAGTGAAGCAATTCTAAAAATCTGAGCTCACCCTCTGATTTTGCATTGAACATTTCAATCTTACCGTGTAAAGAAAGAAAATTGGAGTACATGAAAATCTCGCTGAGCAGTTGCGATTTAATCGTGCCTGCAGACTGTAATAAGAAATTCTGAAAAACATGTGAACGCGTTTGCATAAATAAAGATCTGGAAGAGGCCTGTACTTGGCGACAGACTCGAGAGAGGAAGGACGAGTATGAAAATATCTCTATCATTATCTCGTGTCGTGTGCTTCTGCATTTGCATATGTTGTCCCAAAGCAATTCTATCACGAACGATGCAATTTATGTTTCAATTTTCCGGTGTCCATTATCCGAGAGCTGAACACGACAGGCACTTCCGGTGGCATTTCGCGAGCCGTGGCGGCGGAGCTCCGTTTTTCTATCCGAGTCGCGACCCCCATGATATTTTTACGAAAGGGAATTTTCGAAGAAACGCTAGAAGGAATACCGAAACGCGTTCGAGAGATCACGACCGATGTGTCGTCCCCGCGCGCGCGTGTTTGTTTGTGAATTTAAGCGTACCGTTCAAGATTTCAGCCGATGGTCGGTGGTGAAAACGTGTCCCGAAAGAAGTATTGAGTGTCAGTGTCATCCTAGAACCCCGACCAAGGCTCTAGCCGTTCCGGGCTACCTGCAATGGCCGCCGAAATTGTTCGGCCGAGCTTCAGAAAAAACTGTTTACACCCGGAAGTCTGTATGTTTGCGCCAGAGGACGGAAGTACCAGTGGAATTCCTCGGAAGGACAGCTTTCAGTAGAATGGCGCATTAATATTCAATAGGGACGCTAAGTAGTGAAATATTACGGCCCTGAATGCACGCTCTTGAATATTGTTCAAGCAGAATCTCGTTGCTTCGTTTTTGAGAGGAACGTGACTTCAGGATCCTCGAAACTTATGAATTCCCTGTGACGAGTGGACTGCGAATATTCACGTGAAACCATATCCCTCCGAGTAATTTATAAAAATAAAGTAAAAATTTATCTTTCCGGATAAAGTTCCTTAAATCCTACTCATTAATTCCATCTCACTAAAAATAAAAAAAATTTGCATCAAGCTTAGACACATTTGATCAGATATGAAATGGAAGATCACTTTAATAGATATTTCAATGAATTTATAATTATATTTGACTACAAAAGATACTTACAGTTAATTGAAATCAACAGAACCTAAAATTGAAAATGTTTTCAGCAGAAATTGAAGCGATTTTTCTTACATGATCCCTTAAAACTTTCTCATTTGTCAAAAGGTGCTACAAAACCTTTGGTCCAAAAGTACCATTTCTGAAAAATCTTTCGAAACCACCGAAAAGGGATGAATCAGATCTTAGATTTCACACCCTCTACGACGTTTCAGTGGCCACTAAATCGTGGCAGTTTAACTTTCAGATTTTCCGTTCTGGTGATTCTCTTTCTCGGATCAATTTTTCCAATCACCTGGCTTTGAAAAGCCATTCCGGTAGCCGTTTAAAATCGTTTCGCAATCTCGATGGACCACGGAGCGTGTCTGCACCCCTGACCGACCTGTGTGCATCGTTTGAAACCAGCGGAAATATTTATTCGCCGTTAGGAAATCTTCGGGACAGCCAAGGTTTGTACACAACGCCATGCCGGTGGAGGTTGTTGTGGCTGACAATGTTTCCCAGTCCTTTCTTCTCTTCACGCATCTGTGGGCCCACCCAAGGGGCCCCGGGAGCGCATAGGCTCCTTTACACCGTAAAGTCGTTTCTGCGACCGTGGTCTATGGTTACCATGGACCTTGTCACTTAAGCCGGTGGCGCGAGGTAGCAAAGTGCCTCTCCCGGAGAATGAGAAAAAAAGAAAGGAAAAAAAGTTCGCCGCTGGATAGTATGACACCACGTGACCTATTTCTCGATGAGAAAACTTTTCCCTCGCAGTTTCGTTCAGTTCCCAGGAAATTTACGGGACAGAATTAATGAGAAGAATAGTCCACAATTCAATTAACCGCGTTGAAGTTTTAGATCGCGTCGTTTCGACCGAGTTCGGGCGAGAAAACGGTCAGGAAAAAAAAGTTTCCTCTTGGACAGCGTGGCACAGGTCGCTATACGAGAATCTACCTCCGAATTTTCCCGTTGCTTTTCAGACGGGAAACGCCCCGTAAATTAGCCGGAAACATTCAGCAGGGCGATGATAAATATTTTGGAAAAATTCGTGGCACCGAATGGCTCGAAGTCGAACTCTCGTGGCTCCGCCCGCGCGTTTTATGTAATTACTAGCGAGATGAGCTTTTAAAAATTTTTTCACAAATCGTTGCATATTTCCGCGAACGAGAACGTTCGCCGTGAAAATTCATCGTAATTGTGCACGGTAACGTGTAATTCCAGCAACAACCGCGGAAATTTTTCGATGCGTTCTACTTCATCAGTGAGCGAGCGAGCGACCGAACCAAGCGGAGAGCACACAGCCGAGAAGTAAATATGAAAAACATTTATCGTGCCGCGTCCGGGCTTAACTTAATTGCAATATTCGCTCATCACACGCGCCGTTATTAACGCGTTCGCTTTTTAATACCCGAATACAATATCGGCCGAATAAATCGTGCCGAACCCGGGACGGGCCGGGCTAGGCCGAAACACAATATCGACCGCGATCCGTCCTCGTTCGACTCTGTTTTGCAAATAGCCATCGATACATTAGCGCTAGAAGGCGCAAGAAATGCGCAGAAAACATTATCTCACTCATGGTAACCCAATATTCGTGTTTGGGAAACATAAAGGTTTTCTATCTATGAAAAACACCGAAATGTTCATGTTTCCGCTTTGAAATTTTGACACGACCTCCGTCCCTAGGCTGCAGCTCGGCAAAGCTGTTGGTTAATGCATTTATAATGGATCCGGCAACCATGGAACATAATAAAATATATAGTTTAATGTAGCTTGGAACGGACTTTAACCTCTTCAGAGGTATTTGCACGTTTGTATACGTTCGATTCTGATTGAATATCGAATGGACGCGTTTGCGGAGAGCTATAATAGGTTTAGGATTATTTTCTTCCTCCGCTTTGTTTCATTTCGGTTGTGCGACTGACCAGAAAGTAAAACGATTACGCTGTACTTTTGATAATTAACTCTACGGGGTGAACTATGAATCGTGATTAGTAGAGATTACTCTGTTATTAGCAGTCCGATCGGAAATGTTTTTATCATTTGAATCAATTTATTAAAATAGATGTTTAATATTATTCAATGATATAATTTCCATTATTTGTGTAACAACTCTTGTTGCCATCTTTCTCATTCACTGACTCACTTAGCAATATGTGTTTTTGATTTACAAGAAACATTACAAGAAAAAAAATCTGGTATATGATGAAAATTCCAATCTCGGGAGCCGTGGACCAATATAAATTCATTTTACCAGCCGTTCACGATTGTCTATTATTAATATTCGAACGAGAAGTGGGCGGAGAAGAGAGGGAGTCTTCTAGCGGGTGAGTCAGAGATCAGAAGAAAAAGTGGTTAATTACCGGACAGGACGTAGTCGGAGTCGAAGAGCTGTCGGCCGTCCCCCGAATCAATCGTACGCGAATCATTCTTAAAGGATCGAAAACGGTCGGGGGAGAACGAGTCGAAACGAGGACGACAGCAGGAGGAAGAAGAAATAGGAACAGAGAGAGTGAGAGAGAGTTAAAAAGGAGGTGGATCGGATAAAAACCGGTTCCCGGCGCAAATCAAACTATTCAGTATTTCCGTGGCGGGCGAAATGACTCGCCAAGATGCCGGGCGATCACCGAAAACACCGTGGTGACCGATGGTGTTTTATCTCGCGTCTGATCTGACGCGCTTCAAACCTGTTTAGGACACGGTCGAAATCTCCGAAAAATTTCGCCGCGCGCCGGACCGATCATAAATATTTCATTTCCCCGGGCCTCGGGGAGGTTATCGCGGGCTTGTTAATTTTTGAGGACGTCTAATTTATTCACGCAGCGGCCGGCCGATCACGCGCGCAATATAAAACGTCCCCGGCGGTGTGAATTATCGTCCAACAGATCCTTAACGCCGACGTCGGCACCGGTTTATATTCCGGGCCTTTATCCTTGCCGCGCGAGACCGACCGGATTAGACGGAATATATCCCTCGATACGAGCCCGTGTTATTTCATAACGAGATTACATTATGTCTTTATACGTCCTCTAATAAGGGCCGGTGCCGCGACGAACCCAGCTTTTCAACAGAACGGAGTTATCGCTATTCGAAAGTCGATAGCCGAGATGTTTCTTGTCCTGTTCTCTTCTGTTCCATTCTGTTCCTTTCCGTTCGATTCGGCTCGGTTCTGTTCGGTTCTGTTCTGTCGCGCGTAACTCGCGATCGAACGCTTCACAGAGCCCCGATATTGTGGCTCGTATACTTAGCGAACTTCCTGAAATATCGTTACGATCGAGTACCATTGCTATCGACGATTACGTTAGCGAAAGTTCGATGAAATACAATGAACTCGAAATACGCCGAGCTCGTAAATTGGATGGCAGCCGGACGCGAATTTTCTTACTCGCTAGTTAGCGGTACTTCCTGCGACGATTGTTGAAAGTTCGACGGGGTTTTTTCCGAAGAACCTCTCGTTCGCATCACGGAATTTTAATTTCACATTTTCACGAGTCCTTGTTTGACGTATTCAACGTCAAAGTAGAGAAACAAGGCTGAGCCCCGGCGCACAGTGCTCCTTTTCATTGACTCAAATGACCAAAAAAGTCGATTTCAAAAATAATACCTAGTGTAAAATGTATGTACTAATATTTTTTTATCATAAAGGCGCTCATGAAGCGATGTACTTTATCGAAGGTTAGAGATTTTCATAGGACCCGCTTTTGACTGGAACAAGAAGAACACATCAATGAAAAAAACAAAGCCTTTTCGTTTTCAAGCGTTTTCAAAGCGTTTTCAAGCGAAACCAGTAAATCTCCATATTCCGAGCAAGATAAAAGAAAATGTCGATACAACTAATTCTACTTTATAAGTTTAAAAAACAGTTGCAAGTATCATAGTATTAATTTCTATTGTAAAATTCAACAACATATTGCTTTTTATTTAAAAATGTACCAAAAAACATGAAAAAGTATTGAAAAATGTTTTTGAAATACAGTAATCGCTCGTTCGTTGTCTGGCATGGTGGACAGGGTCGTTGTCCAGTGCCTACCCATTCCACTGCCTGCCAACGCCGCGTCGCTCCGCAGGGCGGCGACGATTGATGTCGGCTCGGGTATATCGGTGTGAGCACCACTACATTGACTCGAATGAATCGAATGTTCAAACTTCTTAATTTACATTATTTTTTTATGGGACCTTCATGAAGGTATTTCTGGCATTTTTCTGATTAAAATGACACCAAACACGATATAATTTCAATTGTACATAGTGTCTGTAAAAATGAAACACGCGGGACTCAGATCTGTCCGGCGACGGCGACACGCTTCGGTCACGCGATCCGTATTTCATTCTGTCCTTCTCTATGTTCGGCTCTCTACAGAAGTCTCGCTCGGCGCGGTCGGCGTGATCGGCGCGATACTCTAGACGCAGTCATAAATCAAAAATAGTGTCCAAAAATCGTTGTCACTGAAAAACACGGCTTCTGGACAACGAACGAGCGATTACTGTACTTACACAAATAAAAAATGATATTATATGTGATTCGAAAACGTTCTGCGACCATTGAATATTATAGATAATTTTGGACAGCTAAATCAATGGAAAGGACCACTGTGCGGCAGGGTCACGTATTTCTATTTGTGGTTTATTCTATAGATATTAGGTCATTTCGGTATTTTAATACAACAAAAACGGTATTGTGATCCAGAGTCACCAGATTAAGACTCTACGTCCCCAGTCTACATACATATATACCTTCCCATTCTACGTCGCTATTCCCCACGCTTCCCGGCCCGGTCACGTGACGCGCTGTGTCTCTGTCGTGCATGTGTCCAGTACTGGCAGAGAGAGGGTAACCTTTCCCCTCAATTCATGCTCCCTCCCCTCATCTGGCGTCTCTGCACTGACCTAATATGCACATTTAGATTCGTCAAATTTTTAATATCTATTAAATGCTAAAACTTGATAGATAGAACTTTCAGAAAAGATGTCAGATAAGCCGCTTTGACTGCCATTGCCTCAATTATCCCTTAGCAGTCGAGGGGTGATTCAGAGTCACCACTAAAAATTGCTGTACAACAAAAAATATATTTATACATACAAGTTATACAAGAAATATAAATTTCCTCTTCTACGACATTTTTGGGGATAGAGACGTTTTAATCACTGTAACTGTAAAGAAAATGTTACGGAAAAGGGTTAGATACATATGTTGGTATCTAATCAAAGACTACAAATTTAAGTATTGTACGAGGTATTATATCAATTTTTTTTATTGAAGGTCTTCAGACCCTTAAATGGGTCCATTTCGCTTTACAATTTAGTATTACTATGTCACAATTCGGTGAGATTCAAATGGATAACTTACAATCTTTGAAATAATAATGGATAGAAATACAAGCTTTAATATTAGTTTCCACTATGAACATATCGATACTTAAGGGTAGTTGGTAGCCCATTTTACGCAAAGAATCCAAAAGTTTGTGCCTTTGAGCGTCGTACTTTTCACACTGCCAGATGACATGGTTTAGGGTTTCGTCACTTTGACCACAACTACACTTGCCATCGGGAATTATGCTTACACGTGCCAATGAAGCGGCTAAATGATAGTGATCCGCCCGCATCCTATTGACCGTAGTAGCGAAGCACCTCTTAAATCTTTTACAGGAAAACCAGGGTAGGGAACTGTCGCGGAAAAAGTATTGGAAATAATTTTTGCTCTTGAATAATCCTTGCCTCCTGATAATTTCAATAGATTTCTCTTTGGCCTGTTTTTTATATTTTTCAAATAGATCAGTAAAAGGAACTTTGAGAATGTTAAAGGATTATATCAATTTCGTATCCATAAAATGAACAAAATCATACACAATGGAATTATTCTTAGGTCGGAGGAAATGTTTAATTCTCACGTTAAAATAGCTACAACTATAAAGGGTTATTCCTGGATGTAGAAAATTTTGGGTATTCACACAAGGGTTAAAATTGGCACTGCTGTCGAAGCGTCTCGGAGCGTCTTTCTTATAATAACGCAGCTCCATCTACGAATAAATCTCGCCGGTTTTGGCAGCAGAAGGACGAAAGTATCAGAGCACTAATTTTCCAGGTACACTGACCGTTCGTGGAAAAATGGTACCTTGCCCTGGAGGGCAGGTTCCGGCGCCACAAGGGGATTAGGTGAATTCCGATACCTCTTCCGTCATTCCGTAATCAGATTACCACGTCTTTATCGCTCCTAATAAGCCCGAAATCCGCGTGAACGAGCGATCTCGTCTGCTCTCGGGCCGAACGTTTGATTTATGTCGAAAGTTTACGAGACCGGGAGGTTGGGAACCAGTCGAGCGCCGCCCGAAAGAAGCCATTAACGTCGTCGTTAACGAACAATTTTGTAACGTTTTATCCGGGGAGCGAGATGGTCGTCGGTTTCCCGTAGAACCTTGTCGATCGACCGGAATAAAAAGGTCGGTAGGGTGGGAGGGCAGCGGAGAAAAGGAGGAAGAGGAGGAGGAGCAAAAAGATAACGAGGGCTGCTGTTATTTTTCTAGGGAACGGGGTATAATTGTTTTTCGTCGCGTCCGATGGTTTTACCATAACATCCAGAACGGCCGAATGAAATTCTGCCGCGGTATGCGCGCGGTCCGCGAAGAAAACTTTCGGTTTTTAGCAGGCGGGCGAGGACCAGTTTCGTAAAAACGCTCGGGACGCGAGGGAATCCGGGATAAATTTCGCGGACACGTAGCAGGTAATCGGGTAAACACTTGGAAGTCCGGCTGGATACGATATTTATGCGCATAACCCCCGCGCATTTTTGTGGTGATTTATTCGGCGCACGTTAAGCGAGTAACGCGGGCCTCCGCTCGATAAACAAAGATCGCTGAATAAACATTCCGGATTTACAATAAACTGGACCGAGCCGCGGTCCGTCGCGAAAAATAATTGTTTTCGGAAACGGCCCCGCCTAGCCGAGGGATAAAACCGATGGCCAAGACCGGTTCAATCCTCCTGGCACCGGCAACGAAACTTACAAATACGGTATTTTCTTCAACCTCTCGGGATATTATACATAATTGAGCAAAGTATCGTACCGGAACTTATTTTAAATCAGTTTTAATCTCCTAATTAATCTCTGGTTAAAATGACGAACGATCCTCTTTTATAAATATAACATTCTATAGAATCAAGTACTGTAGAATTAATTAAAATTAGACCGAGAGATGTCATTTCTTTCTCGTTCGGGTTCTTAACCGATGTTAAGGTTGTCGAACTATATTACATGGTCGTTAACGCATACAGGTCGTTGCAAACGGAAACGTGTGATCTTGAAATGACCTCGCCACTCGGCATAAAATGGCGTCACCCTCAATCTCGATCACCCTCGAACACCAAATTAAACTCCATCAATCGGCGAGTGGCCTCCCCGTCTCGGCGTGTCCATCGGTAAATTAAAATGGAACGCCCTGTATAATAATAGGCTGCCGCGATAATACACCCCTCGACGGCGAGAATATCAATTAGCCTGAACGAGAAGTCGGTCGTGGGTCAGCGGTAACGAAACGCGATCGACGCGATTAATGATTTAGCCGGATCGACGGGGAACAGGAAGCGAACCGCAACCGGGGCGGAGCGACGGGGAGGAGTGAGGGGGCGGGCGTGGAGGTGGATGACGACCACAAGCCAGGGAAACGATCGCAAATAAATCAGCAAATAGTAACCAAGTAAATATTCCGCGGGGCCCCGAAATTAACCATCGGTGAATAGGTTTAGGAGAGGTCATGGCGATCGCCACGGCTGTTTGTTCTGCCTGGGAAATGACAGCTGACCCGCAATCCCAGTGCTCGGAATCGCTTTGCAGAGAGGGTTAGAGAGGGCGTGCAACGTGGGAGAGATATACAGAAAGAGAGAGAGAGAGAGAGAGCGAGAGAAGAGAGCTCTGGGAGCCGGATGGTGAGGAGTCCTTCCAACGCGATATAACAACACGAAGAGCCGACGGAAATGAATCTTTTCCTACGCGCTCGTTTACAGAGTAATGTGCTTTTCATTATTCGACGTCGGTACGCTCTCGATCGAATTATTCCGAGGAACGGACATTCATCCCACTTAATTAAAGCTCATTGTATTGGTTTTCCTGTTGCAGGGAAATTAACGTTAAACCGTGTTACGCACCCTGGAAAAATGTTCTTCCCCCGTGTCGATGGGAAAGCAGCGTTCGTTTTCCTTAAATTACTTTGCAAGATGGGCTCGCGGAGATCTAATGCCTGCCACCATTATTGTCGAATATTTAGACATCCCCAACGATATCTCTTTTCACCTTTAAGACTTATAGATAAAAATGAATAGGTAAAACAGAGATCTGTGAGGACATTAGAAGATTTTAATTATTATTTAATTTCTGTTACTGGTAAATAACTAACAACATTTTTATCTTGCGTTTACTTGCAGTCTGCTTACAGATGATTCTAAACTGCTAAATCCTAATTCTAGTTTTGGCGAAGATTAGACGAAGCCCGGCGGAAAAACAAGTCTCGGACAGGCTAGGCGGCCACGCGAGAGTTTCCGCGAAAAATTCGCATTCTCGAAAGCCAAAGTATTAAGAGCCAGCCCCGGTCGCGCGGTAGCGTGCGAATCGAGACGACTATTTTGTTCATGCAACGACATCCCCGGCAACCCAGACGCAGGAAATGCACACGCGAGCGATGAAGCCATCACGAAATATCCTTATACAACCAGTATAACCCGGCTAGCCGAGAGAGCCCTCGGGGGTACGTCGTTTTCGAAAGAATTCGCCGGGAATGCGAAATGATTCGCAAACTCCCGGCGCCACGCCGCACAGTGGTCCTTTCCATTGATTTATATAGCTGGCCAAAATTATTTATAATAGTTTATGGTCCCAGAACGTTTTCACATATAATATCATTTTTTATTTGTTTTTGTATGCGTCCCACACGCTGAATTTCCGTTCAGATCGAATTCTCATTGGAAAACGAAGAATTTAAAAAGAAATTATTGTAAAATCAAGTAGAGGCATCTTAAGACTGTTAGAATATTCCGATATTGTAAAAAATGCAGTACAGAACAAAGCAAAGGGACTGATTTAAAAATTCGAGCAAAACCAGCTCGGCACCGTGTTAAAAACATTTTTTATTTTTATAATATATTGTTGAATTAGACAGTGGCTTATCCGAAAACGGTCTTATAATTTTCAACGTAAATAACAGAAACGGTTACCAGCGACACGTTTCAGTTTCAGCACATTCACGCGAGCAAGATTTATGCGTGGCCACGGTAAACACACCGACGAATAGATCGTAGATTACTTTTTATTCGCATGAAATTATCTTTTATATCGCAGTTAAAATTCTTATCTTTATTCAGCGAATAACAAACCGGCGGCCCGTTCACTCTTTTTTTTCATTTTATTCCTCGCGTCGTCGTCATCGTCGTTTGTAGACTATAAAATTAATTGGACAAGGGCTTGTAAAATTTCGCAAGGTCGGAGGCATAAACACCGCGACGAATCTTGATTGCAGTTTATACTTTCCTTTTGAAAAGAGCAGACGCGTCAACTTGTTGAATCCATTTACGGCGCGCCTAAGCTGTTCGCTTCTAGTGGCGTTGCGAAAATTCTGCAATAATTGCCAGACAAAGAAAAATGGAAGATTCGAGATAGGGAGTAACTACTGGGTACTGAAACGATTACAGAATCGCGATCGCTGTGCTCTGCGGACGCGATGGGGGTTCTAGATTGTGTGCTTATAACAAGGCAATGGCACAATTGGAGAACCTTCACGGTTCGTGTATGAATTATTTGAGTTTCTAGGTGCTTAAAGTTTGGACAATTCCGATAAATGTGAAATCAGATCGTGGTGAGCCAAGTACAATGAAGTGCGAGGTAATCGATGGACACATCGCTCCTGAAAATTCTACAATTCATATACAGTGGGTGTACAAAGTGTTCGTACACCTTTCAAAATAGAATAATATTTTTATAATTGTACCAAGCGACCTGATTTTTTATAATCGATTAGAAACATTGGTTTACGAAATGACATGCAAAAAAGATTTTCCAAAAATTATAATTCACAAGGTTATATGCAAAAATAAAAAAGGCATTTTTTAAAACTTTTTTATTTGGGCCCTTAATGAAAATTTAAGAGATTGTTCTTCTATGATATTCCTCCTTCGATACCATTTAAATTATGGCATAAATGTTTTTTGTTCCATTAAAAATAAAGGAGATATGTAGGTGGCCTTCTTCAGTGAGACACCCTGTATATTTCGCATTAACGAAATAAAAGTCACAAAGTTTCGGACTTTACCTACAAATAACAGAACAGGAATGGTATTGACGGAACGGATGAACGGAGGAACGGATGAGGGTTAACCCCTTGCCGTAACATTTTCTTTACTTTAATAATTTATATTTTATATCACATTGAAAATTTATATTTTTTGTATGACTACATTCATTTTAGTGCTTAAACATTGATTACAAACGAATCAAATTTTATTTCATCTAAAAAGAAACGCGTAACATTCACATTTGTTAGACTTTGTTAAAATCTTCATCACGAGTCTGACTCGTTAAAATACGGCGAGGGGTTAATGACTACGAAGCGACTGCCGAAATCGTGCCGAGTGAGGACACCGCTTTCCCCACTGCAACTACGGAAGCACAAACCCATAGTACCATTACATGTGTACTTATACGTATAATTGTCTACACAAAAAACAACATTTGGCGCAATACACCCATGAGTGATGCGAACTAATTCGAAGTTTGAAGAAGCGAGCGCAGACTGATTACTCCGTACATATTTTGCATCGGTACGTGAGGCAATCAATGATCATTCGTATCCGGTTCCGGTAAAAAATTGTCCAATAATCTCGACATAAAAAGAGACAGAAGAGATTAGATAGAAAATAGAATGAGTGCAGTACCACAATTGACGAAATACAACGATCGATCGAAATGATCTAGCTGTTAGATAAGAACCTCGCCGGAGCAGAAATCAGCGCACCGATTACGCGGTATTTTGCATCGGTACGTGAGGCGATTATGACGATATTTGCGAGGCAGCAATCGATAAGCATCAGGATCATTCGACGCAGCCTGTCCACGTCGACTAGGCGGAGCAGGGGGTAAGGGGTGGATCCAATTAAATACGGCGGCCGGCCGCGAACATATTTACCGCTGCATAAATCTCGACAGTTGTAATATTTCAGATGTTTTTTTCGGGCCGTTCTTGTCGTCGACATTATGCGGTGTGTGTTCCGTGACTTCCCCCGCACACGCTCCTGTCCCTCTTTATTTTTTTCTCTCTCTGCCATCCCCCACCTCCTGCTCCTCCTTCGCTTCTTTCCACAACCCCGGGCCCCCGTCTCCTCGGCGTCTCGCCTTTCGCTGGAACGATGCGCCACATATTGCACATAAATTTCGCACGCACCGCCATAAAAAGTCTCCAGGCCCCGTCTCTGTACATTATATCGCTATAATAGTGACCAGGAAGGCGTGGCGCTTTTCCCCGCGCGGCAGCCCCGCTATTAGGCGGAAAATAAGATTCGTTTTTGCATAATGCAGCCGCCGCCGCCGCCGCGCCGTGACGACGAGCCAAATGGACCTCATCCACCGAGGCCACGTACCGGGCCAATGAGCGTCTTAGAATTTTTAAAGAGCGACCGACGCGCGGAATCGCTGATCTTTAGCCAACGTTTTTATTAAATTGGTATTTCAAACGCCGTTCCTCCGGCACGGGTATTACACTTTTTTCCCCCCACCCTCAACCCCTTCTTTCGCCCCGTCGCGTCGCGTCGTCTCTCAACCCCCTGTCGCCCGGGCGCAACTCGGCAATTCCGCCGACGGTTTTTATGCGGCGAACCCGCTTCACCGCCGTGCCGTTTGAAATGTCCGATTTTGGATAACGATGGCCGAATTGATCGCCGAGCTGAATTACAATGGTCCACGCGGTCACGGAAAAATACCGGCCCGGCCCGGACGCCAAATTGATAATGGTTTTGCGACTACTCGCTTCGCCATACTTCGATTCTAGCGCGGCCTGATGAATGAATTCATTCGGCGAGGACCGCGCGGTTTCTTATTGACGTCGACACCGTGAGTTGCGAATGTTAGCTGCTCGCTTTTAGCGAGCAATGACGTGCTGGAACTGGGAATTGTTCGTCAAATGTCTGCAAAATTAAATACCAAATCGGCAGACTCTGTGAAAACATTGTTGTGGACTCAATATTTATTACTTCTGGGTCACACGAAGTATTTAGTTTCTATCTATTTTGGATATTAAAGTTTTGGATATTAAATTCATTCTTTTTTTTCTTTTTTTTATTAAGCATTTCAGATCTCAACTGAGATCTATTTCTGCTGCACTAAGGTAAATTACAGTAAATACATATTCATACATAGTCTACTTTAAATCAAATTAAATTCGTAGTTTACAATTTTTCAGGAAATTAAAAATAAGAAAACAAGCTTTAATGTTGGGTCGGGCAATTAACATTTCCAATAAATTCATTCTGATCGTATATTATTGTGTAAACTAGCCACTGCAATATTCGAATTTCTTCTAATATACTGGGTGTAATATACAACAAATATTCTGGTTGTAGTCGATTTCAAGGTATCTTGAAGGTCATCAATATGTCCTTCAAACGACCTTATAATAATGACTTCTAATATTTTCTTCTATCTTCAAGCCTAACGAAGCTATTTAGTAGGTGCTTTCTTTTAGTACCTCTTTCTCGTGAATCACCCGGTATATTTACAGGCTGCGAAATTAATTTTCATTGAGACGTGTTGGCGAAAATTAATTTTTATTATGATCAAAGGGTGCAAAAGAATTAAAGGAGTACCCACCGTGATAAACTGCTTTGATTTCGTTACGTTTCCTGGAGATTACAACCCGGCGATCAACACGCCTTAAATCTTAACAGAACCATAGTTTCACAATTAAAGTAAAAGCACCAATAGTTGACCAGTTAAGAAAAATTCTCTGCGTGAATAATAGTAAATACTTTTTATTTATTGAACTTCTTACATTGTGTAACAAGGCTAACTATCTTAAAATAATTGTACTATTCAAATTTTGTAGACATTATTCGTTTGTAAGCAATATTTAATACAAGAAATATAAATTTTCTTTTCTCTTTTATGACATTTTTGGGGGTAAAGTCGTTTTACACACTGTTACTGTAAAGTGTAAAGAAGATGTTACGGCAAGGAGCTTAATACGAGAAACTATATTTATCTATCGCGTGTTGTTCGAAAGATTACTACGTTCAGAAACATTATTTTTAGTCAATTACTGGTGTCTTTAACTCACTAGCACGGTGAAAGTCCGCATACCTTAAAGCAGAAACTTATTACTGAATGTGTGTGTGTGTGTGTGTGTGTGATCGATAAAATTGCAATAGCTACTGTCTCCGCGCAAACAATGTGAGACGTTGAACGCGTAAAATAGGATAGCGTTGATCGATAAAAGCGAAGATGCTTGATCGGGAGTAAAGATTACTCTGTTGCAAGGGATCTGATAATGCGTACCGAGTTCGCGGAAGGCCGCAGCCGGCAATTAAGAATCAAGTATGGCGAGGTACAAGATATTTTGAACGAGTCCGGGGATGACCATATCCCATAAACAGAACGTCCTAATCGCATCCCTCTCGCAGCGCATCTGCTTTCCCACACAAAGGAGAACCCGGGACCTCTTGTTTTCTATTTCCTCTTGCCGCGTTATCAGCCGCGATCGCTGAAATCCAGGAGCATCTGTTCCCCGCTGGTGGATGGCTAACAAGAAACGGCCGAAGAAAGTGAAACGATTCGAGGGGCCCTCAAGGAGAAGAGGGGCTCTTGGAAAGGGTCCGGTGCAATCCGAGGCACGCACGGTTCATTTGGGAAGGTGCAATCTTGCGGTCCAATCGCGGCCGACGCTTTTTCTAAGCGCGAGGACGCGCGGGAAACGTGTGCACCCAGGAAATTCGTGGCCGAACAAGCGGACACCGGTGCACACCGCCGGATGTCCTATCCTTCCGAATCTACCGAATCTAACGACTATCGATCGAATTGATCTTCCAATGGGGTGGAAGCGGTTGCCCGGGGATAGAAATTGCTGTGGATTCATCGAATCGATTCGGATAGAGGATGAGCGTATTCCTCAGAATCTTCGAAGGATTCGAAGAATTTCAATGAGAGAAGAGTTTAGTTTCTTAGTTGCTGGAGCTTCGATCTCTTAACCCTCGCAAGCCAGATACTCTCGACGATTTCATGCCAGCTAAATTTATTTAAATCCCTCTTTTATCAACGTTGGTCTCCCTATTCGACTAAGTATACATTGTTAAATGTTAAATTGTTAAAATTTAACCTTCTCACAGGTGAAAATGCATTATAGAGAGTCTTACTATATTATATTCAATTTTTAATGTTTTATAAATAAAATTGCACAAAGTTTTTCTTTATATGTCGCATTGAAAACATGCAGGGGCTGTGATTACTAGACAGCGGATCTTTATGCAAAATAAAAATGTCCTACACGAGTTTCAACGAACTGGAGTGAAATAGAAATTTATTATCTTTCTTAACACGTTTAAAAGGGTTGAAAATAATATAACAGTATTTTTAAATTCTTCTAATCTTTTTACTGTTTTAAATTACACTTGCTCCTTTTCGCCGTAAATTTCATGGAAGCTCCACGGTGAAATCACGCGAGCATTCCGATTGTTTTCCAGAAGGAAATTCGAACGTCCATCGTTCGGAGATAAAAGAGGAGGGTGTGCACCCCTCAGACGAGATGATTGGCCGTCGAAAAGTTTTGTCGTACAATAAATAGACGGATCGTCCTCGGGACATGCAAATGAAAAGATTCGTGCCGGCGGCGGCTGCGGGCTTAGATTTCCGCGTTAGACGACTAATGGCTCCCTACTTCGTCATCCGTATGAATTTATATCTGTCCCGTGATAGTAATCCGCGGATACTTTTCGTCGATGAAACTTCCGCGACGGGAGAAACCAGCGCGGCGGAGGAACAGCTACGGCTGGAAGTTTCTCGCATTATCTGGCTCGGGACGCTTGTACGGTAAATGGAATGGTAACTCCGGGAACTGGGAATCTTCGGGAAGAAGATTAAAATATATTCTTTTAGGGTAATGTCCCCTATTAGGCGAGTTGCGCCCGTTGTCCCCGTAATTTCGCAAGAAATACCTGTCTGGACGGCGAAATTATCCCATTCGAAATCGGGATTCGCGTTCTCATTCCTCGATAATACAAAAATGAGGTTCTTCAGTAATCAAAAACGCTAGATAAAAGATCGATCTAGGGCGCTATCGCCCTCAAAAGTCCTATTTTTTCGTTTACGAGGCGTAATTTGCATTATTCGAAAGCATACAACTGCGCATGTAGCTATTTTCATAGCTACATGCTGCCGAATAATACAAATTATGCCTCGTAAACGAAAAAATAAGACTTTTGAGGGCAATAGCGCCCTTGATCGTTCTTTTATCTAGCGTTTTTGACTACTGAAAAACCCCATTTTTGTATTATCGAGAAATGAGAACGCGAATCGCGCACCCTTGCAATCCTGGAAACGAGTCTACCGTCTTACTCGTGAAGACGATTTTTACAGAAGCGATAAAATTCTATTTGAAAGAGGCAATTCCTACACTCGAGAATATTGTCGAACATAAATACGAACCATGTTATTTTAGCTAAGAAAAAGTAATCTAGATCACACTTCGTGACTCATCCTGTATAATTTACTTAGACCTACCAAAGGCAGCTTTTAAATTTTCATTACAGGCACCGATAAAAAATTAAAAAATCGTGACCTTTACTTTTTCCTTTGCAATTGCGATCAATAACAAATTAAAAAAAATTATTTACACATTCGCTGGTAAACTAATCCCTCGAATGTCTCGAAAAAGCTCAAGCTGTTGGGTCGAATTTTGAAAAAGTTATTCGTTTTTAAAAGCTGTACGAATATGTACTTTGTACACCCACTCCAAGTCTCTTCAAGCTGTTAATTGGGCAGGATTGAAATGATTCTTGTTACTTTTCGTACATTGTTTTCTTAACACTCTATTTTGGAGTGGCAACACTCGGGCTTTCCGGGCTGTATTTTTCAATCACTTTTGTTCTGATAGTTATTCGATGCTCGCGCTCCATGGGACGAGGATGTCGAGCCTGAAGCGCCGGGACAGAACGAGTTCCAAGCAAATATTTGACAGAGAAACTCGAAAAACTGACCAAGAACGACTGTTTGTCTAAATCTTTAACCGAACGTCTATACCTCGTGTGTGGTCTATTAACATTAACAGTTACTAACTTGAATAAATCCGGCGAATAGTCGGCCCGGAGATATTTCAGAGGATGCTCTCGATCGGGAATCGTGTGTATGCGCAACGAGATGAAAAGGAAATATTTATAACATACATTTATCCATAAAACACTGCCGCTCGTGTAAACAATTATTAATATTTCCTTGTTAAATAAATACGAGCATCGGAAGAGTCGCAAACAACGCGAAAGCATCGAGCGATAAATAATTCAAATAACGGGTAAATAACCGTCTCGATAATAAACAAGCATTTATCCGGGGAAAAGCCATTTGGTTATCGTGGTGTGGGGAACTAATGTGTTGGACAAACAAAAATGTGTGTGTCTGATACGCCGATGACACTTAATAATCCGTGTTCCGCGCGATCACGTCCGAAAAATTTTATATCTTTCGGCCGGCCGATTTTGTTCTCGATTGGAACACCGGGTCTGACTTATTCAGGCGACTTAGAGCGGCGAAAAGCTACTTTGAGTTGACTTAATTTTAGAGGATCCCCTCTCACGCGATCGCGAACGCGGATCTGTATGACCCGCATGCATTTTTAACGGTGATCTGAGGGGAATGCCGAAGGAACCGTGTATGAAACGATTATTTATTAAGTAATCGGGCTTCGGGGTCGTTCTATGCATTAAAACGTAAATATCACGGAGATACAGCAGAATATATATGGGGATCAAAAGAAAATTGCGTTTCCCCTGGCCTGCGAGATACATACATTGGGAACCACGCGTGCCTTTTTTCCAACCCCTGAAGTAGGCGAAAGATATTTAACCTTCACTCTGCGCACATACAGCGACTTCCATTAATATTTGGACGCTCTCAAAGAAACAATAATCTTTTTAATATTGGACTATACGAGCTGAACTTTTTTAAGAAGTTAGAACAATTAGTTTACTACATGTTTTGTAGATCTCTAAAGTTCCATCGAAATCGGTAGATGCGGGAAAAAATGACAGACATTGAAGGATGTAAGAATTCTTGAATTGATTGCAGTTAAAGGCCGAAGATCGTGAAAAACTGCAATTTTGTATCATATTTAAACGTTTGTAGCTGATTGCAACGTCGACCGATTTTGATGAAATTCTCAGAATATGTTTAATTGATACAGATCTACGAAACGTGTTTTCTATATTCTCCATCTATTCTGCAGCAAACCAAATGTTCTAACTTCTCAAAAAAGTTCAAAGCGTATGGTCCGATAATAAATATAATCATTCCTCAATTCCTTTTTGTGAAATATGTCGCAGATAGCATTCCTAAGAGGACTCCGGAAATTTTCCATTCGATAATTTTTCATGTACATTTTTATTAGTCTGGGGTGCGTTTACACCCCTGTACGCCACGTGCGATACAAGTGGGGTAAAAATTCTAAAAACTTAACTTCCTAAATGTTATGGTAATGATATTATGGGGAATATATTAAAATTAATAAACTTCGATCTAAAATAAGGTGTTCTTCATCCCACCACAACGCCATTCCAAAATCTCGGTCCGTGTTCGGCTGGTTATCTATCCAAACAAATCTCTCATCGGAAGATATCCCGGCTGCCTTTTCCGTCTCGGTCGATCGAGACAGGATCTCTACCAGAACAGTGGTTCTACGGAGGGCCAATTATCATCCCCGATCCACGGAGCATCTATCAGCCACGATCTACAGGGGAGCCAGATTACTTTCACCTCCGATTCCCCCGCTAAATAATGCACCGTTCGATTCCGGGTTGGTTGTGGGGGTCGTTCGTGTAGTTGTATCGACAGAAGAAGTGGTAGAATCGTCTCGATGGCGTCGTTCGCGAATAAAAGGGGGCGCCGCAGCCCGCGACATGTATCATCGCGCGGCGTCGTTGGTCGAGCGTGAAAACGCGCCCTTATCTGTCCGAGGCCGAGGGTGAGCATATCATGCCTCGCGTATTACAAATAAATGACGTCGCTGGGATCGACGCCGGATCCACGACAAACGCGGGGGTGCGTGTTTCGGGGCTGTATATTTTGGGGGTGAGGGTTGCAAGGGTATGTGATGTGGGGGTATGTGTTTCAGGAGTTTAAATCATTTTGGGGCTATGTTTTTCTTCGGGGGTGTGTGCTTCGAAAGTATGCATTGCAGGAGTGTGTGTTTCGGGGGTGTACAGGGTGATTCTGGGAATTATTAAAAATAAAAATAGAATACTGTGGTGCCCAAAGTGGTTTGGAACTCACCTTAAAAATAAATTGTAAAAGAACAAAGGAAAGGGTGATTCTGGGAACTGGGACAAGTTACTGCTCTTTTTGAAGTAAAAATAGAAAAGATTTATACAGGAAGAAATCATATGTCATAATGCGTCCTAACTTCCTATGACCTTATTTTTTACGTGGATGCATCGATGCATCCACCAAGTGCAATTGCACTTTATTCTTTAATCCAACCCGATTTTTTTTATTAAACCAATGGATCCTTTTTATTATTCTACGTATAAAAGTACTAACCTAAGGTCATCGAAATGTCAATACCTTACGAGATATTTGACATTTGCCACATTATCCGGATATTTGAATTGTTCCCAGAATCACCCTGTATATTTCGGTGTTGCTTAATGTAAGGGTATGTGGTTCGGAGGTATGTGGATCAGGGGTTGAAGTAATTTTGGGGTATGTATGTCGGGGATGTGTGTTTCAGGTGTTGAAGTCCTTTCGGAAGTACGTGTTTCGGGAGGAGGAGGTGTCAGGGGTTGAAGTCGTTTCGCGCGTGTGACTCAGAACGTCACGCCACCCTCGAAAAAGGCCGCGCCACTTCGATGCCCGATGTTCCTAGAGTTCTCTCCCTAGTTCTTCCTCACCCTTCCGTTTCCAGCCGCTATCTCGCCGAGTCGGGGGTCGCTTCAGGATTGGAAATGCCCTTGGTCGACGCACGGCATGCATTATAGATCCTTCCACCCTCGCGTTCGCTCCCGGATTAGAGAACACGGCGACCCGGTGGGCGTGCGGCGCGAAAATCGTCCAGAAAAGAAAAACGCGACAACGAAGCGTGTCCACGTAATGTAGACGGTGTATTTCAGCCATTCGAGTCCCAGGGATATTGGAAAGAATCTTGTTGGAGATCGATCAATGTATTATTCATGTCGAGAAGTGTCAAGCCTTGATGCCATTCAAGGTGGAAGTAACAGTTATTACAACAAACTTGATGTGATCGTGTGATCCACTGATGGATCGCTTTCGCTGCAACAAAACCGGTCAATTGTACCGTGCCTTTGCGACATGGAATTGTGTTGCGTGGGACTCGAACGGTTTCAAGCAGAGGACGCGCAGAGGACGCGCGGAGGAGCAGAGCGAAGCTGAGAGCAGCAAAGCGGAGCAGAGAGGGTGCCACTCCCCCGGCCCGGAGCGAAGTCTACGAATTTTAATGGGAGGACGACCGGAGAAAAAGTTGCCAGAGCGAGCCTCTGACGCCGACGCGACAACAATCGACGATAAATAAACGCGAGCTCGCACGTAAGGGAAAGAGGGGGCAGAAACAGGCCGAGGGAACGTGCCTCGCAATTATTCGGAGGTGTGCCGTATGAGGCCACGAGCACGCGTTATTCTTTCCGCGGAATGCGACGTGGCTTTGCCTCCGCAGAGCAAAGCTTCGCTGTGTCTCCTTTTGCTTGTGTCCGCGGCAACCCGTGAGTCAGATTTTTTAAAAACATCTCTTGCTTCCCGGAAAAATGCCTATTACTATCCCGGACCCCGGGGGCGGACGATTTATTCGAATCCTGCCGCTGGGACCACGCATTTTAATGCCGCGGAGAATCCGCATCTCCTACATTGAAGAATATTTGGCTAATTTATTTTATTTATATTGGATTCATGGTCCTACATTTTTATAAATAATTATAACTTTTACTAGATCAAGTTCACTTATTTTGAGAGAGATGCGCGACTAAAAGAACGCCTTTACTCTACGAGTCGTTCATAGCGTTGAGCTATCTAACGAAATATCCAACAATTTATTTAGTAAATATATGTATAAACGTAAGTCGCGTTAACCATTTTGGGACGAAACATTAATTAGTTCCTTCATTCATTCTTCTTTCAACTTGTTCATAAAACGTGTTTGTTAGTTCCCCGGAGTCTGTTACACCGAATCCTGACGCTTGTTCGATTCTTAATTTTCCATCGAAATCATTAGGGCGCCTCTTCAGCGTTCCATTGTTTCGTAACAGTAATCCCGTTCTCAGCCGGGGATTGTTCTTTCTGCTGTCTCTTGAGCGGAGCTTACAATAATAGAAAGACAATACTAAATACCCCGATCTGCAATTACAATGGGCTACTTAGCGTCCTATAAATCACAAAGTGGCGCCTGGCACTCGTTGAATTACGGGAATCATTCTTTCCGCGCCGCGCTCGGAATAAGAAAACTTTCTTCTTCCGTCGTCTCCCGTCCGATTCTCGTCCCTTTCCTGTCCCGCGAAGTTGCCGCGAAAAGGACAGCCGAAATTGGTGGCTATTTAATTAGCAACTCCGAGAGACGAGTCCCCCATCCCCCCGTTTATGCCGCGGATTTCTTCGGAAGAATAATACGCGGGACCGGTTCAATAATTAGTTTTCGGTGACGGTCGCTCGGTGGCGATATAGGGTGAGCATTGGAACGGGGACTCGCATTAATATTTCAGATGAAACTGGTTTGACAAATCCTTTCCGACGCGACGGTGCTCGCGAGGGTAGCCGACTCTGGCCTCTTCCTAAATGATTGTTCCATTAACGTTCATCGGAATGGTTACGAAGATTGACTTCTAATATCGGCAAACATTATTAACCCTTTGCATTCGACGCTTCTTTAACACTAAACCTACCACTGCCGGTCAAATAACCGGTTGTATATTTTTCATTTCACAATGATTGAAATTATTAAGTTGCTTACATGGAAATTGTTTCGAGCGATTTCTTTATTCAAGCATATATTGTAATAAAAATGGCAAAAAATCTAAATAAATAAATAAATAGAGTCACGTCATTTTTATAAGCTAAAACATTTTCATCGCTTTTAGTGCTCGGTAGGTTTAGTGTTAACTCGAAAATTAAACATTTCTTTCGATTTTTTAAATTATATGGATATGAAATTAGTGTAACACCTCATACAATTTTGAGTGACACCTCAGAGTCACCATTCGAGTGCTAAGGGTTAATAGACAGCGGACCTTTACGAAAAATAAAAATTTTCTACTTGATCTGCAATTAACTGCAGTGAAATAGAAATTTATTTTCTTTCTTAGTATGATTCGATGGTCGAAAATAATATAACAGTATTTTGAAATTCTTCTAATGTCTTCACTGTTTCGAGCTACACCTACTCATTTCTGTCATAAATGGATAGAACTCGCTTTCTAATTATTAATGGTAAGTATTTAGCAGAATTATTTCTGGACGAATCGGTTCGTACGATAGATGGCGAATAGAAGAACGCATTCAAAACTGGACCTAGTATTTGAAATTAATTTACGCGAATAGCGAGTGGATTTTCTTATCCACCGAATAAACCATCGAACGGTTGTATCGAGGTTGCTGATAAATATGTATCGTAAATCCATACAGAGGATGGTGGATTTCTATACATATAGTGTAGGAGGCCAGTCGGTTTTCGATGTTGAGAGGACGCTGTTTTATAAAGTATAATTTTACTGCACACGCCCCGGAGCGAGAGAGAGAGAGAGGAAGATACGTCCCTATAAAATGTACGGTTTATGTCGCACGGTCGTTTAACTTTCAAAAGCCATCCTAATATCAGGGACATCGGGCGAATCGATAAACCGTCGCGCCGCTTCCGGCTCCATTAATTGCCTGTAAATGTTGAAATTGATTTTTTAACTGCCACCACTTGCTCGCCGTTCCCCTGGCTTAAACGTGTCGAACTTCACGTTGTTTAAATAATGGTTATTCAAAGCAGCTCCTGGGAAACACGATACTTCCCGGAAATGTGCGATCATTCCTCTAGAAATGTAGTCGACGAAGAATCGTAGAAAAATTTTGTATCATTTTATATTTATTTGGTTCCTTTGATACTTTTTGTCACCATGATGCGTAGAATACAATGCAATAAAAAAATTTGACCCTGAAGGTCAAGGACAATTTTTTCGTATCGTTTATCAATTTTATATTATTATTATTATCATATTTAGTGTTTACAATAGAACAAAGACTTAGCCTAAATTAACTAAGAAGGAACATGCACAAAAACTGTTGGAATAAAGGTAATGATATTATCAGTTAATCCTGCGTAATATTCTTTTGAAAGTGTGCAACGACCCATTAAAAAAATCAGTACTATTATAAAGAGTGTTGGAGTTTGCAATAATTCGATCCATAGGATTTATTAATCCATATGTGGATTTGCATTTAGGTGTTTGAAATCCTGCTCTAGATCTCAAAACACGTTCAGGTACGTAAAAATTGATTTGCATAAGGAGAGAGGGACAATCAATATGATTATTAATTAAATTAAAAATAAAGCTCTGGTCAGACACTCTTCTTCGAGCAGACAATGTTTCCAGGTTAACTATATTTTTATTTAAACGAAACGGTAAAAAAGATCGAAAAAAGGGTTAATGTTTAATGGTTGATCCTGAACGATCTGCAAGGACGAGGGGGAAATTTGTCCGGAGTAATGTACGGCAGGAAAGAGCAATCGTCGAGGGTCGTAAAGTGTGCAAGCTACAACACGTGTGACAGAATCCTCAAACAGGATGTAACTGCGGTTGCTCGAGGATCAGCAACCCTAGTTGCATCTCGAGCAAGGGGTAGTCTGAATTACCCCAACCGGCAAAAATTGCTGCCGGACGGTGGACGAAAGCCCAGGAACCCGGAAACGGCGTTTAATAAACGTACGACCGCGGAACTTTTCACAATTATGAGAAAACAGCGTAATGCGGTCGGCAGCGAGCCGAGATCTCGGTTACGAGTGCATTTTAAGTAGTTTCTGCGGCCGTGGGCTGCGTGAAATTAGAAAATAGCCGTGTGTATGCATTCGTGCCGGACGATTCATACGTTCGTGTCGATACTCGAACGAATAAGGGGCATAATGCTAATAAAAATTTTTTTATTCACGTTTGCATACTATGTGTAATACATTCTAGCCGGGTACATAAGCAGTCGTATAATTAATTTTTGTTTATATACCAGCAGAAATTTGTAAAAAATATTTCAGTATTTTTAATAATATAGAAAGTATACTTAATTCTAGTTCTACATTTCTGTATTAACTTTGTCTATAACTGTACACAAAATAACGTATAATAAGGAAAATTTTGTGCGCACCCTTCGAGCGCATTGTACTCACATGTTTTGCATTTAATGTATGTGTAACACATTCTAACGGCATACATAAACCGTTGTATAATTAATTTTTGTTTATATACGTTGTTGTTATTAACCAGTGAGCAGAAATTTGTAAAGAATATTTCAGTATTTTTAATAATATAGAAAATATAGTTTATTCGAATTTTACAATTTTGTCTATCATTGCAGAGAAAATAACGTATAATGATAAAACAACAAATTATCAGACTCTCCTATTAATGAGAAGAAACAATATTTATCGAAATAGATCATACTAATTGCAAGTTCAAAATAAAAGAAGTAGTTCTACCAACTGCAGTTAAAAGCGCTAAACATTGGTTCTATCAACGTAGTTTTCTGTTTAATATAATTATGCTTGTTAAAGAAGTATTAATATGATGTACTATCTTTAAAATTGTAATATGGAACAGTAACCCATTCATAGCGCTGAACACAACCGCTGTTCAGAAAGTGAATGGTGGCGCCATTCGGCGACGACTCGCATAAGCTCTAGCGGCGAAGAAAACTGTTCACACTGAAAAACTTGAAAATTTTTAATTCTCATAAACATAGGAAACGACATAAAAAAATCCTTATTAGAAAAATGACGAATTGTAGGTTACAATATGAATTTAATAAAGAGTACACATTCACTGTTTTCCATAAAATTAAATTTTATTAAATCCATTCTTCTTTTTTTTACAAGAACACGAGTCCTTATTGCGTGTTTGTGGTAAGGTATAAAAATTAATTTACATACTCGTTAAGGAGAAACAATGAGGAAGGGTATTAAGCTCGAGTTATATTTTATTCCACGGTAACGGGAATGCGGATCGACAGAAGCTCCTCTCGCAAGCGTCGTAATTATTTTCCGAGTAACAAGGGGGAGAGAACTATTAATATTACAATAATTAACAAATATATATATATACTTTTTTATTACTAGAAAACAATTTTTGTTCGGTCTGAGCGTTAGATCGTGGAGAGCGTAGGATTGCCGAACGATTTCATTTCACGGAGAAATGAGAATTCTATCTGCGGCCAGACCTAAGACGACGAACGATATTCCCAGTTTACTTTTTATTATAATGATCCCGTAACGAATCGTAAATTGTCGGTTTCCGAAAAGTTTAGCACACCTACGCTCCGCGCGTCCAAACGTAACTAGAATTGTGCAACTAATCGTGACAGAGTAACATATAGCACCTGAACTTCGAAAACCACCGTAACCGCGAAACTTCGCGATTCCAAAAGCTCTCTAGACCATTAACGAATATAAATAACCCCTCTCGTCGCTGCATATTCTTCGCGAAATCCAACGGCGGCGATCAATATGTCCGCCGTTTCGTCGCGTCTCCTAGCTGACCAGAATTTCACGGTGACGGTCGTTCGTTAAAAAAATAGAGGACGGTAGAAAAGAGATAGGAATCCTTAATCGTTAACGTACAAACGGCATAATGAACTTACGAAAATGAAGCGCGCACCTCCTCGAAGTTAAATTAAAAGATCCTTTTGTTCTTGATCAAATCGGTGAAGAACGATCGTGTGCAGAATTTACACTTGTACTTACAGCATCTCACGCGATTCAACACTTAGGGAAAATTGGGACTTGGTGTACTTGCGAGTTTAGACCGATTAGAAACTTTGAGAAATCTTCTTTCACATAATAATCCTAAACGAAATTATTAGATTATGTTACGGGGGCATGGACTTACGTGGTTTATTTCAAAGTTTCGCCATTTTTTCGTCCAAGATTTCGGTTCGATCCCACTTTTCCCTACGTGTTCGACGGTTCGGCGAATCGCGCGGCGCGAGGAAAACGGCCGATTTAGGAGTGCAAAATTCTATACGCTACTAATAATCGATAATTCTGTGCTAATAGAGTTCCGTAAGTTTATTGAAATATTTTTATCGTTTGAAATAGCGCAGGGAAAGCAACGAATGTGTCAATGTAGAATGCCAGTTTTAATTTACAATGACAGGAAAGAGAAACTTGTGTAAAATTTTTTTTTTCATAAAGGTATAATTTTCAGAAATGAAATGTACAACGAAAACAATAATAATACAAAAAAAAAACTATATAATAATAAAAATAAAAACAAAACAATTTTTTCAATAATAGTTATACAGTTATTTCGAAAGTAGTCAACTTTTTTGAGTTTATTAGCTCGGTTTATTATTATTATTTCCATAAAACTATATATTCCATTTCTAATGTCCATGCAAAAATTAACGCATATATCATTAGTATTTCCTACAACAAACTTAAGAAATGAATTTCTTAAAACCTTGAGAAACATTGTTTAATTACATTTCCGAAAAATTGTTTCCTTTTATTTATATATCTTCCTAATGCTTCTGAACACGACTATTATAATTAGAATCAATATTAACCCTTAGCACTCGAATGACGACTTTGAGGCGTCACTGGAAATTGCTCTACCATTATTCAAAATATTGTTTAGATTATTAAATATACCGGAATCTAAACAATTACTAAATATTTAGGTATTGTATGAGGTATTTATACCAATTTTACATAAAAAATTTTTTAAATCATAGGGAATGGAAATATTCTAGGTCGGAAGAAATGTTTAATTTTCGAGTTAAAATAGCTTCGAGTGCAAAGGGTTAACGTTCTGAACAATAAATAACAGGTGAAGAGGATGCCCTTTATTTCGATGCTATTTTTCATGCTACTACTTCCAACCTTCGCCCCGCTTAACAATAATTGATTTCACGTAAGAAATAGTATGAAATGCCTAACTCCATGTTTGGTTTTCTGAATTTTTCACTCCTAAATCGGTCGTGTTCCCCACTGTGCGGCGCCACTTAAAATCGCGGAGCGAATGGCGAGACGCTATTCCTCGGGATTGAATTAAAACGGTCACGCGATAATTGGGATTAATGCCTCGGACCGGTAACCGGGGCGAGAAAGTTTGATTAATTCGGCCCGGGCGATCTCCAGAGCTAGTTAACTATAATTGCGAACTTTCTCGCGGGGTAACACGGGCCGACAATGGGCATGGAAAAATCATCAGCGAGTTAAATAAAAGGCTCCTATTAAATACAGCTTAGGCGAGCAGGTTCGGCCGCCGCGATATCGCGTGGCTCATTAGCGGCGAGTCCGCGTCGCAACGCGTCGGGCGCCGCGCCGTCGTCGTCCACTTAGAGCCTCGGTAATTATCCTCAAACAATTAAGAGCTTATTGTTGCTAAACTACGGGGAACGTGGAGGTAGCGCGTCAACCGGGAATTATAGGGCTGCTGCCAGGAGGTTCCTCGAGACTCTGGATCTTCCCTCGCTCGTATATTTACAACATCATCCGCGCGCGTCGTATTTATTGTTGCCTGTAAAGCGAAACTGGAGCGGAATGCGTTCAGACTGAGGAGACTACGTTCTCCGAAGGTACTGACTGGGAGAGTCGTGAAAAACGTATACCCCGATGGCTCGATAAACCGCAGCAATCCACTAAGTCGTTAGAGATTCCTCGCAGAGACCTTCCGCGTGCACCTCTTTCCACTTTCTCTGCCGCAGTCGACACCTTGCGCGATCGTATCCCTAGTTAACAGGTAATTTACTGGCAAGTGGAGGCTAACCTTTCAGAAGATTAGTTCTTTCGCTTCTGGATCCCTCGCCGGAAGGATTGGAGGAGGAACACCCGTGCGATCAAACAGAGAAGTTACAGCACCTTTCATGATCTCCCGTGATGCACGATCCTCCGCGAAGCTCGTCCACCATCGTGCCAACGAAATGGTCCCGTGTGCAAATAGAAAAGGACGTAGAAACTCTGTTGGATCGTTCTGTCTAGTTCCGTTTGCTGGAGTTGATCAGATACTTGCAGCAGTGCGTCAGCAGGTGTTTCTCGCCGGTGACGTCGTGGGGGACGTTCGTCGGGCTGGTCGACTCTCTGGTATAGATGTCCAGGCCGTACTGGCCCTCTTCAGGGAAGCTGATCGAGAAAGTGACCACGTCGTCGTCGGCGATCGAGTGCGTCACGTACTTCGACAACCGCTTCTCCTCGATCCCGTTCTTGTGCAACGTCGCCATGAAGTCGGTCAGCGGCCTTGACATCCGAAACTGGATCTCTAGCTCGCGGCCGGCGAACACCAGGGCCTCCTGATATCGTTTAACAATATTAAAGCTTTAAATAAAGTTCTAAATATTAACCTGTTCAATTTTCTTTTTACAAATCGATCGTTTCAATTTTTACTTGAACGTCTTGCCGAGTTATTTATGAGCTTCTTTAATCAGATTGAGTAATACTTCTCGACCTAGTCACCGTTTTAACTTTCCCAAAGCTGAACCGTTACTAATTCGTCCGCCGTTTTTCTTTTCACAATTATTTTGGAAGTTTTGTGTAGTTGACGTGAAAAAAGAATGGAAGAAAGCCTTAAAATGGTTAGTACAACTGGTTGTCGAAGAAGCTGTGACGGACGAGTCGTGGACTTTGATTCTCTAGTTTGACAACGTTTGGCACTCGGTTACCTGATCAGTAATTGGTATAAGGCCAAACAGTCTTGTCGCCTTTGTCGGTCCCCATTCGCCGCTAGCACAGTCTGGCAGTGGTACCATCACCGTCTGTAGTTCTTCGCAGGCGATTTTAAATTTACAGACGCTCTTGAACTTCATGGGCTCGCCGGTCAGATATTCCTTCGGCGTCACCGCGTTCGCGAAGATGTCCAAGAGAAAGGCGCCGGAACAGGGCGCGTGCACTCTGAACGCGACTATATTCCCGACTACAGACTGTCAACAGAATAATTGTCAACATCCACTGGCTGTAAAGCGGTAGAAGCTTGCTTTTACTCAAAAGCAACTGCAGAAGTTCGCAATGATTTGCATTCACAGAGAATAATAGGGGGTAAAACTAAAGGGGAAACTGAACGTTACAGAGTCCCCGTGACTATTCAGTCTGTTAAGATTACATGGGAGAGCTATTCGGAGAACGTTGTTATTATTACAAATAGTAAACTTCGTTGCTTGGATAAACGCACAAACAATTCGTTTGTGAGCGTTAACTGGCTAATTAATTTCACTTCCTGGCAATTAATTAGCAGCAAGCTCCCGTTAAGCAACTTTTCTCGTTCAGACGCGGAGGCGCTTTGAATTGTTACAGTTCACAGAAGGGGCGTGCGGGTAATTAAGCACACAGGCGCGGAAAAATTTCATTTCGCCGGAGCGGGTTCGTTCGATCGATCTGTGAAATGATTACCTGCATGACGAAGCGTTTCAGCGACACGCCGTCATATCCGTCGCCGTCGTTGTCGTAGAACTTCAAGTTATAGTGAAAAATGAGGGAAGACTGCATGTGAGCTGGCATGGCTATCCTGACGGTCGCGGCACCCGTCGAATCCGTGTACATAACGGCGTTCGTGTTCGTATCCGGAAAGTAGAGGCCGTACCTGTCGAATTTACATAAATCGTACGCTTCTTTTTTTTCTTCTCGTTGGATAAATTGAGACGACAAATATTGGGGTCGGTCAAATAATTCTGTAATCATTTCTCACCGCGATTCTTGCATGGCGTTCGCGCGACGAGAACCACGCGACGTCTTACCTGAAGAACAACGATCGCACGAAAGGCAGCTCTTCGAAGTCTTTCAGCGAAATCGGTTGTTTGAGCAATTGCCAGTCCTCCTGGAGAGGGAAGAACTCGTAGATGAATTCCCGCGGGTCCGTCAAGAAGTAGTGATCGTCGTACTCGTATCTAAACATATCGAACTCTTATCAATAGACTGCAGGTTTTATGGATTTATGACAAAAATGAACAAGCGCACTTTCCTATCAATTTCTATTTGGCTCGGAATTATTAATATTAGGTTAAACTCCTCCCGCTTAACGTGGCTCATCGAAGACAAACATACACGAATGTTTTGATAGTCGCGTGAAATTTCGAAAATGTAAACGTCTACGGAACAGAAAATTGCCGCAGGGCGAACTTCACATTCTCCCGGTGAACACTTTGGCGGAAGAATGCGAAGATCTTGAGCAAACATTGTCTTCATCTACGAGGAAATAAAGGCGGAGCGAATTGAATATGCTGTGCGAATCATATGTGCCCGTGAGAAAGATTTCGAGGATCACCTGAGGCTGTCGTTCTTGGCTTTTGGTTGACCAGGACGAGGAACTTCTTTGGCATTGACGAGATGTCGGGCTCCCCAGTTGCACTGTACGAATCTCCATGCGCCAGCAACGTAAACCGCGTTCCAGCTGTTTCGGAATCTGTTGTCCTCGAAACACACGCCCGGCTGATAGCCAGCCGACTTGCTGTAACCCTTTATGACTACGCAATGCAACCCCGCGTAGCTGGGAACACATTACAAAACCCTTCGGTTACGCAATTCAATAAATATCGAATCACCGATATGTTATGGTTGGGAATGTCACGAGTCACGGGTAGAGTACCTGCACAATCGTTTGAACAGAACGTGGTAACTTTCAGTCCCGTGTTTGATCCCTCTCAGCAAGCCCATAGGCGTGTCTCCGCGCAGATTCTCGTCGAACTGCATAGTGTTCAGATTCTTCACGGTGATCCATCGGAATATCGTCCTCGCCTTCTCTATATCCGATCCGCATCTGCTCACCAACTGCCGCACCAGATCCGTGAACGTTTTTTGATCTTCTTGGGCCACCTGATTTATTGCCGGAGAAGAAAGGGTGTGAAGATCGGTAAGTCAATCCCTGTACCTAATCTACGGCGTGTTCTCCGATAGACATTGCGTTGGGAATGTTTGCGCTATAAATCGTAAGCGCAATAGGAGGAGGATCACTTCAGGACGTGTGGCGTTCCTTGCCACCCCAAAATAGGGTACGCGTTCTTCCAACGGAGATTAGGACAACAACCATTCGAATAAAATAACGTGTCGGACGCGCTTGTTGCTCTTTGAAAACAACTCTTCTTTTCAGCAAAGCTATCCAGAAATTAACATAGGGCTTTGAAAGATTATCTGGACCAGTGGCCAGCGAACTGCGGCTTTTTGGCTACTTGAGTATGGCTACATGAATGACGTGTTTAAAATAAATAAATTTTATTTTAATTCAATAATATTTTAATACAATTTTTTCAATCAGTCAGTGTGTTATATCTAAGTTCAAATAACGAGCAATTTCAATTCTATTTTTATTAATAAATAAGATGATTACCTAGTTTCAACCGACTTCAGGATTCTTGTAAAGAAATTTGGCTCTCCAAAGAAATCTAAATCGTTGTACTGCTGATATTTGGCTCTTTTAACTAACTAGTTTCGACTAGTTAGACTCGAGTCATATGAAAACGTGTACTGAATATCATAGCAAAGTTTCGATTATCGACATCATGGGGATTAACAAATTCTCTACCGTTTGATAGGGAAAATTTCAACTGGCTTGAACGGGAAGTTCAGCGCGCGTGTACGAGCGACGCGACAGGGGATGTGTTAATTACTAGCGCTGTTCTATTGTAGGAGTGCGAAACTGTTGGAACTCGGTGTGTCGGCAGCGAGTTCCAGATGCATCACGCTCGGTGAAGATCGTAAATCGATTACCGGACATCCTACTATCGGATAAAAGAGCGGTATCGCGAATATATGAAAATATCGACGCCGATTCGAGGAGCCCTTTAAAATTCCGACGCAGTAACCGGAGCGCGGCTTGTCGGGTCGGGCCGAGCTTCCCAGATATTACATTTGCAGGAAGATCCGCCGTTAAAAGGGAACCTACGCCGCGGGCTTACCGAAATAGCTATCTGATCCATGTCAGCAAACTCCAGAGGATCATTGTAGATGTGATACTTGGCGAGAGCGGGCGGCTGCGGGGGTGGTGCTCGCGACGGATAAGGCATAGGCGGCGCTTCCTGGGCATAACCGTCCCCTTCGTCGAGATACAGGCTCTCCTGGCGCATATACTCGCTCCTCGCCTCATTGATCAGCTCCAGCATCTCGGAGCTCTGTTTCTCCACCAACGCCGCGGTCGCCGCCCTAGAAATTGATCAGGAGTTACGAGCGGCTCGCGCGTGAACCAACGAGGGCCGCCGGTCGTTACGAAATTCACCCATAAAGCGGCAAGTTCCGCGTCGCCTTTGAATAAATAACCTCGAACCGTTCTCCCCCGACCTACCGAGGAACGACGGGAATACGTAATTAACGAGAATCAAGGTGGATTCGTCGTCGGCGTCGTCGCCTCGCGGCTACGCCGACGCAGCCTATCGCTCGGTTTGTAATAGAGACTCTCCACCGGTTTCATTCATAACAATTCCGCGGTGGATTTTAATTACCGCGACCGCGCGGTGAAAGAGAGAGAATCTGTCGACTGTGTAATCCCGTTGCCCAGGATGAACCCTTTGCAAATTCGCGGGTTACAACCAGAGTGTTGTACAAGATGCCACAGTAATACACGGCCTCGCTGTTCCCCGGGAGAATTTTAAACGCGGCCGAATTAATTTTACTCGCGCGTCATTAGCCATCTGCCTCGTGTGATGCAACAATGCTGCCAGTTTTCGATGAGGAAACACTCGACGACAGCGGCTCCAATTAAGGAGTGTGCAGCCTCGTTGACTTCGAGAGAATCGATTGCTTACGATAGTTTGTAGTTTCATAACCGTACAACACTTTGGTGGAAGAATTTTTTCGAAACCCGATAAAATGGGGTGATGTTTTTCCATCCTTCCCATCTTGCATCCATGCTAGACCTCGGGAACTCCTCATCCGTTCAATTTGAAATTTTTACAATTTTTGCCCATGAAATTATCTAAATAATAGTCTATGATTTGTTTATCTGCATTTTTAGATGCCAGTCTTTTCTGACGCTGAGCGCGAGCCAAAGTTGTACAATATTTTGTAATTTTAAGTAATATAAAAAGTAAAATCCTCATTTACATTTACGCTACCAAGACTTTTTCTGTTTCTCTTTTTCAATATTTTTCAGAAGCTGCTTAACCCTTGAACGACATGTAAACATATCCACATTTACATTACGTCTGCAGAATGCTGCAAGCAAGTGCAATGCTGACTGGAAATGAAGTTTTGTCCGTTCCCCGGGGACAAAGTGGAAAGCGCGCGATCCCAAAGGGTTATTCGTGTGTCAGTCGGCGCAACATTGTAACGCTTTCATCGGGAGCTAACGAGTGTAATCCGAGCACGGTAAGGAATCAGTTTAATTAGGTAATGAGTACCGTTCGTGTTCCATTATTTTGCGCGTGAGACTTTCCTTCTTCTTGTCCCTGCGGAGAGTCATGTTCTTCTCCAAGTCCTCCTTCTCTTGCTGAAATTGTTGGGTTCGAACTCTTCCGCCTTTTTCGCGTTCCCATCTAGCCGATAGCTGCTCCAGCTCTTTCTCCCATTCGTCCTGCTCGCCAGAGAAACGCGCCGCTGTTAATGTTACACGCTCCCAACGCAGCAGCGTTAGCGGTTCTAATTAATAAGCGAGAGCTAACGACGACGGCTGATCACGGCCGCCTAATTGAAAAAAATACGTACTCGGAACTCCTCTCGGATCCTTCTGTCCTCCTCCTCGCGGTGGTGTGCGAACTTTCGGTAGAGGTCGTCCTCCTCTTTGCGGTGCTTCATCTCGAGACGCGTCTGCTCATCTCGATCCTAAAAATCGTAAAAATAAACTCAACACAACTGTAACGCACATATAGAAAAACTCTGCATCTCTCAAAGTAAATTATTACATATCTGCAGTATCGTATAATAGTATTGTATCCGAATACTATTGTAGCTCTGAGAATTTTATTAACACTCCCTGTCTCTCTGTAGCTAGTGGGGAAAGAAGTATTTCCAAATTAAAATTAGTAAAACACTTCTTAAGAAGTTCAATTTAATTTCTACTGAATCTACGTTGGCTCTGCCACTCTAGACTACACATCCCTAATTAACGAATTTGCTAAAGTTAAAGTTAGAATGATAAAACTGTAGTTGATAGTTGATATCATTATTTTAAAGTAGTAATATATCTTCAAAATAAAAGCAGTATTCGTACATTTCGTGCAGGATTTTTTATTATTAGGTTGCTGAGAAAGCTCTGTCATATTTTAACGAAAACATTGGAATCAATTTGTAAAAATATATGTTTAATATTATTCAATGATACAATTTCCATTATTTTGTAACAACTTGTTGCCATCTGTCAGACAACCTGTCAATTCCTGTTTCCCAATGACTCGCTAGCAACATGTGTTTTCGATTTACAAGCAAAATTACCAGCTTCGAAGATTATTATAAAGAAAATTTCGAAGACTCGCATTATACTGAGAAAATCTACTGCGCGGCCCCGGCTGACATGATTGCAATAGAAATCGTGCAAGAAGAATTGGCCTCTCGCATTTCCGCGGAGAACAGAAGCAACCCCGAGTCTCGGCAGAATAATTCGCGCGATTGCTTTCGCGAACTGCGCAGCCCGAAACGAGTTTCACCGCGGGGCAAAGCGCAATTAAACCGGGATGTCTTCTTCGATCTATCAAAAAGCTGAAACCGCACCTAAACGTCCGAAGGCGGTTCTCGTCCAGTTTTTATCAGGTTTACTTTCACGCTATGCTTTCCTTCTGGCCTGGCACCGGAAACGACTGGTTCTACGGTCGTCGCACGACAAATTGAAGCAATCACGGAGGGAAAAAACGTGATACAGTTCCATTGTACTAATTCGTTCGAACGATCCTCGACTCCGTCGCGTCGTCGTCGTAGAAAACCAATGGGAAAAAACGCCGATGGAACACGGCGGAAAGGTGGCCTCAAGGTGCTTCGGATTTGGCGTTTCATTGCGCAAACGATTTCCTCCGCAGCCGGTCGCGTGTACAAACAGAGGAGAGGCCCACGCTACAGTTACGTCATGGCGGCGCACGTTATTGCGTGAAATAACCGCAAATAAGGACAATGTTAGAGAGCATTGACATTTCCGACCTGCGAGTTGCGTTCTTCCGAATAATACTGCCGCTTTACTTTGCCAGATTGAATTGAACTGGATACTTAAGCCTCGTTAAAATCTCGTGGGAAAATGAATAATTCACTTTGCAAATTCCTTTTCTGTATATGAAACCCCAGCGCAACTCTTTGCGCTGAAAGCTAAACTCAAAAGATGTCTTTTGACGCAGAGCATATTTCCAGTCTAAACATTTTTCATTTTGAACATGCAAAATTGATAACCTATACATAAAATAGTAAACAGTGCCTCCTGCTTCTCGCTACTTCAATCTTTTCGTTAATTGCACATACTGCGAGTGATCAGTTATGTGCGAGAATCAAGGTATGCAATGGAGAAGTAGCAGACAAAATTTATGCGGCAACCCAGTCGTTCAAGTCCCGCGAAGCATGTAATCACGACTCTATTTTCCAGAAGAGAATCCTCCACAGTCACGAGTCGAATAGAATTATCATTATCCGCGTTTACATTTTCAATTTTCGAATTTGCGATGATCGCCGGTTTGTTTGTACAGCGAATCTCGCCGGTCGTATCTCAAACGAGCCACTAAGAGTCCCCGTACGCTTTCGAGACGACGAGAAAGCGCGCTAACAGGATTAATTCGGTCAATCTGTTTGCTCGCGTCATTGAGGAAGCTATTTTCTTTGATTTTCCGTCGCGTGACTGGTTAGCCAAGACCGCGGACTCTTGTTTGCGTTTCCCTGCCGAGCAGCCATGTTTAATTCCCGGAGCGTCCGAGGTAAACGATCGTGATGTCGATTTTACTGAAAGTTACCGTCCCCGTCGTTTTTCGTTGCGTGTCGATGAAGCATAATGACAGCGAGTGCAATCGCAGTCGGAACCTATTTTTATTCTACGAATATGCTCTGAACCGCCTCGGGCCGTTTCGCGAGCGACTTCGCTTTCGCAGAGGACGACGCATCGTGAGACGCACAGAAAATCGATTTTATTTTGCAGATATAAAAATGGTCAGCGTGGCCAGCATTCTGTTGGTCATTTGTCAAGGCAAAGTAAAAATTAGTTCGGCAATGTAATTTAAGAAAATATTGTAGAAATCTGTAAGAATTGTAAGAATTGTGCTTACCAACAGGAATATACAAAAGATTTGAAAGAACGAAATTGAAATGTTGGTCAGCATTCTGTTGGTCATTTTTCCAGCTAAAAATTTGTTGGACAATGTTATTGAAGAAAATAGAAATCTGTAAGAAGTATGCGCTGCTTACCAACAAAGATATACAAAAGATTTTAAAGAACGAAATTGAAATGTTGGTCAGCATTCTGTTGGTCATTTTTCCAACTAAAGTAAACATTTGTTATGCAACGTAATTTAAGAAAATAAAAATCTGTAAGATTTGTGCTGCTTACCAACAAGAATATACGAAAGACTTTAAAGAACGAAATTGAAATGTTGATCAGCATTCTGTTGGTCATGTTTCCAGCTAAAGTAAACACTTATTGGGCAATGTAATTTAAGAAAATAAAAATCATAAATACGGATTAAGTGACTCTTCCCTCCTTCAGATTGCACAAGTTCTCAGTTTCTATATCTGCTACAAACATTTTAGCAATTGTCCAGTGATTAGCATTACAGAGCGATGGAGGACCACCCGACGGTGAAACGAGGACCAAGATAATGGACCAGATCGCTGCGCGAACACCAAAAACGGAAGGAAAGAAAGTAACAATAGATCCGATGGAGGCTGTTCCACGATCCAATCCAGCGATCCCGATTAGCATCCGTGGATCGTTCGTTCACAAAGGCGCGTGAGAGGTTAGCCACAATTGCTCTTTAACAGGATACGTGGGCTCTCTCTCTCTCTATCTATCTTTCTCGTGGTCTCTGTCTTTCTCCCTTGTTCTGGGCTTATCGCGACTCTTTTCCCCGGCCTCGACGATTCTCTAATTAACTATCAAGTGTAGTGGAGTACCGCAAGAAGCGGAAGCGATTCTTCGTTCGTGCGCGAGCTTTCCTTCGCGTGCTCCCGCGGAACGGGAGAAGGAAAACGCGGCGAAACGCGTTCTTCCGTGGTAACAGTTTGAATAATGCTCCACGAGGACGTTCGCCGCATTGTTCGCTGGATGGCCTGGAAGCGGCCGAGTAAAGCCCGTGAAAACCTGGACGGAGGAACGCGAACACCGCTGATCCGAACCTCTTTTCTCGTTTCAATTTTTGCGATCATTTACGGTCCACCAACGTCGTCGCGTTCTTGCGATCCGAAGCTACATGTACAACCGGACAATTTCGTCCGCTCGAACGACTCTCTAGGCGAGAGAATCCGTAGGCGAGGATCTAGGAATCCGCGGTTCACGGTTCCGCGAATCCAAGAAATCGCGCACCGTGCTCCGCGACGCCGCACAATAGGGCAAACGGCCTATTTGGGATTGCAAAATTCGAAAAAGCAAACGTGGAGTAGGCATTTAATACTATTTCTTACGTGTAATAAGTAGGATATTAGCAGAATAGGTCAATGTAGGAATGAGTGAGACAAAGAAAAAGAGTGAGAAGGTATAGACCGAATGCGTGAAATAAGATAGATTTGTACAGTTAAGTTAATGTAAACCAAGTCACATTTCTTAACTGTAAGACTGAAATAAAGCAAATACATACTATTTCTCGATTGTTCAACAAAATCGACAATTTTACTTTTCAAATCAATTATTGTTAAGCGTAGCAAAGGTTGGAAGTAGTAGCATGAAAAATAGCATCGAAATAAAGGACATCCTTTTCACCTGTTATTTATTGTTTAGAACGTTAATATTGATTCTAATTATAATTGCCCTGTTCAGAAGCATTGAGGAGATATAAAAATAAAAGGAAAATTTGAAGTAATGTTTCTCAAGGAGGTTTTAAGAAATTAATAAGAAATGCTAATGATATTCGCCCGTATTCGCGTTAATTTTTTAATGAATGGAATATGTAGTTTATGCTTTCATCATTTCGGCTTCAATTTAAAAAAAGGAAATCATCACTCTATCTCATTTTTATCAAAAGTTCTTTGATTTTTACACAAAATTCATCTCTTTGCCCCACTGCGACGCGGCGGGATCGGAGCGCGACTCGGAGAACGGAGAAAGAGAGATCGCACCTTTTACGAGCGCTCGATAATTGGGAAAACGCGTGGGCAGGGTCCACCGACTTCAAGGATGACGCCGATCGTAGAAAGTAGTCGGTTTATAGTGCGAGTTAACGGTCCGGCCGAACCCAGAAACGATTATCCTCCGTATAATAAAGCAGATCACAATGCCGCTGAGAATCCAGAATAGTGGAGTACTTACTTTAGTTCGCGGCTCCGATATTAATTGTGAGAATTTATTCTTCGACCTCTCCTAATGAGTGGGAACACCGGAGACCCAATCTTCTGTTTGATTATTTAATTGAGTACGGTAGCTGGATGTTAAAAATTGAAAGTATCACGGCGTAGTCGCAAGGAAAAAATTGGGCTAAAAGCATTTCTGAATTATTTACCGCGTACTATGGGCGTGAACTTGTATTATTAATTACGATGACATTCGTCCCGGATAGTTGCCGAAGAAGAACGGCGTTGTAACGCGGTGAATGTAGGATAACCGCGCGGCCAAAAACGAAACATTCGAGAGATATCGCACGATCGGTAAAAGAAAATGCTCGAGCATCGGACAGCCTGTTTCGATTCGGCTGAAAGGAAACCGCAAATCACGTCGCGCTCAGCGGATCTGCAGATTTTCCATCTGACTTCTCCCGAGCTGTTTTTTCCCTTTTTCCCGACGATTTAGCAGTTCGAAGGTAACTTTAGCTTCTTAAGAAGCGGCCTCTTTGAAATACTTTATGGTTTCGATTTTCCAAATTCTAATTTTCACATTTTATCTACCGGAAGCCTATTAATGGGGTTTCCAATAATTGTGCTGTACCAAAAGGAAGCTTAGAAATCATCTTTCTGTAGTATTCTTCGTGTAGTTTGAAATAAAAATACTGTTATTTAATTTTGAAGGTATTGGACATATTAAGAGAGAAAATAAATTTCTACGTCACTCCGGTTTGTTGCAATTCAAGTGGAACATTTTAATTTTGAAATTATTCGATTGCGTTATTCAACGTAAATTGTTGTTTCCAAACAATCCTGGGTCACGGACTATGAATTTCCAAAAATTACGAAACAATCACCGGTAGATAATGTGTTAACTAAATATCTGTTCGCCGGAGATTCTTGAAGATGCGTCGGGTCCCGACAGGAAGTTTTAGAAAAGCGATTTGAATCGATTCTGGCGTTCTGAATCCCGATTTGGGACCACGGCCGGCGCGGGCCTGCGCGGGTCGATGCGGCGACCCATCGCGGTTGCCCACGCTTTCGTTTCGCAAACCTATTCGGAGCACACCGACATTCGCGAAATACTATAATGTAACAGAGACTACCATCGGTCGCTTTGCTGGATCCGCGCGCGCGCGCGAAAGCAGATTGAGAGAAAACGCGGGCCGATAGTGGAGCGACTAGCGGCTCGGCCTTCTTCTACGGCGCGGCAGCGGCCCGATGGGAAAAGCGGCAATCTCATTTTCATGTAGAGTCCGTCTTCGCCCGCGGTACACATTCCTCGCTTGTCAAGCTTATCCGCGCAGGAAAGTCACCGGCCAGACCAAAGGAATGCCGTCTGGTTCGAGGCCCGCATTCCGCCGATCGAAAATTCGGGAACCGCATCCACCGTTTTCCCATTAAAACGCGTCTACGTCGTCAGCGGACCGTGTTTCCCGACCTGCCTAATCGCCAACCGATTTCCACGCGGTGGCTGACCACGTTCGAAATACCGGATTTCACTCTAGTCCTCCCGCGGACATCTTGGGGCCTGGAATGCCGGGCGACAGGATTTAATTTAATAACAATGCGATAAAACGTGATCCTCGCACGATCTCGCTCCTCATATCCTTGCTATAGTTTACTCCATGTATACATACCGTGTGCACGGTATACCACGCCAACTGATTTTCGCCATATAATTCGGAGAAACCGACTACGGAAAAAATAAACCATTTCTTGGACCATTGTATAAACGTGGGTAATAAATAGACTGCGGATTTTATGCATCTCTTCACAGAAGCGAGAGAAAGATTAAAAACATTTGAATGCGTTCACATACTTATTACTTTCTACGTTTCTATCTACTGAAATTCCTGAGAAAAGAAAGAGGTTCTAACAATGGGTCTTGAGATTTGCAACAGACGCAGATAATTTTTATTTTGCATAAAGATCCGCAGTCCAGTAAAAAATTTGTAGAGAAAGACAGAAGTTCTGACAATGGCTCTTGTGTTTTGCTACAGATGCAGATAATTTGTATTTCGTATGCTGTGTAGATGAATAAAATTTGTAAAAAGCCAGCATAGATTTTATCATCGGAATAACCGGACGGTACCGGGTGTCCTGAGCAGAACGAAGCTGCGGACCGCGATCGAATTCCGTGTGCGACGAACCGGAGGACCGCAAGAGTGCCGACGAGTGGGACGCGACGATATTTCAATAAAACGATCCGGATCGGCGCGGGTAATTAACCCGGAGCCGCGTAATTGCCGGATCGGCGTGGCCGGGCCTTGGCGGCCGTCTAGAATAGGTAATCCGCGCCTAATATGGCGGGGTCCGTAACGAATGATTTCGCCGGGGCATGCCAATGACTCACCAGATAATAATCGATGGGCTTCTCGCGTGCCTTGCTGTAGCCCTTCTGAAGTTCCGTCTGCTTAAGGGCATGGGCGATGTGAAGCGCGCTCGCGTCGAATCTTCCGTACTGGTAGCTCCCGTCCCCGGCGTAATGGTGGTTGTACGGCCAAGACGCTCCTCCGCCGGCATTCCCATGGAAATCACGTTGGGACGAATTCGTAGCCGGCGGTGAACCGTGTCCGTTTAGGTGCCTGGCATAATTAGGCGAGTCTACATTATCGTAACTGCAACAAAATTATGCAACGGGTCTTCAGGGGCCTGGGGATCCTTTCCGGAATACTCCCTTCGTCGCGCGAAGGCGAGGGGAACGATTCGCCGTTCTAAGTCTTTTCTGATCCGATGCCGGATTACTCCGTCTTAATTAGATTCCTCGCTCTAATCAACTTTCGACATTATTTTTTTAAATTCGTTTATCACCCTTTCTTATTGACAAGAAAATATATCCAACCGGAAGAAAAACTGAAACTCGTAAAGCTAGGATTGGCAGGCAAACATTACCAAACAATATACTCGTACGTAATACCATAAATAAACCAAATTCAGAAATGTAAATACTTCTAGAACCAACCTAAAATGTCAAGGAGAAATGGAAGAAAAATTGAAACTCGGCTAGAATAGGTAGTGTTTATGAGGTTTTGCAGGCAAACATTACCAAACAACATAGTACCACAAATAGAACAAATTGAGAAATGTAAATACTTCGAGCCGCCCTAAAATGTCAAGAAGAAATGGAAGAAAAATTGAAACTCGGCTAGAATAGATAGTGTTCATTAGGTTTTGCAGGCAAACATTACCAAACAACATAGTACCATAAATAGAACGAATTGAGAAATGTAAATACTTCGAGAACCAACCTAAACTGTGAAGCTCCAGGAACTAAATGGAGCACTCCAGAAAAGAAGAATGAAAACCAGTCGCAATGCAACAATGAAAGAAAAAAAACTCCGAGAATGAAATCAACAACGTAGTTCCAGCGAAGTAATTAATTGAACGAGCACCGTTGGCTAACGATTATTAGCAAACCGTCAAACACGCAGGTGCATCGGCAAGAACGACGCCTTGGGACCGTAGCTTCCGGCATATAACGAAAACGCAACGACTGCAAGCAGGCAGAACTGGGTTAGATTTTTAATCGGGCAGCGGTGCGGCGGCGTTACCTTCGGAATACATTTTCCTCGCGTGCGCCGATGATTCAGGCGTTTTTACCACGTTTTTTTTCTACGATGATCCCGCAACGAAACCGCGAGGAATAAAAATCGGTGAGAAGAAGGCAGACGTGCGCGTCCCGTGCATCGGATCGCATCGCTTATGAGAATCCTCGGCATCTCGGTTAAATGAATGTGTTACACCTCTCGCTCGTTCTCTCCCGGGGTTCATTCACTTGCGACGAAGCCTCCCTCTTTTCCTCTCTTTCTCTCTTTCCCACTCCTGCCCCTCCTCTCTCTTGCTCCTCTCTTTCTCCGCGCTCCTTATGTCAGCCCGGAGGCAGCTCGCGAAACCTCGGCTGCAAGAAATTCCTCCGGTGCACGCGTAATCCGTGTGCACGCACGCCTTTTGCGTGCTGCTCGACGGAGAAAACGATCCGAGCTGTCGTGTCGAGGCAGCCTCAACAGCGAACTGCAGGCTCGGTCGTTCGTTTTTAGCCTGGTCGCGCGGAAAAATTAATTAGAATATTCTAATTAACCGTCAAACGATCGCCGGAAACCTCAAAGACGAACCTGTACCAGACGCTCGTTCGACTTTTCTTGCGAGAACAAGCAGCCGACTTAATTGTGTTGTTACATTCTTCGCTGGAACAGCTCGAACACTTGTTTCGTTTTCCGAAAATTACACTGACCCAAGAAATACCGAAGAACTGCGGCGTATACACAGTGTTGGGCAAATTTTATTTTAAATAATAAATAGACGTGTGATTTTAATTTCAAATAATAACTAAACTTTTTATTTAAATAAAAGTAATTTAAATAATCCCAAAAGTGATCTATTTATTATTTCTTATTTGCAAGTAAAAGATTATTTATTATTTGGATTGAGAGAGAGAGATGGAGAAATCAAATAAATAGATTTTGGTCTTTTCTTATTTCTTGTGTATTTTGTATATACAATGAACACGTGCGCGTTTTTTGTCTGCTATAGCGACCTTTTCAGGTATACCGCCGCGCCGGTGGTCGGGCCCGTCCGGAGGGCCTAGCTACTTATAAAATACAATTTAATTTATTATTTGTCAATGCAAATAATAATTGAAATTGTATTTGTAAATAACAATTAGCTTTATCATTTTAAATAATTCATTTAGACTTGCTCAAATAAAAAGAATTACTTTTGCTTTTTATTTGAATATCGAAATAACAAATAACTTGTTATTTAAATTTTTATTCAAGTAATTATCTATTTAAATATTGCCCAACACTGCGTATACAGAAATAATTCTGCCATTACAAGCAATTTAAACGATTTATTGTCTTGAAAATTAATTTTCAATCCTTAGCAGTCGAGGCGAGATTCACAATATTGTTTATATTATTATATACATTGATATCTAATCAATTACTACATATTCAAGTATTGTATCAAAATCATATACGAGGGAATTATTCTAGGCCTGAAGAAATGTTTGATTTTCAAGTTAAAATAGCACCGACTGCAAAGGGTTAATATGTCCTGTTTATATAAAAAGCAAAACCGAAGCCGAGTGATTTTTCGAATTCAGATCTAACAATATATAAACTTTCTAATGATTCCGGCGCTAGGATCTAATTTTGGCTAACAAGCAATTTTGCAAATTTTTAAATCATTCTCAGAATTTGTTTTCACACAGCAAGTACGAAATTTCTCGTGATATAATAGCCAATACCCTATTCAGTTTTAGCACACATTAAAATATACAATTTTTTCACAGACGCAATTTCTCTTGAAAAGGATCCATATCCGGATCGAAACGTTGAGAATAATTTAAAAATTTGCAAAATTGCTTGTTAGTCAAAATTAGATCGAGCCTATGCGCCGAAATCATTAAAAAGTTTATTCAATAATTACGATCGACAAAGAAGAATTTCTAACAATATATTCCGGTGTCGGTATATCGATTCGGTAAATGTAAATGAATCGGAATTTACCGGAGCCGCGGAGGAACTGAATCGCCGCGTACAGAGCACGGTTAATCCGGATTAATTAGAGGCGGGGGTCGTTCGAATCAAGAGAAAGTACGGATTAACGGGACCAGATAGCCGAGATTTTGTTACACGGCAAACAGACGAAGAAATAGTGGGACCTACCTATTCGATTTCGATTAATTCCAGGCTGAGCGGGAGAATAAAATGAAAGTCATTATTAAGCGGATTTCACTGTAATTGCACGCTTCCGACATTAAACACGAAGTAACCGAAGACTTGTTACATAAATCGGAAAACATCCGGCACTAAAAGATAGGAGAAAAGTTTCGTGGATCGTGTGTGCACCGCGACGCGACGAAGTTACGTAAACACGACGCGCGAGAATTCCTTGCGCTTATTGTCGCCATTTTATCGTCCTTCGAACTGGTCTATTTGGCGCTGTTCAGCAATATTAGCGCCGACCAGTCGAATTCTCTTTTACAAGCATTGAAATGATCGTCAAAGGGAAATGATTGAATTGCCATTGTGTTATAGTAAAAGTTGTGGAAAATTTCGACGAAAAAAGTGTGTGAATATGTGTCGTGAGAATGGTAAGGTAATGCGTGTGCGTGTAGTGTATGAAAATCAATTATGAGAATTATTGTCTTTATTGTAAATAACATACAAGTATAGTAGGTAATGTGTGCGAGTGTAACGTATGAAAATCAATTACGAGGATTGTTCTTTTTCATTCTAAATGAAATATACATGTACATAAGTATGTATTCAATAAAAACAAGGGGGGTGAATGTGTGGATAAGTGTGGTGAGAATGAGAAAGAAACATAATGAGTGGGAGGCAAGATGTACGAAATGAATTTACAGTTGAGGACCAAAGTATTCGTACGCCCTTTAAAACAGAATAACTTTTTTATAATTGTACTAAACGACCTTATGTTTTTTAAGCAATTATCTCAAAAAAGATTTTCCAAAAATTACAATCTACATTTTTTAAAACTTTTTTATTTGGGCCCTTAACGAAAATTTAAAATATATGTTTCGTAGATCTATGTTGAAAATTTCATCGATATGGGTTGACGCAGAAAAATATGACATCGTAAGATATAAGAATCTGTAGATTTTAAGCAGAAATTGACCAAAAGTCGCGAAAAACTATGACTTTCGCCACATTTAACCACTTGTAGCTCTTGGGTATTAATCGATTTCGATGAAATTTTCAGTATGTTTATAACTAACATAGATCTACAAAACATATATTTTAAATTTTCATTAACAGGCCCAAATAAAAAAGTTTTAAAAAATGCTGTTTTTATTTTTGCATGCAACCTTATAGATTGTAATTTTTGGAAAATCTTTTTTGCAGATCATTTAGCAAACCAATACTTCAAATTGCTTACAAAACATCAGATCGTTTGGTACGATTATAAAAAAGTTATTCCGTTTTAAAGGGCGTACGAATACTTTAGATATATATCCACTGTATGTGTGGTGAGAATGACAAAGAAAATAAAATGATAAAGAAATAAGTGTGCATGGGGGAGCGTTTTATCTGGAAAATTTGTGTATATGAAAATATGTTTTATGAAATATTTGGTTCGTTTATAAACATTGAGAATTCCATGCACAGCTCGAACAAAAAAATTCTGAAAATTGTTGAGAGATGAGAACAGTTGAATTGACGCGACGGAGCAGGAGAAGTGTCGGCGGAGTTTCATGGCGGATCGCGGTGGCCCGTATCTTCCGGAGATCGCGACAGACATCCAATTAACCGCATTGAGTCGACTTAATGATTCCAAGGACGCGGTCATTCGTACGCAACCGATATCCGCGTTCGAAAGGTTACGAGTCTGGGTTTCGCCGAAGGAAGGTAACGCGCGCGCGGGAAAAGGTCGGCGGCTCCGATTCCGAAGCTTTTTGTTTACAATATCATCGTGGCTATCGTTGATGAAGAATTCTCACCGAGTGCCTGCAATTTTCTTAATCGGATGGCCGTGGTGGAACAACGCCAGACGTCGCTTTAAAGCCGTGTTAAGCGTCGTTAACATTCTGTCCGCGTACGTCGGCCAGTCCTTATTTACGTTTTTTAATGGAATCGCCGGAATACGGGTGTGTTATGGCCGGTAGCAAAATTAACGTGAACGACTCTCCTTTACGTTTCCTGTGTTTTAATGGGGTTCGAATGGTAGCCCGGAAAGTCGATCGACTTGGCTCACGTTCGGTTTCACCACTTTCCCTTCGGTGTTAAATCCAGACCGCTGGACTAAAAGTGGAGTACCGGACTATTCGGCACGGTAACGATTTTGTTAATTGCCTGATTGATGCTCGAAAGCGATCGTCGTTTATCGCGCTCTTTGCCGCCGCGCCGGTTTTAGTCTCTCGTCCTTGCCTCGTCATTTTTATTGGCCTTTGTTCCTTGTAGGGCGGCGCAAATTGCACGATCGTAAACGGGGATTCTGCAGTCGCTTGCGCACTGTATAATAATGTAATTAATTGGCAGATATTTGCAAATATAATTTCGCCAGCGCGAACACGCGCCGCCTGAAGATTTTCAAATGAATTGAAAGATGTGTGACGAGTTCTTTCACATTTTACTGCAATAGCATATATCTGTTTGGTAGAATATTTAAAAGTTACGTCTATCCTTTGAACACTCTCAAGACTGTTCCCAAAGCTCTTAAAATATACGACTGCCGGCGCGGATGTAGGCTACGAGCATGCTTTATTAAATATGAATAACGTCAAGCGAGGATAGAAACACTAAATACCGGAACAGGCATTTCTGCAGCTCCAGTTCGCGGGAGTATCTTTTATTCATAGAAATTCGCGAAGGTGTTGTCCACGCCAATTTAATTCCCATTAAGATAAACGAGACCGAGGCGACTGATATTAAAAAAAAACCCCGGAGCCTCCGGCAGGCTTCGGATTTCACCTTGTACTTGATTCCTTCCAGGAAGGGCCCGCACGAAAATCATTCTCCCGGATCGTCTCACGATAATTTCACACGTCCCTCACGTAACTCGGACAGTTTTCTACGCGTGTCCGCCGTTGCACGGAATTTTTTCACGGACGTCTCGCGACAATTATTCCCTGCGAACACACTTCTACGGCACGGCCCGACCCGTGTTCCATATACGTGGTCTCGGGCCGCTCCTCGCCTCGTTCATCTTCGTTACATAACGCATCGCCTTGCTGGCCTTAATCCTCCCGGCGCGGCGACGTCTCGGACAAAGTCGGAACCGCGATTGTGCGCGAGAACCGCACTTGCTCTTCACCCGGAATGTCAATGGCTGACCTGATTTCGTCGGTATAACGCGACCATGTCGCGGAGAGATTCGAACAGACCGCGTGTTTCGAGGATCGCGTGCGCTCGCCCGCTCCCGAACATCCTTCTACGGTTCTTCGGGTCGACTCGAAGGAGATCGGGCACATCTTGCGCCGTATACTCGATTATTCACCCCGAAAATCTGGCTAACGCACAGTTTATGTGCGTTTTTCGAGTATTTGCCTCGAAAAGTTGGCCAAAATACGATCTTTCAAATCTTACGTAAAATGTAAAATTTTGGTTGTCTGAGCTATTGGAACACATCGCACCCCGGCAAGAATAATGACACAACTCGAAAAATAACGATTTTGAAGTTGGAACAGTGATAGATGGCCTCTACGTGCTAGAAGAATGTCATATTTGTAACTCCTGATTGAACCGCTCGAGGGGAGTTACGTCAGGTTTTTTTTTGAGCTAGTTCATATCTGTAGTGGCAGGAACAGTGTCACTTTAGAATTGATGAAGAACTAGAGTTACTTCCAAAAATATTTTTCTGCAAGATTAAAGATGTCCGCATTATGTCGATGGAAATTTTATAATTTTGTTAAAATCGTTATTGTGAGAATACTTCATTTTTTAGTTATATCACTATTCTTACCGGGGTGTGATATGAACAACAGTGTGCAATCGAATATGTTCAATCGAACTAACATGTACAACATATTCAATCGAACTATTCTCAGCTGATTTTTAAGCAATTTCGAAGCTGAATCAGACTTTCAGTTAATTTTGCACGTATCTTGAAAAGACGCCGTTTCTATTGAACAAAAGAATGCTCCAATGTAGACATAGCTTTAGAGTGACAAAAGAATAACGAAGAGACGATGTCTAATATCTGGGCTCTTTCCAGTAACAATATTTCCTTATTATTGTTGCTACTATTACCGAGTATCCCATTTCGAAGGTACACGAGACGCAACGCATCCCGCAGCTGTATTCAATGCAGGATTCTGGTTTCCTACAGCCGCGATGCCGAGATATAACAGTATCAAAGGATCATTGTGTTAAGCAGATAACACATTCGGATAAGCGTAACGGGGAAAAGGGTTCGGATTAGTCCGCAGTCCGTTCCGTACGCTCGTTACGATCGTAGAAATGGAGGATTTCGACAGTGAAAGGATAGCGTAGAGGAAGCACCTCGTTTCCTGTTTCGGAAATAGTCGATGACTTTGTGAGAAATCGTGAAATGCGAATTGATATTCAGTGGAATAAACAGGTTCCTGGAACGGGTCTTCTCGAACTTGACATTTACTGTATAGCGATCTTGGATGATTTAGAGTTTCATCGTGCAGGATCATAAAGAAGACGAAATGTTGTTTGGTAAAGAGGAAATTAGTTGACCAAGAACATCCAACTATTTTTGACGTTAATTAATTCGAGGCTCGATCACACATTCTCGACGGACCCAATTAACACAGTCTGCTACCTTTCGAAAATCTCTGACCGTAGCAAACAATAACTATATTACTCTACTGAGACTATTTTCAACGGTGTATACGAATCTGGACTGAGTATGTTGGTGACTCATCCGGATTCGTTCTCTTCTAGGTGGGGGATTATGAGACACGAGTTTCCTCCAAATGAGGAAATCAGCCGGAGATCTCCGGTGAGCAAGGTGTGTTAGGTTATCGAACAAGTGACTGAAATCAGCTTACCAAGGTGGGTATAGTCCTCGCGGTGACGCACCGCCGGCTCTGATCTGCTCGTTGACGTAACCGCTTCTGGGCACGTTCAGGGCGCTGCGGATGCCTACGCTGGACCCATCCAAGGTGCCCGGGCCCGGTTTGGGCACATGGCTGCTGCAGTAGACCTCCTTGTCGTTGATCGTGTGCTGGTTGTTGTAGTAGGTCTTCAGGGTCAACTTCGTGCCGCAGATCGCGCACTTGAAGCATCCCGCGTGGAAGAACGTGAAGTCCTTCAGCGGGCCCACCCTGTCCACCTGGTAGACAGTCTGGGCGCACCTCAGGCACGTGCTCTCGTAGAAGTTTGGCCGATACATGATTCAGACCAAAATCCTTCTTGCTCCTTGTTCTCAACACTTCGGTCTTTCACTCTCTTTCGCTCTGGTTGGCTGGTTCGCTGTCGTCAGTCCGTGGTGCAGCTCGCTCTGGTAGCCACCAGCTGCGACCTTGGCAGGCAAACAGCAACGAGTCAGTCGCGGATACGTCGGGTGAAATTGCTCGCCTCTACACTGAGGGAAAAAGGGAACGCGCCGCGTCGCGTCAGACCCACCGGATCGGGCTCGTAAATTTTGAGCGCGTCCAGACCGCTCGCAGCCGCGATTCAGATAGGATACGGGTCGCGGCGGGTACACCGGGCGTTAAGGATGCGTCTGTGTGCGGCCAAGTGCGCCGGGAATGCGTTAGAAAGTGACCCGACTACGGAAACGACGACGGCGGGTACCGCGGTGGCAATGAGGATCGCCGATCGCTCGACTTTGATTGATGCCCGCCGATCGCAAGATTAATGTCTCGATCGTTTCCCCGTACGCGCGCCAAAACTACGTAAATCGATTATTCTAATGGAAAGCATCCGTAACGAACGGAAAGAGAAACCTTCCTTTTCCTCCATTATTCGCGGTACGCTCCTCTTTCCCACGACCGGACCGCGCGAATTTCATTAGAAGTTTTCCACGTTTCATCGAGTATTTGAACCGTATCCGACACACTTAATTCCGTGTTGGTATGCAATAAAAGAGTGACAACGAGTGCGATACGATAATATAATCAACGGTTACCGGATGTTCGAAAAGGGACCCGATAATTGTGATAACGAGCAGGTCGTCGCGTCACACGCTAACCGAGGAAAGTCTGAATTATATTTTGAAACAACCACCGGCGACCCAGCTTCGTTTCAAAAGCATTAAAAGCTCGACGTAACGAGGCGCTCTTGATTGCAAAATTAACTTAATACGAAAATTAAAGCGCGATCCCCCAAACAAGCTCTTTTCAGCGACTGCTCTGCGGTGGTCGAGAGAATTAAAAAAAGATCCGAGAGAGAGAGAGAGAGAAGAAATTAAATCTAGCCTTTGCATCGGAATCAAGTCACCGAGTAATCCTCTTGAGGAGTTTTCGTGGCAAGCTCGATTAGACTCCGCGGAACGAAGCTAGTTCGACTTTGATGTCTCTCTTCCGCGATAAAACGCGGATCCGTGGAAAAAAAGCGTTTCACAAGTTCAACGATACAGCCGGTTCAAACGTGTGCTTTAATTGGTCGGGGTAATTACCGCAATGCAAAACGCGCCCGCTCGCGCGCGCGAATCAGACCGAGTCCGTTTCCTAACTCTCAATAATTATCCTCGCAGGATGTCTGGGAAAGAGGGAAAGAAGAAAAAGAAACGCGCTCACTCGCTCGCTCGCTCGCGGACCCGCTAAACGATACCATCTCCTTGCGCGCGCGTGTGCGATCCGACGGATAGCAAAATGCATCGGCGTTATTAAAAACGACCCGGCCGCCAACACTTTCCTGCCGACCGGCTGTTGCAACGGATAGCGTTGCCAATGCTTTTCACAGTGGGCGAATGGTAATTGCAACAGATTTCGCAGGACCCTGCAGCACGGTCGCCGCGGATTTTCGCGTGTGTGCGAATCAACCGTGCGTCCTCGTTAACGCCTCTACTACGCTTTTCCTCTTTTGTTCCCTCGACTTTTTGTTCGCTACGCGGCGGACGCGTGGGGACATGCGTCGTCCTTTTATCGCAACTATGGAAGGATATATACACACTCTCTTAATCCCTGGCCAACGTTTTTACAGATATTTCAATCTTCGAGATAATACATGCCTCTGTTTCCCAACGTCTATTTCATGCAGAAACATCTTATTGACTTTCTTATCCGAAATTATAATAATCTAAACATCGATGGGTAGACTTCACCTTACGGGACCGAAAATTTTCGACATTTTTTAATCCTATATGTAGATTTTGATGAGAAGTGCCAAAAATCCAAGTTTTAACGTTAGGAATTCACTGGTTCGAAAGTTATAAAGAATTATTTTAATTCTCTCCTCACAATGTTACTAACGTTTTCGTTATTCACTATACTCTGCAATGTATCAGATCACTAAGTATGAAACTTGACAAGTAAAACACAAAAACACATTTGTCAAGTTTCATACTTAACGACCTCATACATTATGTTGTACTAAATCTCATAAGAGATTTCCTAATAAGAGGTAAAATAATAATTTTAAGTAATCTTTTACCTTTCTGTGTCGGACTGTTTCGACCCAAAACAGAAATGTAATTGTATCGATAGTTCCCGCGATTGTCCAGCGAACCTCTCGCGGAGTTGCATAAGCGGCGGCAACGGGGGCGAAAAAACGTATCATCGTTCGTAGTTTGAGCCGAAGTCAAGCGTCACGTGAAAACTTTCTAAATGAACCATGACTCATTTTTTCTGAAATTATTATTACGGTTTCACCGTTACAAGACCGACCGAAGTTTCCCTTTTCTTTTCGCGTCGACAATGACGACTACGGCGAAGCTACGCGAATTCTTCTCCCCCGCGACAAACAGTAGCCACAATGCCGGGTTACGTCATACCGTTAGCGACCATGCACAACAATACCATAATAAACACGGGATTGTCCCTCTCACGCATCAACGAATCGCCTTCCTTTTTTCTCGGCGTCTCCCTCTCGCTCTTTCGGTCGGTCCCTGTCGTCGGACACGCACTGATTCCTTTTTTTCTCTCTTTACCGCTGGTGCAACGGGTTCCGTAGCGACGATTTCCATCGCCGAGCCACGACAAAATCCGCGCGGCCGAAAGAAACGCGCGCGGAAAGTTCTTCTTCCGGAGAACGAGCACGCGCCGCCATATCGGGAGAAAGCATTTCATTTGGCCCAGGGCCGTGCGATAGGTTTTCTCAGAACGATGCAATTCTTCGAAATGCCGCCCCTTAAATGTTTTTTCTTTAAAATAATCTCCGATCATGATTTAAAAAAAAACTGCACAAAACGTACGAATACTATTTTTATTTTGAAAGTATAAACTACTTTAACTTTAGCTACTAGAGTTTTACCCTTCTAACTTTCACTTTAACAAATCCGTTAACAATATAGATTCAATAGAAATTAATGACAGATTTCTATGTTTTATTTGGCGTATTGACCTGAACTTTTTAAGCAGTGTTTTATTAATTTCAAATTGGAAAAACTTCTTTCCCCGCTAGCTACAGAGACAGAGAGTATTAATAAAATTCTCAGAGCTATACAACCGTATTCAGGTACAAGTAATTAGGTTATTATTGCAAAAATAATTTTAAACATCCGAAGGTTTTATAGATTATGGTAGCATTCGGGATACATCACGTAATTCTACTTGAAGATCATTTGACAAACATCGCCCACTGCTTATTGAAACAAATTTCTTAAATTCTCAGATTACAAATGAATCGCAGTTTCTTAATTTCATGTATAAAGTGAAAATGGGCGAAGCGTTATCCTAGCATCTTTTCTGTAATTACTTCTGAGCAGCGTGCGAAAGTTAATCAGTTTGTTCTTGTACCTGCGAAGATTAGTTCTTATAGCAAGTTGTTAAACTAAATGGATCGAAATAAGTACATGAATATTACCGTTGTTTTCTTAATAGTTTATGTGGCTTGAAGAAGAGAAGGTTCTAAACGCTTGAAAAAGTTTGTAGAACACTTTATACGAGCATTTAGAATCTCTGCCAACATAGATTTCTAATAGACTTTATATTAAATCGAGCATTAAAGTGGACGGGAACAGTAAATAGTAGAATCTCTGATTCCTTTCTAAGCCACGAATATCGCAAACAATTTGTGGTACTCGCTACAATTTCGGAATAATTCGTGTCCACGTCTGTTCAGTAACAAACTGAATTTCTTAAACGAGTGACTTTCAAGTTACTACCAACATTATCGAGATTGTTTCAAAGAGTTGCAATATTAAATTAACACTACATATATCTACCGGAAGCCTATTAACCCCTTGCTGTATTTTAACGAGTCGCACTGATAAAGATTTTAAACGAAATCTAACAAATATGGATAGTACGCTTTTCTTTTTAAATGAAATAAAATTGAGTTCGTTTGCAATCACTATTTAAGCATTCAAATAAATGTAGCCATTTTGGGGATAAAGACGTTTTAATCACTGTGACCGTAAAGAAAATGTTACAGCAAGGGATTAATAGGCTTTTCAAAAATTGTGCTGTACCAAAAGGAAGCTTAAAAATCTTCTTTTACACAATAATCCCAAACAAAATGATTAGGTTGCGTTATTAAGGGTGAGTTTTGTTGGTTCACGATTGAGATCTATTAAAAAATCCTTAACCATGGAGCACGGACTTTCTAAAATAATTGCCGGTAGATAATGTGTTAATTAACTAATCAATGAATTCGCAAAGAAAGGGGCTACGTATGAATTTGTGCAGTTAATATAATGTTAGCGTGCCTGTCGAACGGCCACGCGCGGCGTTCGATGAATGAAAATCGACGGACAACCGTAATTGGAAGTGTCGCGTTTTACGGGGGACCATTACGATTTCCTCTTTCGAGCATTGCGTAACGAGCGTCGCGATTAAAATGCAACGACGACGGAGTCGCCGGTTTATTTACAAGCGACAAAAGCCCGCGTAATCACCGAGAACCCAGTCGAGGACGCCGGATGAAAGCCGTAGAAAAATTTCGGAACGCCCTGTGCCCCGCGTGCCGAACACCGACGCGATTTACGACGGAGGCTCACGACCAGCAGCGACCAGCGCGGCGAGCGTGGGACACGAATCGATCGAGCCCGTTTCTTCGTTAGCCCCACGAATACCACATGAATGAACACCGTAGCCCGTATAAAGTCTGCTGTTCTGCAGATACAACTTCCGGGTGCGCACTGTCCTCCTTGATGTCGCTTCTGGAGAACCGACGCGATGTCGCCGCTACATGTTGCTTCAATTTGAAAGTCATTCGTTCGAGAGATTCTGCGTTTGCTCCACATCTGGACGCGGGCTCGATGAAATCGGTGCGCGAGTGCCGAACACCGCGCGTCATTCTTAGAATGATTGCTTTGAGAATGCGAGTCGAAGTCGGGAGCTGCTAGTACTCCAGTCGTGTTCGGTTAAATTTATATCAGTCCCGGAGTTACATCAGTTTTCTACTTTCTACATTTTATTCATTTTCGAATTTTTGCCTACCAGGTAGCTTCGCCGAACTCGAGATGTTGACAAGTGCTAAATTTATCATTTAATTACGGTGGAGCTCTATTTACCTATATGAACAAAATCTTAGCAATGTTAACTGAACTCTATAGTCAAATAGTCAGTGGTGGGAGACAGGTGGACTGCTATTATCTGAACATATGACAGGTTCATATAAATGGAGTTCTGGAGTTCTGGAATGTCTTCGGAAATGCGTGATTCATATCCGATATCCGATATCATCTTTCGGTATAGCTTCCTAGTTAACCCTTCCCGGTCCAAAGAGTTTCTTCCCATTTCATTTCAAAACTCGTTACAACATCATATAATTCAACTATATTCGCGTATGCATTTTCACTAACCTATTTAGGACAGTTATGGAATAGTAAAGTTGCTCTTACAAAATAAGTAACCATTGGTTGCCAAAGTCGGCGTCGAGTCTGGGTCGACATAGGATCGCAAACAAATTGGGTTGCGATTAATTAGAGATTAACAGAACGCTACTGTAGATGCGCAGCCCTAACGTGGTCGGTTCCCCGAAGGGTGGAAAGACAATGGGGAGTCGAAAAATCGGCGGCGTCGCTTACGTGAAAATTATTTATTGCATTCCTCGCGCCGTTTATCACTCGATAATGCCCGCTCGAATACCGGTGTCCTCATTCCGGCCCACCTTCTCCTAGGTATTTACGCTGGCCGCGTTCGCGCTCGCGCACGCCTCACCAAGTCAGCTCACAAAGACACGCGTCTCCTCCACGTAACTCTGCTTGTACCCGCGTCAAACGAAACGAGAAACTTTATTGAGGTGAATCGGAGAGTACGTGGACGAGGCAACGAGGCTGCCTCGGGAGCCCGGCTCGGCGAGGCGCTCCCCCCGCGCGACAGGTTAACGGCATCATTGTTCGCGGGCAGAACAAGGCGTGTTCCCGCATTTGCGACAGTTTGTCTTGTTACTTAACGCGCGCGAAAGTACCGGTGAATAGCTGGCATTCCATTGAACGGCCGGGTTCGATCGGATCGGCTCGGATCGGATCGAATCGGATCGCGCTGGGGCCCCGAGGCACAGAGAGAGAGAGAGAAACTCTCCTTGGTTGTACACGTCGTCGCAAGATCCAGAGATTTGAATTATTCTCGCTGCGCCTGTGCACGGGAGAACTGGTTCCCCGAGGCGCATCAGATTTGTCAAACACGTGTACCGTCCCGGAACACGGGATAAATCTTCCTCGGTGGGTCCGTTTCGTTCGTGCCACGCGATCCTCTAAGATAGTCCATCGGCAACGATAGACCCGGGTAAAACAGTTTCGATACCGATGTTATACTCACGTCCTCATACTCCTGCGTCCGGCGTGGTCCAGGAGATGAGACGTCTCGCTCCAGACATGTTTCCCAGGATGTTCGGTTGTTTTACGTCCCGGTCCGGGTTTCCTCGTTGTCCCACGGTCCGATACGATTTACTTTCTACCGGTAGGTCGTGCAGGGTACCACGGCACTTGGTAAAATCGCGCACGATGTCACGGACGGGCTGTCTCTTCCTCTCTCCCGTGGTGGTCTTGGTCTCGGTTCCTCTCGCTCGCTCTTCGGGACACTGTCTGCCCGAGCATTGAAATTACCAGGGGCCGAGGATCACCGCGGGACCAGCACCTTGCCGCGTGAACGCGCGCACCGTGAGACTCGGACAGGGGAACAGCAGGTTCTAGGAACAGATCCACCTGCCAGGTATCTCCTCGGTGTATCGCGAGCCTGCTGCAGCAGCCAGCGCGGAGCGCTGTTTCGTCAATCGGACACGATATCGCGCTCGTTTCGCTCGCGTGTGTTCCACAAGACACCACGGCCACCGAGCGTACTCGACCTTCGCGTACCGAAAACTGTTCCCTGCAGCACCGTGTTTTTTTCGTGTGTCCGCCGGCTGGAATTGGGTCCTCTCGCCACCAACCGAGGCGGCCGCGCGAGTGTGCTCGAACCTGAATATCGCCACCTGCTTCCGTCGACGTTCCGGGAAGGTCTGAGGTGAGAGGGACGGCCATTTTGAGGGACCGTGCTGGCTCTCAGGTGGCGCTATGGTTGGAGAACTCAGGCTCGGTCTGGGTATTACTCTTTTACGTGCGCTCACCTGGCCAGTCTCTGTCTTTGTCACCTGTGCGCCGATGGTAAGCGCGCTTTTGCCACCGATTTCATAGGAATTAACCGGACGCGATGCGGCTTTTCCTTTTTAGAGACGGTCCAGGATGGTCGTCGCGTTCGTTCGTCTGTCCGACCACCGGATACGTGATCGATCCCGACCGATTGTTTCAGGTCCTGCCGGTTTCTTGGCCCCGATGGAACGCGGTCCCGATTCACTACTTTCATTCGAGCGGCTGATCGATACATGATGGGAAAAAAGAAAGCGGAGCTGCCAACTCGCCGAGATTGGTGGCCACCGTTTTAGGATATCCTCCGCGCGATCACTTTTAAATCTCCTCGTACCTCTGCTTCTGCTTTGCCACGCGTACCGCGTGCTCTTCTATTCTTTCGATTCTAGGTACGTGTCCATCTGAGAGTTTCTGTTGATTGTTCCTCTCGAAAGCACTCTCAATTTACGTATCCATTAAAAGGTACTTCAGAAATATTTTGCTCTCGGAAATTGACGGGAGAGTCAACTATCGGGAAGTCTCAGAAAGAATTTCATGCGTGTAGATCTCAGATGAATTTCGATAGTTATAATAATACTCGTGAACAGAATGGACGCGTCAAAGTTTGCTGCAATTGTTGCAATGTACTTGATAAGAAAAAAAGAAATATTCCAAAAAGAGAAAATGCTGAACTCTCGCATTTTATTCTCACCTTATTCTGGAATTTACAAAACTATGAATTAAAAAAGAAAGATAAACATATTCTCCATGCCACATGTCCATCGCCAATGGAAATTAGCACCAAATAAATGGCACTGTAATGGTACCGAAACGATGCTACTCAAGGATGAAACCTAGTATCAATCGATAATATAGTGACCTAGTTTAAAGTAATACTCTAATCTAATCAAAACACGAAAATGTCCCAAATTATCCGTCCCTGAAATCTCCTGAGGCATTTCTGTACTGTCTAATAACTAATAAATCGGCCAAAAAATGGTCAATTCTTTCAGTCTACGTACGATGACCTTAATATTTGGGACCAACCGTAGACTACACCGTCTCCGCGATGATGCAAACAGTAAAGACCAAGCTAATTGATGTTTATTCTGTTTTAAATTCCAAGCTGTTCCCCATGTCTCAACGTTAACGTCGGCAACTCTCGCGAAGTACGTTCATTACATTAATGACCGACATTACGGAACTAGAAGCTAGAATCCCATTCGAGGATTTTTGCGCGCGGCTTTTTACCGACGACGTTCGTCAACAATGAATAATCGAGGCAATTGCTAATTACATGGTTGAGCCCGTGTAAAAATGTCGGTTTAACGAACGCTACGCCCATAAGGACGGAGACATCGTAGCTCCATCAACCTGCTTACGCCCGTTTTCACCGGGCACGCCGAGATATCAGTCTCCGATATATCTCGAATGAGATCATTCGCCCGGGAGAGCGGTACGCGGCGATATACGCCGTAGGTGTGCGGATGTTTTTTCATCCGGATGAAAAGCAGGTTGCGGCGGTAACGGCGGTTTCGATAAATTATTTAAATGAATTGTTCGGATACGCGGGAGAGCCGCGCGGCTGCATTCCACTCTCTGTACACGCCACTCTCGATTTAGTAAATCGGGCTCGCCTTCCGTCGGGCTCTGTGCGTGCCTGAAGAAAAATGGCCGAACGAAACGGGCGAGAGAAGTCAAAGTTTTCGCATGAGAGAGGCCCACGCGTGTGCGAACGCTCGGCAAGCACGTGGGAAGCGCGAGCTGTAACCGGTGATGCAACGTGGATATAATACAGATGCAAATATAAGTCGGTAACCGTTCGCATATAATTACACCTTGCTGGATTTAGTTTTACGACTGTATAACTTCCAGCCGGAATGGTTCACCTTTCTGGCATCCGACTTTTTCTCGCTTCCTTCCCCGTCGCCAATAAAGGGATCTCCAGGATGATTCTTACTTTCGTTTGATGACTGCACTGTGCTTATGAACGACGGGTCGTGGGCGGATGGTAGCTGTGCGATTGTTTAAACGAACTTAAAACGATTTGTAGCAGAGATTTTGTCGGTGGGATCGAATAGATTCGTGATGGACCTTGTGATTCCCGTGGCAGCTAGGTCCGGTCAAATCGTTGCCTCGATTTTCTTTTATACATATTTCAGACTCACTTATTTCACAGTAAACGTGCTGAATATTTGCAGAACAGTGATCGGTGATTGATGTATACAAAATAAGAGGCAATTGATTCAACCACTTACCATGGTCCGGGTTAGGCCAATCTTTATAATTTAGATTCAGTGTTAAGCCTATGCAGTCGGAGCTTGAATTTTAACTTGAAAATTAAACATTTCTCCCGTGCTAGAATAATTCCATTCTGTATGATTTTGTTCATTTTATGGATATAAAATTGATATGAGTTGATTAGATACCAACATATTTAATAATGTAAACAATATTGTAAATAATGGTACAGTAATTTTTAGTGGTGACTCTGAGTCACTCCTCTACGGTTAAAAAATGTTCTTTTATATACTCATTCCAAACGAAATGATTAGACTACATTTCGTTTACTCTAAATATAATAAATGGATATCTGGATACCCTGTTGCCTTCACAAGAGATAAACTGTACCCAATTCTAAGTGTACCCAACTATCTCTTCATCCAAAAGTTAGAAAATTTCAATATTACAACACACCGAGTCAGGAAACAGGTAAAAAAGGGAAGTATGCACAGAAGATTTAATTATGAAATAATCGCAGAGAGGCGTTGTCATCAGCACCCAGCAATAATTATCGACGGTACGGTGGATCATAGACGAGATGAATTGGACCTAATGGAGACGCTCGAGAGGCCGAAACGAGGTCGATGATGGCTCATTACATAACTCACTGAAGGGTCGAGGAGTATTGAAACGGTGTCATCGATAATAATAGGAGCCACATAATTAATCGGCAGAAATCATACCGCCAGTTTCGGGTGTCCAATCAAGACTGAATAAAACCCATAAAAACCGGAACGCCTAAGCAAACAAAGACCCGAAACGATTCACCAACCGATGGGTTCAGCGATCGTGAACTTTCTCGAAAGGGGATTAAGATCGTTGGTTCCGTCAAAGGAATAGGAATAGAGTGACGACAACTATATCGTTGCGTTCAAAAGACAAGAAACGCTGCGATGGTTCTTCGAGGAGTGCCAGCTCTAGCATGTTAGCGGCCTGCGGCCCGATATATTTACGTGAACGGAGAGACTTCGGTGAAACGGTGTCATTGATAATAATAGGACCCACATAATTAATCGGCAGAAATGATACCGCCTAACCAAACAGAGACCCGAAACGATTCTCCAACCGATGGGTCCAGCGATCGTGAACTTTCTCGGAAGAGGATTAGGATCGTCGGTTCCGTCAAAGAAAAAGGAATAGGGTGACGACAACTATATCGTTGCGTTCAAAAGACAAGAAACGCTGCGATGGTTCTTCGAGGAGTGCCAGCTCTAGCATGTTAGCGGCCCGCGTCCCGATATATTTACGCAAATGGGGAGACTTCCGTAAAACGGTGTCATTGATAATAATAGGACCCACATAATTAATCGGCAGTAATGATACCGCCTAAACAAACAAAGACCCGAAACGATTCGCCAACCGATGGGTCCAGCGATCGTGAACTTTCTCGAAAGGGGATTAAGATCGTTGGTTCCATCAAAGAAAGAGGAATAGGGTGACGACAACTATATCGTTGCGTCCAAAAGACAAGAACCGCTGCGATGGTTCTTCGAGCAGTGCCAGCTCTAGCATGTTAGCGGCCCGCGTCCCGATATATTTACGCGAACGGGGAGACTTCGGTAAAACGGTGGCATCGGTCCAGCAGCCACGCTACGGAAATAGATTTCGGCTGTGGCAATGCAACAGCTCCTTGTAGACGAGCGCCGCCGAACAGTCGGAAGCAGCCAGTACCGTGACGACCAGTTCCCGAGGAAAACCGGAGAAATCGCCTCCGCGAGGTCCCACATGAATGTGAGTGCGAATATTCCTTTCACGAGTGCGTTATCCGGTGCATCGTGGCCGCCGCGCCGCGCCGGTAACGCTCTGATACGGGTTAGAGTGCGGCTTTTGTTCTCCAATTCTCCGTTTTGTTTCGACGCCCGTGGTGCATCCGCCTGGAAGTTCGCGCGGATCTCTCGGACCTCCTCAACGCGCATCTTCGTTAGCCCCTTCTCCGCTGGCCCTTCAGTGACTGTGGAACAAAAACCAGATGCACAGATCGAACATTATCCGAGAACATTAGGATCTCATTACCCTCGAGAATTCCTGGAATTCCCGAGACATTCCTCGTGGCGATAGAAGATATATTCTCTTTGCTGAAATAGAAAAGCATAAATTCTTCTGAATTGGGTTAGCCTAATAGGCTGAGTCGTAAATAACGGGGTTGAGAGAAAAAGTGAAACAGAAGTTGTTTTTAACGGTATTACAATACTGCCTTTATTTTCAGCCAGGCGGACCCAATTTCTTCGGGTTTTGTGCATTCGAAACTTGACAGCTATTAATACCCAACGTTAGGATGCAGGTTCGCAGTAGGCTCCGTCTTATTATGCTAGAGCGTAAATTTCGCTGATCTCTGCCCACACTTTCGTAAACATCGGTGACGTCGACACGTTCTCGAGCGTCATTCCCGAGGTTAGAGGGATCGGATCGATTCGCGCAATTAGAAATTGCGTAAAGGTTCGTTAGAGGCCGGTTTCCCTTGTTCTCCGGGAAGGCGATCGCGATTTCACCGGTTTTACTTTCGCCGAGGGAAAGACAAAAGGCCATCGCGGGACGCGCAATCAGCAGCGCCGGCGATTTGTCGCGTGAAAACCCGTGTCCTCGTGGCGGAAGTCGCTGCGTGTCTTGTGCTTAGGAGAACCGGAAGCAGGACCAGTTTGTTTATGGAGACACGCGATGCTCGACTGATGAGCAGACAGTGGAGACGCTATCGCGGCGAAAGCATCTGCGCGCGGCGTTCTTTTCTAGAGAATTGCCGGGGAAAACGAGTGTTTACGAGGCGTCTTGTTTCGTTAAGTAATCGAGAGGCACTCGCCGCGCCGCCTTGTGAAACGTGTCGGCGAGGTTGTTTCGTTAATTGCACGCCGCGGAACGTTCATCTCGGCGCGGTAGAATGATGTCGACAGCCGAAACGCTTGTAACGCGAAATCCCAGTGGAAGATCGATCGGCGCAATAAAGCAACAGGGAAGATTATTACATAGTCGGAGAACTGTTTCGCGGAGGGTCTCCATCGGCGGCGGATGGGATATAGGGCTTGGACCACCTCCAAGTTCCGCAGACTTTAGCAGTTTCATCGAAAAATAGTGGCTCGTAAAGCGCAGCCGGCACGGGTCCGCCCTCGGAGAGATCCCCGTTTAAAATTATCGCGTATCCACGCGAAAATTCCGATACGGTCTCCCCCGGTTGAATGGGGCTGGCTCGTGATAAGGCGGATCGGTTCCCTCGCGCGGAACGATCGCGCTCGGCGCCGTTTCTAAATTTATAATTCTTGGGAATCAGGTGCTTTGTTGCTCTTGCATAGGACAGAATAGCCGACTAGAACAAAAGAGACGGAACCGCCGCGAAGAACAGAAGGGGTAAACGTTCTAAAAATACGTATGGCTCTAATTCGAGGTTTCTAATTCACGCGCGTGGAACTCGCGCCGCGCAGCGCGGCGCGGCGTGCCGCTCGGCCGACTGGAACCGCGGATAGAATATTATTTTTCCGTCCGGGCTTTCCGTCGACGTTCCACAATATTATCGTTGGTCGAGAGGAAAACGGGCTGCACCGACGAATAAATTCTAATTTTTCCCGCTAGAAAAATACTTTGAAATTCCGTCGGGAATCTCGCTTGAACTTTCAGTCCGCCGGAGCGTGCGGAACGCTCCCTCGGAGGCGGAGGGAACGTTAACGTAATCCCGATAGAAACGTTGAATGAATGCGCGAGCATAACCCCGCGATATTTACGGATTCTCCGCATCCGTGTCGACCGGCAGAAATATAGTGTCGCGTGCCATTCGGCTCGATTTTATTTCGAGACGCGGAACCACGATTTTTCCCTTCCCGCAGAAATAGACGTGATTTCCGTTGCCCGCCACCGGCGCGATAGAATCGTCTAGGATGACGTCAGGCTTTCTCGAGGACCCGCTCGAGAAATCTCGACGGTGCATCCTCGAAATTACTCGGCCACCTAATCCAAGGTGCGATGACATGAATTCACGCGCCGCTTGGCACCCGAGCCCTGCCAGCTTGTCTCGACGCCTCGATTCGTGGTTGCGTGTAAAAACGCGCTCAACCGATAAACAATAGCCGCCCGCGCGCCACTAGAATCGCAAACGGTGCACTGTTTACCAGGAATATTTAGGCCGCTGTATACGCTGGCTTACTTTCCGTTCGCCGGACGAGGTAAACGGTCCGGAATTCTATTAAATATTGTCCCGTTAACGTTCGGGCTTGAAATTTGTTTGGAAAACGTGTCACATAGTTGCACAGATGTGACACATTGATTACACGTACGAGTTACGATATAAATATAAATGTGAGAACGTGGAGGAGAATATTCAGATTTATGTACTCGCGTTTCTCACAGTTACGGGGGACCATGAGAAAATACGAGCCCGATTGTTTGCATAGGCGCGCGAACATTGCGAGCTTGTTTGTACGAAATTGGCGAATCCTCTTTTGCAGAACCCGGGAGCTGAAAAATGGCGCCCGATGGCCATTTCGAACCCCTCGACCCGGCTGCGCATGGCAAGGTCCATGCCCCACTGGGTAATGGTACGCAATCTTTAAATGATCAATAGACAGCGGATTTGATGCATTTATAATACATCGTAAAAACATTGGAAGAATTTAGAAATATTGTTGATCTTATTACGAAAGAAAATAAATTTCTATTTCACTCCAGTTTGATGCAATTTAGGTTGAAAATTTTGATTTTGCATCGAGATCCGCTGTCTAATTATTAAACTTTATTTAATTCCACTTTCTTAAAATTTGCCTACAAAAATTGAAAATTGCATATAAACATCCGCAGTCTACTAATTATCAATCATGTTAACGATATTTCGAATGGTCTATGACTAGAAAACATCATTAAATGCGATTGTTGTATATGTATATGTGAAATATATATTTAATATTGGTAATAGCAAAACATGCGACAAAAGTTCTAACAACATTTTTGTTTTAATTAACAACGTTTTGTCATATGCTTTTAATAACGTCACCTTCGCAGGCCCAACAGCAGAAGGAAGCGGAACAGCAGCACCAACGACGACCGCCGACCCCGCCGAAGGTACCACCACCGTCGCTCTCGGGGGACTGTGGTGACCCTGACTACGAGATCATCGAATTTCCGACCCGACCGCAACCCCAGAACCATAAGTCCTTCACGCCGAACGCGAAGAAATGCGCCCTGTGTGGCACCGAGAACGTGTTCGCCCGTTGCGACACCTGCAAAGAGAACTACTGCGAGGCCTGCGACGACATGAACCACAAACACCCGAAGAGGAAGCACCACGTGCGCAGGAGAATCCTAACGGATCTAGCGACGAAAACGCGACCACCGCTGCCACCGAAAGGAGAGAACATGTCGAATCCACCCCCGATACCGCCACCAAGGCGAAACCGCAAGAGTCAGGTAGGATGCGTTCTGGCCTGAGGCTTTGATCCCCTCCCGTGAACTTTCTTCCAGGACGACTAGCCTTAGGTACTCGCATCCTCTAGCCGTAATCCTGCATCGGATCATGGGGTCGAAATCGATCGAAATCCTCGAGAACCTGGTTGCGAGATCCATGTCAATTCCACCTGTCGATATTCTTTTTATCATCAAACTGATCCCCTATTTTCTCACCCTTGATATCAATCACTGGAATCGTCGAAGCTGCTTCGTTACAACCACACTGCGGATTTTATACAATTTACGACAAACTAAGACGCAGCTCCGTTGATGGGTTCTCATATCCAAGCGGAGAAAATGTCTAAGATCCTCGCGGGTAGAAAAGTGGAGCAAACTTCCAGTATCTTAGCCACCTGATCCAGGTTTTGACGGCGATGCAATTTATCCCTGCTAGGGATTTCGTCGTTCTCATCTCGCAGGTGGTGTACGCGGAAGATTGAATCTTGAGATTGAATCTCTGTGCGAGCTCCTAAATGCGTATAGTGTTATTTTGTCGCCACCCGTTAGATTCGTTGACGTTTACATAAATATCCGCAGTGTAGTCGCAATCGAATGATTCTCCGCGTAGCCCGTAGTCTCTGCAACTTCGTCTCCCGACGAGTTCGACCGTTCTCGATGTTGTTAAAACACGCTCGTGTATTGTTTACTTACCCGTTTACACGACCAGATTGTTGATTTTTAGCGAAACGTCACACCGAGGCAACGAAGATTGTTATTGTGCGTCGGTCGCAACAGATTTTTTAATATACGTTACGCTGCTCCGTAACGAGCAGAGATTTGAGATTGTATATTGTCGTTGGTTTTGTCGAATACACCACGTTACCGCAAAAACACCACTGCCGTATTCACTGATCCCGCTCTGTCACTCTTTCACACAGTTTCACGATGAAGTAACGGGCGGGAAAAGACGAACAGGGACGTAGTAATTGATCTCTCGCGAGTCGAAAAAGGAAAACAGAACGCGGCGGGTACGATCCGCCACGGAAATTGTCGGTGAATATGGCAGAGCGTGGTGAACACGGTGATTTCTCATTACTATGTGCTACTCCGTATTTCCCGTACCGTTACTGGTACAATGGACACGTTTAACCATAGCGTTTAATACACATTGTTCAGACACGCCGATTCTTTTCAGCCGAGTCGAACATTTCATTAACCAGACGCCCGTCGTCTTCGACTTTTCACCTAGGTTGCGAAACATTTTCTCTTTATCCGTCGTTATTTCATTTGATTTTGTTCGCTAACGCTTTCTTTATTTACCGATTCAGCCAGCCATCTAATCCCGAGCGACGCTTCCCCAGCTGCGACAGACTCGCCACGACCACGCAGACATACTCTTTCGTTTCGATTATGTTCTTTTATTTTGTTTTTTTGATTTTTTGTGTAACGCATTCTCGACCATCCAAGAATCCTGCCGTAGAATCCACAGTTACCGAGAACAACACTGCGAACGGTGTTCGGCTCAGCCTCGACCGTGTAATAAAGTTCAGGTTTCCGCGCTTAGGCTAAATCGACGCAAAGCCAGGGACCCACGAATCTCTCCTTGATCGAGAGAGTCGGCAGCTTGAAGCGAACACTACCGAGCAGGCCGCTATCGGCGACCCTAGATACGAAAACGGTGTCGAAAACCATGCAGGCCGCGAAAGACGCCGCTCCCGTCGAACCACCTGGAGGACAAGGCACTGATAAAATGTCCACGCTACAGGTAAGAAACATTCGCCGAGTTCATAGATGATTAGACATTCTCGATGCGGACATTCTCCAGCACTGACTCCAAGGATAATGATCGAGCACGCCTGATCGTCTATGAATAGGTGTAGAACGATTGCGTATTTAAGAAAAGAAGCAAACAAAGAGCTGCGAATCTTCAGGAGAGATACAGGAAGTACCAGGAAGCGATGCGTGCTCAAGATGCGACCAGGAGGAGGCATACTTCCAGTGACATTTCGAGGGACACGATGAACATGAGGCCGCTTAGTATGGGGAACCCTAGAACGGCGCCACCGGTGCCGCCACCGCCTCCCCCTAGATCAATGATACAGTCAGCGAGCGTCTGCGATTTATCCTCGCCGCATATGTGGAATCCTGGAATGCATCAGGTAATTAGCGTTAAGTATATTCGACTTTCAGATAGCCTCTGACGCTATCTACCTCAGAATAGATCGTTATGACGCTAAAAAACACAGCACTGCTACCGGGCGATCGAAGTGACTAGATTTGTTATTACAGTCTTGTCTCCCATAGTGTGACTTTTGTCTCTACGGATAGTGTTACTTGTTTAGCCCACTATTAGGGGGTTCTCCCTTGGGCGGTCGGTCATGCTAGAATGTAGCACGATCCGAGGGTGGATATCGGTGAGGCGATATTAATGCAATGATGAAAATTTTATTTCGTTACAAAACCTTTTCCAACGTATTGGAAAAATTTTTCTGATTGAAACGAGACCAAACACGATCGAAGAATGGACGCAATTCTCAAGAGAAAACCTTTTGCAGGCCCAATCCATGGCTCACCTAGGCCCGGGAGGCATGCCCATGATGTGGTACCCGCCGAACGGTCCCTGGGACATGCCCATGGGCGGCTCCACCATGAGCCTCAACCATCCTGCGATGTGGGGCTACCCCATGGGCTACCCTCCATCGCAAATGCTACCACCTCACTATCCAGGATCGCACTCAAGACCGCACAGTCCAGCGAGAAGCATAAAGTCCAGCAGAAGATCCAGGGCAGCGTCACCGTCGCCGAGTATGAAGTCCAGGAAATCGCTGGCTTCTAGATCGCGATCGAGAAGATCGCAGGGATCGCCGTCTGACGCGAGCTCTGAGGATTCTGGGGACTCGGAGTTTGACGACCGACTGTCCCGCAGCTCCAGAGGCACGAGACGAGGAAGTATCCCCAGGAGTAGGCAGAGGAGTTACCACGAAGATGATGGCAGAGGTCTGCTGAGAAACCGTCGCGAGTAAGTCGATAGCTTCAGTCCTTAATGTAGTTGCTTTCGCGAGGATTTTTAAGTTGTAGATTCATTTGAGAGCGGACTGGAACGCTTGCTGCTACACAGGACCCTCTTACAATGATGAGAAACAAGAGATCGAGCGATGTTATACAAGCATCTTTGGTTTTGTCCAGGCGGCTGATGTCAGAAGAAAGGGTGATGAGCACCGAGGAGTGGTCGGAAAGTCCCAGCAGGCGTCACTCGAGGAACTACGACGACCTCCAGAAAAACACAGTGACCTCACGACGACGTTACGAGCAAGACGACCGCAGACTCTCGAGGCTGGATTCACGGATCGATCGCGTCCCGAACGGCGGCTACAGAGATCGTCGAAGACGAAGCACCGACGAGGAGTCTTCCGACAGGAGATCCAACGTGCCGACTCGATCCAGAGTGACCAGCTCCTCCGACGATCACTTCGAGAAGATTGAATCCGCGCCGAGAAGAAGGGACGACGAGGTATCTCCGCGAAGAGCGTCCGCCGTGCGCAGAGACGTGGGACTGGACGAGTTCGATAGATCTTCCCGGCGAGATTCCAGAAGATCTTCGATCGAAAGCGACGCACAAGCCCCGAGGAAAACACCGTCGCGAGACTCGTCCTCCAGGAGGTACCAGGAGCCCGAGAGATTAAATAAAGAAGAAGAAGAGGAAGGCGTACCGCGATCAGCCGCAAGGGCTCAACGAAGTCGAGATCCTTCGCGCGATCGGGAGATGACGAAGAGAGAAACTCTGAAGAGGGAATCGTCGCTGGAGGACACGGAGAAGTCAGCCAGACGGGGCTCCGATAACCAGAACAGCAGGAAGACGCCGTCTCGCGAGCCTGGTCCAAGGAAGCTTCGGGAGATCGTGGATCGAGAGACTTCGCGGCCAGCTAGCAAGAACCAAGAATCGCAGAATAGAGAAGTTGAACCGAGACCGATGGAGAAACGAAGGGAAGGAAGTCCTCGGAAGAAGGAGGATCAGATAGTCAAGACTGTCGAGAGTCCAGAAAGAAGAGCTTCGGAAGAGAAAGAAGCTAGTCGCGAGAACGAGAACGCTTCGGTGAAAGATGCTGCGAGCGAATCGAAGGTGCCGATGGAGATACCGAAAGAGGAATGGGCCTGCGAGCACTGCACGTTCTTGAACAACGATAAGGACCGCGTCTGCGTGGTCTGTTGCAAAACAAGAAGCAGCGCGCTACCACCTAGCCCCGAAGAGTCCCCGGATGAAGTTCCCATGAGCGAGCCGCCGAAAACCGAGTCAGCGACGCCGTCCAGCAATCCGAGCGACCCTAGCCCCGACCTCGAGAAACGGACGAGCCTGTTAAAGATCTCGAACAGCGAAGAAAGCGGGGACAGTGGCTCGGCAAAGAATAAAGGTAGAGCAAGACGCAAAATCAGCTTTTCCTTCGGTACCAAATCGCACAAGTGAAACAAACCACGTGGTCCCATTTGTCGCTGCCCGACCTCCGAGTGTCTCTCCCTTGTCCCTAATCCGCGAGGTGTTCAAGGCGTGTTTCTACATTCGACGATCTTCCCCTTTCATTTCTTTTTTAACGAGAAAGAACGAAATTGCGATGGAACAGAATGGATTGTCCCCCGTTGTCGATGTATACCCTTCGATGAATAATAAAGAGACATGCACACTGTTTCGTACGCAAAGTCCACTGGAAACCGAATGCATAGTCATGTTTGAAACGAAGCCTGCGTCCCTTCACCTCTCGGCCATGTCTGGTGCGTTTTTATTCATTCAAGAGGAGAGCTGGCTTTCAAGCACGACCGCGCATTTGGCTGGTGTTCATTCGATCCTCACGAACACACTGACTCTAATCGATTCTTAAAACTGAAAGACAGATTAAAGTGGCCCGATTGTGTCCCCTTGTTGTTGGAACCGTCTTAGAAAACCTTCTCCCGAAGAATACAGGGTACATTTCGTTGTTTCGAGTACACACACGAATACATATTATGGAAAAACAGTGGCTCGCTGAGAATGATGAAGTGACCTTGAATTTGCAGATACCGCGAAGCTGGAAGAGTCGTCTGCGGTCGTTGCCGAGGACACGCTTCCGGGAGCCCCATCGGTAGCGAAAGACGCGTCGTCATCGATCGTGAACGGTACATCGCCTATTGAGATCACGCAGGACGTTTCGGTCGCGTTTGCAAAAACAAACGGCGAGGACTCGTCGTCAGCAAGGCGACCGATGCTCGCGAAAAGCCACTCGGTCTCCACTGGAACATCCCCGCCGCCTCAGAGCATTTCGACTCAAGTAAGCAAATCTAGGACAGAAAAGAGAAAACTACAGTGATTTTTCTACAGCATCGAGGAGCTTCGTAAATTCAAACAATAATCCTTTTTAGACGTACGATTACCTTCCTGCGAGAGGACGCACGGGACTCACGAGAACATCGTCGGTCTCGAAAGGACTACAATATTACGAAGACAGTGACGCGGAGGTAAACCGTTCAACGAAAGACCAAACTCTGTCAAACTTCCCATAACAAAAAAGAAAAGAAAAGAATAGTAAAAGTCATCGGAGAATATTTCAATAATCTGAAGTTATTTGTCCCGTTCGAGTTTCGTGAAATTCTTCGGAGAAAGAAATATTTGAAAGAAGAGCCCCGCGAGCTTTCCGGCCGTCCCGCTTTTCCCCATTTTCCAAATCCGTCCGCGTCAAAGGCAAGGCTCGCAATTAAAATACCCCCAATTATTTTGAACTCGTATTTGGATCGCGCTATTGGCAGGGCCTTTGAGAGCTTGGCGAAGTCCGCTCGAACCGAGCCGTTCTTTGCGCGAGCCAAAAGCGCCCTTAAATTTTTAATGGCACGGCCAGAGAGTGCGGCACAACGGCGCGCGGCTAACGAACGGTTTAATGAAAAGAGCCATTCGGAGCGTTTGTTTCAGGAGCCAACCAGGTTCGCGAACAGCCCGGACCTCTATCCGCGAGGCCAGGAGCAGCTTCTTCAGCAACTGATCGCCGGCGCCGTTGGCAGGGATCGAACCCGCCGGAATTCCATCGACTCGACCCATCTCTATTATCGTTCCAGGGTAAACTTGCCTGTCCCCCCAAGAGAGCCAACGGTTTCTAATCCCGTCTAATCCACGCGCTCTGCGCTTAACCGTTTTAATCTGTAATCGATGTTGATTTGAAGTTCCGTAGCCTCGGTGTGAACGTAAGCAGAATCGCCAGCAGCCCCTGTTCGCGGATCTTATTCATCGTTGATTGTCTTTGCTTCTGTAGTAGAACTGATTAATCTGTGTCCTGGTTTGGTTTCCGAAAATTATTCATTCCGATAGAACACACCTGTACACGTAACACCATCGTAGCCGATCGTCGTTACTACTGGACAGAGGGCATCTCACGACGATCGACACCTTATCCGAATCGATTACACGCATCGCGTTAACCCCTTTCCCTTGTGGAGTTCTTTTTTCCGGGGGTTAGTTAGCCGACCGATGAATTAATTTCATGTTTCAGGAGCCGAGCCAGCCTAGATTCCTCGAGGCGGGCCCTAGTTCCCAAGGAGTTTCAACGTTGACGCGGCAAGGCTTAGAAATTGTCGAACTTCTGCGAGAAGCCGAGAGGCACGGTTACTCCACCGACGACGTTCAGGTGGCTTTATCGCAGGGCGCTACCAACCCCATCGACTGGCTGAAGGCGCAGTGGCCCCATTTGGTGGAGACGGTGCAAGTTCTCGCAACTACTCAGGGAAAAGAGCTGAAGGAAAACAATATCGGCGCGATCACCGCCGCCGAGGCGAAGGAGGCCTTAAGATCGGCCAAGGGCGATGTGTGGAACTCCGTCGCCATCGCTGTGCAACGTAGGCAGATCAAAGTATGTCCCCTATTCGCTGTCGCACACCAAACGCTAGATCCTCGCTACTACTTTATAGATCATTAACACTTTGCGGCCGAGAACCGGGACGATAAGCTACAGCGAGATATGTTCGGTCTAGACATAGTGCATAGAGGAGTGTAATTACCGATCACCTTGTATATTAGAAGCATGCATTTCAATTCAACACTAGTCATATTTTTCGAACATTTGTTCAATTCCACCGATAATCTCTTATTTTAACACTGAACCTACCACCGCCGGTCAAACAACCGGTTTTAGATTTATTTTGTAATTATTGAAATTATAAAAGTGTTTTCATGGGAATTGATCGAATACATTATTTCATTCGAGTATATATTATAATAAAAATCGCACAAAATATAAATTTTAATCTTGTTATTTGTACGATACGATACACATCAGCCACTTTTGATGGTCGGTAGGCTTAGTGTTAAACAAATACATGAAGACGCGAGAAAGATTTTACTGAAACAGAGAATGGATGAATCTTCACTTGAGAAGCGTACGAGTGTTGAACGTATCCGTAGGATCCGGTTAGGAGTAACATAACTGCGATTTTGCGGTGCGCTTTAAGTACTACCAAGTTTTCGTTGACATAGAATTTCGACTGACGTCCACAGTGCGAGGAAATAATGAAGAAAGGCAACTTCGCGACGGCGGAAGTTGTGAAAGCGCTGGAGAATAACGCCGGTGCCGAGGACGCAGCTTTATTCGAGCTACAAAAGAATCAGCTCAAGCCGTTTTTGATGAGGATCTGGGGTCCTCCGGTTGGGGTGGAAAATGACGAGGCTGCACCGCGGAAAGGTCAGCGAATATTTCACCGTTTAGAAGAATAGCAATGGCAGTTCTTCCGTGGCGTCGGAACGCTTTCGGCCAGGTCGACGCCCTTATTCGCCGGTCCATATTCCTCTTTCAAAGAAGGAACTGCTTAAAAAATAACTGAATCCGGCTCAATTAAGCCCGAGCGATCTCTTAATCTACTTCGACACTTTGGCAACCGCGATGTAGAACTACAATGTTTAATTCACGCAATTTACCATTTAAATTCTCTATCAAGCAGCGCTGGCGTGTCCCTCGAATTGAATTATTGAAACGTAACCAGATCGCCGAACTGAATTATATAATTTTCAATCAAACACGCTGCAGCTCTCGGGAGTCCGACTTCTTTCAAAATGGCCGCGCCTCGTGTATTAAAGGTTCGCACTCCTGAAAAACTTTGTCCCTGATTTTCAGCAATATTCCAGATCGTTTCGATGCCGGAAATCGATCGATAAGCGTTTTTAAAATGTATATTTTTCATTGTGTCGCGAAGGAATTGTTAAATCACTCTGTGAATTCTCAGGCTAGGACAGTTATAATCATCGAGCGTCATTGTTCTAGATGCGACAGGTGCGGTCGGTGGTGGTACGGGTGTTCCCGAACAGGTTTCCAACGTGTCGGACTCAGAAGCGCGGAAGCAGGTAATATCACCAATTGTTGAAAATTTCGTGGCGTTGCAGGCCGACTTTCAAAACCAAGTGGCGGCCCTCCGACAACTGACCGATAACTGGCAACTCGATAAAGACCCCCTGAACACACCCGGTAATAAGCCTGATAATCTGCATGAAGGTAACGCTGATCACCGACAAGTTCTAATCGATCAAAATCTGGTCCCAAGGGCCATACAACACCTCGAGGTAGCCGAGGCCCAAAAAGCGCCGGATAATCGACACGCGATCGGCCCCAACGACGATTCAATGCAAACGACCATAAACGAAATTCATGTATCCCCTAACCCAAACAGTAGCCTGCTTAAAAAGCCTGAGGCACCTGCTGACGCTAAAAATCAAAATGAAAAAACATCTCCTGTGAATGCCAGCCAGCAAACGAAGGAACAGATTTCAGACACTACGAAAAGTTCATTACCAAATGTTCAAAATAAAGAAAAAATAGTTGAAGTGATTTTAGATGCCGCTAAAGTACCAAAAACCAAAGATCAAAATGAAAAATCGTCTCCGATGAATATCACCGAGGAAAAGACAGAACAAATATCCAACACTACGCAAAACTTATTACCAAATAATACAAATAAAGAAAAAGTAGTTGAAGTGGTTTTAGATGCTGCCAAAATACCAAAAACCAAAGATCAAAATGAAAAATCGTCTCCGGTGAATATCATCGAGGAAAAGACAGAACAAATATCCAACACTACGCAAAACTTATTACCAAATAAAGAAAAAGTAGTTGAAGTGGTTTTAGATGCCGCCAAAGTACCAAAAGCCAAAGATCAAAATGAAAAATCATCTACCGTGAATATGATCGAGGAAAGCAAGGTACAGACTTCAAACACCATCCAAAATTTATTAAAAGCTAATAAAAATAACGAGAAAGTAGTAGAAGTGATTTTAGACGCCGCCAAAGAATCAAAAACCGAGGATAAAAATGAAAACACATCTACCATAAACATAGAGAAAAAGAAGGAAAAAATATCAAACATTGCGGAAAGTTTGTTACCAGATAATAAAAATAAAGAAGAAATAGTGTTTTCGGATCCTGCTAAAGAACCAAAAACCAAAGATAAAAATGAAGAATCCTCTACCGTGAATATCATCGAGGAGAAGAAAGAAGAAATTCTATCAAAGGACAACAAAAACAAAGAGAAAGTAGCTGAAGCGACTTTGGATCCTGATAAAGAGTCGAAGGGAGGACCGACTGAGCTGCAAAAGAGAAATGTTAATGAAATGTTAATGAACAGTCAGGAATTAGCACGAGATATTTTAATCATCGACCGAAAGGGCAATGACGTTAAAACTCCCGCGACAAATGTAATCAAAGTAGAGAAGGACCCGGCACCGACCTCGTCAGAAAATTCATTACAGGACTCCAGTACTAAGAAAGTAGAACAAACGATTCTACATCTTGATAAAGAGGCGAAGGATCGGCTCACAAAGTTACCAAAGAAGAAACTCGAGCTCGAGGACAAAAGTAAGGAGGAAGTCGTGGTGGAAAAACCGGGAACAAACACCGAGGCAGATAAACTATCAGCGGGAGTAGAATTAAAAGTACTACACACTTCGGAGGGAAATAAAGAAGAAACGAGAGGATCAACTTCGGAAGTAGCCCGGAAAGAGAACGAAAAAATTCTTCCACAGGATGTACAAAACCAAACCACGTCTCGAGAGACTTCTGATCCTGGTGAGAACACTATGGAAGCAAATGTAGAATCTCTGTCACCTGAAAACTCGACCAAACCTGCAGAGTCAAGCGTATTACCAGACGATTTGCAACGAACAGAAACTTTGCAACTGAAACAACATAGCTCGATAGACAAGGAAAAATCACGAAATCCATACAGTCCGCAGAACGAAGCTATAATTAATACATTGGAACAGTCAGGTCAACCACAAGGGGCAGATGTTTCGGGAGCAAGAACAGCTGAAAGCAAGGATTCGACTGGGCAGCCGAGCGAGTCAGCCGCAGCTATGCTTGAAAAACAACGATCACCGGTCATTACGCCGGAAAACAGTTCTTCGAGCAATGTGCCGCAAGAAACGCCGCAGAAGAGCAACGAGACGCAAGTGGCCACGATGGAGGCATTGATATCCGCGGTGAAATCGCTGCCGGAGCAATTGTTGGGCCCGTTCATGTCGGCGATGCAGATGTTAGCCCCGAAGAGATCCGTCGCCGTCGATCGATTGAACGAGATCGGCGTCGACGCGGTTCCTGAAACGGTTGAGGAAAAGGGAGCAGGGATAAAAAAAGTCTCGGAGTCTTCCGAAAGTCGACACAAAGGGGGGAGCGAGGAAGATGGCGCGAAACTTCGGGCGAGGAAGATTGCCGGTGATACGAGAGACTCCGCGCTCGAGACAACGGAATCTGCGACACCCGAAACGACCACGGCAGTCATCAAAAAGCTACAAGAACTCGAAACGGTACGTAGATGCGGGGAAGGCGGTAGCGTTGTTCAAACTAACGTAAAAGAGGGGATAATGGAGGCGCTTGAAAACTCAGAGGAAGCGAAATTTGACGATAATGAGGTCTCAAAGGATCCGTCGAATCAGGACACGAGAGCCACGCTATGCCAGAGCGTAGAGACAAAGGAGACGGTATCTAGGAACGATGCGGCCAAAGTAAGTTCGCAAAAATGTCCAGCGGAAGTCGCGGACGACGCCATTAGCCCCGAGCCTCCAGTGCACGCTGATCGCAAAGATGACGCTAGGCGAACCGCGAGCGAACCTTTGGACGTCGACGTGAAAATGCTAAGTACCGACTCATCAGCTCATCATCTCGAGACAGACGCAAAGAACGAAGAACCATCTGTAAAGGAAGCGAACGGCTCTTCCGAGAATAATACTAAAGACTCTCGATCTAACAATGCGACTTTCAGCGACATACATCACGAGTCATACATCGTGCATAGTTTAACGGGGCATAACGAAGTCATTGGCGCGCGATCATTATCAAACGAGACGTCATCCTCATTGGCACGTGACTCGGAAGCATCTGATCGTGAATCATCCGACACGCGGACGCATACCATCAGAGTTCAGAACAGCGGTGATAACCGTGTGGAATTAATTGGATGTTTGGTCACTGACAATAAGAATTCCGCGGAAGTTGGTTGCAGTGCTAATGGTTTGACTAATTCCTCTGTAACGCTGACGCTAAACTCACCCGCTGTTGCCGAACCCCTCATTTGCGACTCATCGGAAGTCGATGATCGAATTTCGAAAATGATCAGAAACGAAATTCCTGGCGATTCCAAAGTTCTCGTTGAAGTGTCCGGTGAAGCTAAAAATCTTGCGGAAAATTCTATAGATTCGAAAGCCGTTGAAATTTCACGGGCGTCGAAAATCGATGCTCGTGAAATTGAAAATCGAGAAAACTTCAAGGAAGAAGTTTCCGATGATGTTAACAGTGTTTCCGAGAGTTCTGTCAATACCGAAGCCTCGGAGCTGAAAGTTTTGGAGAATTCTGAATTGGATGAAATTTCGATAGATTGTAACGAAGGAAAACCTGAAACAGTAGGGCCTATAACTGTGAAGGATTCTAAGATGAATGCAGACGTTCCTCCAGACACTGAAGATCCTGAGGCTCAAAATCTTAAGACAGAAGTTCCCTTGGATCCCAAAACGTGTGTTTCTGAAATTTCGAATGATTCCGAAACCAGATCACAGGAAACGTCCACTAAATCTGAGCCCCCGGTTCGAAATCTGCCAGAACCACAGAATACACCTTCCCTAATCCCGGAAGATAGCGACGAAACAACAGTAACTAACACTTCTGAGAAAGCTGAAGATCTTGAACACGTTGCTCATGAAATTCCTATCGATCCCGAACCCGTGGACTTCGAAATTTCGGAGAAGCCCGAATCTATTACGCAAGAAGCTATCACAGATTCCGAAGTCAGTAATCAGAAAATTTGTAACGATCCGCAGCTCGCGACGCAAGAAATTTCTAAAGACACGGTTGCTATTGTTCACGAGGTATCCGGGTGTCTCGAAGTTTCTAACGAATCGCAAACGCTTTCCCTTGAAATCTCCAGGTGCCCGGTGCATGTGTGCGAAAAAGTGGAGCAGCCTATCTCCGTTGCATGCCACATTCCTCAGCCCGCTGACAAAATCGATACTCGTCCAATAACTTCTGTAAGTAAGTCGTTCGGCTCTGACGGGAAACCGGGTAGAAACGGGCGCGCTGTATCGATGTCCATCGACGGAAACAATGAGGTAACGGAATACGTCTCTTCGAATGGAGCAAAGAATGATTTAAATAGAGCAGAGGGAACCGAAGATCTCGAGGAGGATTCGAAGAACGAACATTCTTCGGCCGTTCCGGCCGATCGAGACACTTCAAGGTCTCTGGATCCCTCTTCAATTCCAAACGAGATCGCCGCGAATAAAAGCCCCGAGGCACTCGCGACTGCCGAATCGACGATTTTAACTATTTCAAGTGACTCTCGTATTATCGGTCCACGGTCGAACTTGCATACTTCGGACACCGAATTCGTCGTTAACAAGCTAAATTCTATAGACGCCAACAAAATTCCGGAAACTCTTGTCGATCCTAATGATACTGCCGATATGTCACGTAACATATCGACATCCGCCTCGAGCACCGAAATTACCCCAGTTGTGTCGGATTCGACAACTTCTTCTAACAAGCCCTCCAGTGTAAAGGATTCGAATAACAACGCGCCGGAGTTAACGTCTTCCAAAGTTGAAGCGACTAATATCGAACAGCGAAATGGATTGATCGACGCGAAGACCCGTTGCAAGATGATCGAGTGCCAGCCTGGAGTGCCGGAGATCATCGAAATCAACATAACCGAGTCCCCGATGATAGCAGTGAACGAATGCGCGCCGGTAATCAACTTGGAGAGAAGTTCCGAAATGTCCGAAGTTGTGTCCACGCAGAAGTCGGTCGGATCGATCGCAGAACCTGAAAGCGAAGAAAAGGCAAATGAGATTGAGACGGCCGTGATTGTAAGAGCGCCGACCAAGGAGAGATCGAGATCTCCCGGCAAGAAGATCGGCAGAAGGAAATCGCCGGTGAAGGTGGTGAGGAAGCCCACGGGTATACCGCGGCGAAATTATGGCAAAATGTGCCCGAAGGGTGCGGGATCGAAGTGCGTTTCGCGAGCGAAAGAAATGGCGGCGGAAATAACTCGCAGATCGATCCCGGCGAATCAAAGAGCAGGGAAAAGGGAAACCGCGGCAAAGGGAGACACGAGAACCACGAAAATCGCGTCGAATATTACGGCGACGAGCAAATCGAAAGTTGCGGCGGGTCAGAAACAAGTTCACAGGAGTCCGGGATTAATTGGCTCTGGAACGGCCGCGGAAAAAAGATCGGCGATCCTAAAAACTATATCGAGGGGCTGCGAACAGATTAAAAAGTCGATTATACCCGGGTCGTCGAAGGATAGAAACGCGGTTACGGAAACGGGGCAGAAAAAGGACGAGAAGCCGAGAGGTTCTTTCCTTTCGAGGATCCCGGTGTTCACGGGGAGACGGCGTCCGCAATCTGCGCAAAGTTCGCAACCTTCCGAGGGACTATCTGCCAGTTTAAATAGCACCGCGGCGAAAGCGACGGGCCGGCAAACTGCGGGTGAAACTAGTTCATCGGGAAACTGTTTGCAGATAGAGGCGAGACAAAATATTGGCCCCGATAGAACCGATGCGGATTTACCCGGTAGAAAAGGGAAAATTGCGAGAGGCTCGACGATCGATGAGAACGCGAATAACAAGACAAATAATATCGGGGAACGAGCAGAAGCGTCCGAGTTGATCGAGGATCCAGCGAACGATGATATAAGCGACACAGACTCGAGCGAAGATTACACGCGAGAACTGGAAGAGTACTCAGACGTAGGCGGCTCCTCCGACTTCGAGAGCGCCGCGGAATCCGAAGTGTCCAGCACCGATAGACAGTTCTCCGATCTAGACAGCATGGAGGAATTAACGGACGCCGAGATCCGACTGCAGGAGACGATCAACGCGATAAAGGCAAAAATATCGGACTCCGAGTCCGAAGAGACCGGAAACGAGTACAGCGACGTGGAGAGCCCGAGAGACTCTGACTCTAGCGGTGCTCTCGTCGAAAGGATGGATTCTAATGACATTGAGATAGACGATTCGTCTTTGGAGGAAGTGGAGCCGTTGGAGGACGAGGAGATCGATGGGACGTCCGACGACGATGTTACTTTGAAGGCTGACCATGTTAACTCGGAACAGATCCAGAAAAAGACTGACCAGCAAACGAAAAGGTTAGGGAATGCTGCTAAAAAGGGTTCAAAGAATTCGATGAACACTGTCAAAAAGACAAAGTTTGTAGAGCTAACGATTAATTCGAATAAGACAAATTCTAATGGCGCGATAGAAGAAAAGTTTGCGGGATCTAAAAAGAGGATCGAGACGAATGACGTTGATGTTGAACGCAAATCGGGATCTAAGACTGGGCTAAAAGTAGCGAAACGCGTGAATGAAAAACGGGTGAAAGTGAATCGTAGAGCGAGCACGGGCAGTGATAAGGGGGTGGACCAGGGAGGGATGCCGAGGAAACGGTTCTCCCTAGTAGCCAGTTGTATCCGTCGGTTCGAGGGCGAAGAAAATACGGAAAGGGAATACGTGGATAGTACAAGCGGCTACACGAGGACAGGGGGATCTCCTAAAACGGAGAGGGAGGTCAGTAAACGTCAGTTGTCAGACTCACTATGTCGGCCCTAGCTCGTGACAGGCCAATGTCTACAAACAGCTCGAAATGAATGAAGCGAACGAAACGAGAGATCGGGGATATCCGAGAAGGTTCCCTAAAGTTTTTTAACCCTCTTTTGACCGTAGCTTGTTAGACTGTTTTCGTAGGCCTTGTACCGGGGGTAAGTACTTCTTTTCGATAAGAATATCGTGGCTAATCTTGCTGTTGCGGTGGTATTAAAATTGGAGCCATGGATCACGGTACGCTGGAAAGCATGCTTCGAGATTTGTATGTGCTCCAGGATTCGTGACGATGAAGGTCGGTTGGAATGTTCGACGCTGAAGTTCTAGGACATTAAAATTCATCGTTATAATACGTCGTCGCCTATTAACGCATTATTATTTCTTAATATTTCTAGCATAATCGAGCCTGCAATCCTTCTTCGCATCATACTTAACAAATCAATTAATGTTCTGGTCAGTCGATGTTGCTGTCGAAATTTCAAGAGCTCGTTTCTAGACGTTGGTGTAGTCTTTTCTATCGTTCCTTTGCATGGTATCCTATTTTCGCATTGCTGGTTGTACATGTATCTCTTCTAAAGTCATAAGCGATCGTTACTTTCATAGAGTCAATGAACATTCTTAACTTCATCACTCTTTCTTGAGGATCTTCGATACTGGAAGTGTGTGTACTCATTCTAGTTACCAATGTGATTCAGATTTTTGATTTGCGTCTGATTGTACGTTGAGAAGCGTTATCTTGAATTCACAGAGAATAGCTCGTCGTCTACTGGCCGAGGGTAAAGCGTCGAATTATGATGAAGCGGAGGTCGCTGCCAGCTTGTTGGCTCTAAAGTTTGGGGACGCGGAGGCTCTTCTCGCAGCGAAGGAATGTTCCAGCGTGGAAGCGGCGCTCGCATTTTTGCAGCAAGAATGCGAGCTCTGCACTGGACGTTTCGCGATGAATCAGGTGAAGAGAGTCGCATGATTATCTAACTTAATACAGAAATAAAGAGATCTGATCACGAGTTCCACTCCTAGATGACATCCATGCTGAAATGCACGCACCGGTGTTGCAACGAGTGCGCGAAGAACTATTTCACGATCCAAATCAGCGATAGAAATATCACGGACGCGGTTTGCCCGTTCTGCAAGGAGCCGGAGTTGAGGGACGCCAACGAGGACGAAGTTCTAGAGTACTTCAGCAACCTGGACATCCAGTTAAAGACGCTTTTGGACCCACCGATTCACGAGCTTTTCCAAAGAAAGCTGAGAGACAGAACGCTGATGCAGGATCCCAATTTCAAGTGGTGCATTCAGGTACTGCCCCTACTTGGGTAGAATTTGATTTCTCCTAACAGTTAATGGTCGAGTAAAATAAATCGATAAAAAACAAATCTTTCAGTGTTCGAGTGGATTTTACGCGGATCCGGATCACAAGCGGCTGATCTGTCCCGATTGCCGATCGGTTACCTGTGCATTTTGCCGGAGACCGGTACGTGCAGGTGTTGAAAATGGCGCGGAAATTAAACCCGCGTTATGCAATATACAGCATAAACATCATCTGAAGCGGCGGTTTCATTTTCAGTGGGAGAAACAGCACGAAGGAATTACGTGCGAGCAATTTGCCGCTTGGAAAGACGAGAACGACCCGGATAACCAGGCCGCGGGCTTAGCCCAACACCTGGCAGATTATGGCATAGACTGTCCGCAGTGCAAATTTCGGTACTCGTTGTCTCGGGGAGGTGAGATCTTGAAGTAATGTTCTCTTGCGTAAATTGTTCAAAAATCTCTCACTAGGAACTGAATAATTTACTTTCACACACGCCGTGATATTAAGCCGTTTTGTTGTTTACAACTTCTTCATGTGGTCCTACATGGAAAATTTCAAACATACGTTTTGTAGATCGATTGTACATATATTCGTTGCAATGAGCTGCAAAGGTTTCATGAATGATATTCGGTGCAGGTTGTATGCATTTCACGTGCAGCCAGTGCAAGTACGAATTCTGTTGCGGCTGCGGCAAGGCGTTCCTGATGGGAGCGAAATGCACGGTCAGCCTGTACTGCGCGAAACTGGGCCTGCACGCTCATCATCCGCGGAACTGTCTGTTCTATCTACGCGATAAGGAGCCCGCGCACTTACAGCAGTTGTTGAGAGATAATGGAATCGAGTACGACACAGAGGGTCCGGCCGGGGAGCGCAAGTGCAAAGTGCAGTTGCAGAAAGAAACTCCCACCGGTGTTGTGGACGCGGTGTGCAATTCAGACGTCGTTGAGGGACACGCCGGTTTGTGCAGGTAATACCTCCCACTCCAGCCCGGAACTTTGCATGAATTGCCTTTATCAAAGCCGGTCTCTCTTCAACGGTACAGTAATGTTACAATTAAAGAGATTACAAAAATTGCTGGCTCTATAATTACTACGATATTGAAACGGCGCAGACTTTACGAAAGAAGCACGCATAATGAGCCACTTAGGCATAGACAGACTAGTATTCTGCTATCTTTAGAACCACTCTGTACATGTTTTCTCTTTCTCTAAAGGATACTTTCAAATCTCGAGCAAAGACCTTGTACAGTTTTCGCCGTTTCGGATGTAAGCCGCGTTCTTTTGAGAACTATCCCAACGTTACGTCAGCATCAGGCTGTGCATTTGATAAAGCTGGATAGCTTTTTCGAGAGGATGCGGCCGACAGTTCGCGAGAGTCTGAATTCTTTAAAAAGAAACTTGTACTTGCACCGAAGGTTTCAACCCCTTCCCTCGACACACCTTCACGACCACCTCAGTTGTATCCTAACGTAGCCTTCCGACGTTCAAGGATACATTACGTCGAATACCTAGTCCGAAAGATTCGTAAGACCCAGCTGGAGCCGCTCCCGTTGCTAAACGTGGACGATCTCGAGACGTGCGTGAAACGCGCCGGTTTGAAGTTGCCCCCAAACTGGTACGGTCGCGACCCAGAGCATTATCGGAAGGACCTCAGCCAGGTAAACGAAGATTCGTGCACGGCACGGCTAAAATTGTGGGTACTTTTCCCCGCAGGCAGCACTACATTGAATACTTGGCGGGCCTGGTACTGAAGGGCAAGCTGGACCCCGTGGCAATCTTTGACTTGAACGATGCCAAGCAAGAGCTGCGCCGCCGGGGAAAAGTTCCCCCTGCGAAGGACCAGGAAATGTCCGAGCGGGATTATCTCGAGGCGTGCATTCAGGTGACTAACAACTCCTCTCCTGTGCCTCCTGGCCCGACACACTGACCGAATTAACAACACGAAACGCATGAAAGTGGACCTCCGCGCATGACTTTCGCAACCGAAAAATCGCGTCCCATCGAGCAGTCTCTAAAAAGTGAAATCGAGTACAGAACCCTTTGCATTCAAAGATTCCTCGCTTGAAAATGAATCGTTCCTTTTTTCTTTTACCTTGGAGAAGAAGTTGCATGAGTTAGGTGATACCTGTGATCGCTTGGAAATATAGTATTCGACTTTGTTCCAGGTTGTACGGAAAGAGATTCCATTGGAGTGATGGAAGAACCATCGGAATCAGACATTGTACACGAGACTCTTATGCTCTCTGTGCACGTGTTGTATAGTGTATTTATTTTATCATATGGACTGCGATGTAGAGACCTATTTACAATTAAAGTGAAAACAGATTTAATGTTGTGTGATATTTAATGTAAAGGAGCAGAAACCGTTTTTCAAGATAAACCACAGGTGTTTGTTAGAGGAATTATAATAAAAGGATACCAAGCTTTTTGTAAATGAAACAGATACGATATTTTGTATGCTGTAAGTAACAGTTTATAGTAGTCATGATGTTTTATAAAATATTTTAATAAATCGTCAGCAGAGCTCTGTTAAAAAACTGTGCAGACTTTTTCTTTTGTGAGGCGTCGTACCATGATTTACAATATCTTTCAATCGATTTATATTTAATTTCTTTACTTTCTGAGTTGATGTAATAAAATTTGTAACGCTTCTTATTTTCTTAATAGGTGTTTCTTTCGATTCTACTGTACTAGTATCCATATTCGAATTTAAAATTCCAGAAAGGTTTAAACCCGCAGTTTTATCCTTGGACTTCTTCTTTTTACGTTTCTGCGACGCTTGAATGTCTTCCGCATTAAATGTCGGTATTTTCTTCCTCGGTGGTTTATGAAAAGGTATCTTAGTACTTTGTAAACATACCGAACATTTGAATACTAGTCGATTCATTCTACTTTTCATACACTTCTGCACTAAACTTTTATGAAATTTAGATATAGGCTTCTCATTGTTATCCATCGAACGCATAACCTTTCTAATCGATCTGGAGATTGGCTTGCCTTCCGATATCCTGACTCTATGGTTTATCGTACTCCAAAGCGATCCGCAATAAGGACACATCGCTGAAGGACCAAAATTTTGCAATGGCATTTGCATCCCTTGGCCGATTCTTCTACATTTTTGTCTAAAGAAATAACATCAAATACACAATGTCAATAATTTATTGATTCAAGCACGTAAATATTTCGCATGAACAAAAATCTGTGAAGCTTACATGTAGGATGTTTGCAAATATGCACTCTGAGAACAATTCAATTTCGTAATAAACTGATTGACATTCCACAAGTGCGTCATCTTCTCCATATTAGACACTTGTACATATATCTCTAGAAAATATATGAAATATATTCTTTCTATTTCCTGTTTCTATTTCCACAAGATATTCGTGCGAACGTACCTATACGATCACAGCCTACTCTAGTACTAGAGATCTATCTATGTAAATCACGTAGATACTAATTCAAATGATTCGGATTTAAATCACCGATTCGATCTCTCAAAATAGAAGAAAGAAAACACAGTATCGGTAGCTCTTCTAATTACTCATTGATCCGATACATGAAAACAAACCGGTGACTCATCCATTTGAGTGCTTTGTAAAACACACTTTCGCGAGTAGAAATGATCGTGTGTGATGCGGTGATGTGTGTTCGAGGGAGCTGTTCAGAGCTGTTGATAAAACTGGTACTATATCCCCCATTCACCGATTACACAGATTCACATTAAACAATTGTCGATTTTTACGATATCATACGAATTAAACGGAATCATTGTTTGCGCCGTCTCGGGCGGAAAAAAAAAGTGAAAAAGAATAATCTGAAAATATGATCTTGCCAGAAACATCACTAATCTATTGAATAACAGTGCAGCCAACGTGCAGTAACGTTCGAGCGTCTGTAGAATTCCTAAACCAATCTGCCGGAGGTCGTCGAAGTTTTAATATAGCTTGTATCCGCTTAGTGAAACGGTCGCTGCTCTAGAAACAGACAGAACCGTGGAGGGTGTCAGAAAAATTTGTATTTTGTCATCCTTGTCATCGGAGCACCGGGAGTACTGTCAAACACCACTTTAAATAAATTGTTGGGCGATTAACGGCTCAACATGGTAGAGCGCAAGGAGGGCGAGCGACAGCCTTTATTAAAAAAGGAATATGATAATTACAGTTCACATAGCAGTGAGTTTCTAGGTAAATAATAGCTTCTCAGTCGGATTATATTGACTAAATTGTTTAATCGGATTGCTTGTTTATAACATCTTGCAGATGAAAGCCAGGTGACTGTTAACACAGTCTCCCCGATTGGTCCCGATGAACTACCTCCACCATATGAATCACTTCCTGGAGGTTGTCTGCCTATGGTTACATGTAGAGTTTGTCAGGCGATGATAGATATATCTGGTAAAAGAGATCAACACGTTGTCAAATGTTGTCAGTGCAATGAAGCTACCGTACGTTCAAGAATAAGTTTTCCTTGTGCTGCAAAGCTACATACAAAAACTAACAGCGTTAATTATTTTTTATAGCCCATAAGGAACGCACCGCCTGGAAAGAAATATGTCCGTTGCCCCTGTAATTGTTTATTAATATGTAAAAGCTCCTCACAACGTATCGCATGTCCAAGGCCAAATTGTAAACGTATTATTAATCTCGCTCCAAGTCCAATTACACCACCTGTTCTATGTTTGCCTGGAATGTGTAGAGTATGCTGTGCTCACTGTCATGACACGTTCTTGGTAAGTAGCTTATGTAAATACAACGTCTATCTGGATTTTAATGTACGTTCTGCTTCTTAGTTTAACACGTTAACTAACGCATTGGCTCGATGTCCACATTGCCGAAAAATATCTTCTGTCGGTCCAGACTTTGCTAGAGGTCGAGCTATTGCATTCTTAATCGCTGGAATAATAGCATTAATAATTGCGATAGCTGTAACTGTAAGTAGCTTCTCCAATTAATACTCGAAACAAATAAATTACTAATTCTATCGATTATTAATTTTACACTCCGGAACGGATTCAATTGTTGCTATGTTTTCTGCAGGTTGGAACAAATGTGTATGCTAGAACTCGTGGTGGAATTTATGTAGTCTATGTCGGTAAGTATCATAAACAGTTTCCAATTGAAAAAAATAATGATGAATAATGTCTAGACAAATGTATTCCATTTCAGGTGCATTTTTATTGGCACTTTTGTGTCTTGGACGCAGCATTTATTATTTCACAATGAAAATTAGTTTGATAGAAGGCCCTATGTAGTCCTCTAAATGACAGTCAACAGCTAATACTTTGAAACCGATTCCTCTAACATCTATGTTATAATAATATATTTAGATCAAATGTTTATAGTAATGACAAAAAAACATGTAAGTCCTGCTAGGATCTAACTGGTAGATGTAAACATTCTTACACGTGTACATGCGGGATTGTATTGTAATAACCACTCAGTTACAAACATCCTCGCATATGCATATGCAGATATACGTGTTGCGGACGAAGAGAATGTGTGTCCGGTATACGACACTTTCTCATATAAGGTAATCTACCTAGAGTTGCTAGATGAAACTGGGGGTGTTCATTTTAAACAAAAAGGATTGTTCCTCTGCACTATTATGTATAAAAGCACAGGACCAATGCAACAGCCCCATGAACTTGTTTTCATATTTGAAGTAAAATATACTATATATATATACATATATGCTTTCTACATCTACAGTAAACATATAAAATGCACATAGGTATAAACGTAAGTAAAGAAAAGAAACATTCTCGCATGAATATTATTCCAGTCATAAACAGCTATACATACAGCTATATAAATTACGAATACAGCTATATATATTACGTTTCTATCACTGTACTTGCATCGTCGCTAAAGAACCTTTTATAAATCAGTATCACTTAAAAGACATTTTTGGATCGATGTATTATTTGACATGCAAGTAAAATTATATATAAAATACAGATATTGAATGTTATCTCGTATTTTATTACCAGACACGATTGCATAATCCACCTTATTTTATTATTTCCTTCCTTAAAATCGCGTAACTATATATATATATATATATAAACAAAATAATTGTACTAAATTATAATTATCAAAATCCAAAGTATTTATATAAATAATTATAAGAACATTTTAAATATACCCCTTGTGTCTACTTTAAGGAAATCCTTGTTCATAAACATATTTGTAAGAAACAAAATCAGCTGCAAAACATATATTGAATCAGTCATTAATTACTAATTAATGGTTTTTTTTTATATCGAAAAGAAAAAGAATCAAAAAAACCATTTTAAATCTATGAGAAAAAGATTTATAGCGGTATCTGTGGCGAAAAGCTTAACTAAGCTGCTGGTCAGTGGTTATTTCGTCATTAGATGGCGCCACCTCATTAAATTATAAAGCAACCGCTATGAACTTTCTATATTCTATACATATATAGAAACACCGTTTGCCGCCAAACAAGGAACATGATCATACCGATTAAAAGGTTTCTCTACATTTACTTAGGTGGTCAAATAATTAACATATCGTATAATAAAGAAGTTTTTTGTGATTTTGCAGAGACGGCAGCCTCGAAGAATGGGCAATCATTGAATTACAAGGCGATTTAAAATTCGATTCTGCAGATATTATAAGTAAATATATCGGGGATTTGCACTTTTCAAAATCTGGCATACCAATATTGATAATTGGTATTCACGTATTACACGGGAAAGAGGTTGCGCTTCCTAAACCGTTTGCCATTTTGGAAAAGAAAGATAATGCAACGGATAAAATGACAGACAAATCCCAAGTAAAGACCGAGTATATTGTAAAGGCTCTTGTGAAGAAAAAATTGGTGTTTAGATCAAGACCAAAACCGATTATAACAAATGTTCCAAAATGTAATTAAATCTGTCGTGAATATAGTATCGACGAAAAAAGAAATTCTAGTAAGTTTAGAAAAGCATTGTACTTTTATTTTCATTGTCATCTTAACTTAAGAATAAAATATATTACCCTAAATTGAATTATAAGTATAATTAAAGATTAATCTTTCATTTCTCCTTCTTCGTCTTCTTCTTCCACGCCTCGTATGTACATAACATTATTACACCTGATTAAAACTTCGCCAAGATTGCCGGTACAATTTCCGTCTATATGCTCCTCGGTGTTGGCCAATTGCAAATTCATATACCCATCGACGGAGACAAGATAACCTTTGTATTCGTGACCCCATTTTAGTTTAACCATCACAGGTTTTCCAGTCAAACCATTTAAGAATGGTTTTGGATTAATTGGCATTGTCGCAGCCATGATGTGAATTTATTTAATACTCTGCAAAGAATAATTCCATTATTTTTATAATATAACAGTAAAAAAAAACTTCTACACTATACGACAATTCAATTGATTTCATTGAACAATAAAAAAACATCAAGTCTTAACAATACTTAATAAATATGTAATACATATATGATTGGAGCAAAGGTTAGGTGTGCAAAACATCATGATTTCAACGAAATTAGGTTTGGTATTGATGTAAGATTACGAGGTTAACTGTTATTTGTAGTATAATATGTGATTACTTACATGTTTAAACAATAAATATATAGAAAATCTTTGAAATTTTGCAAATCTTGCAAAGCGTGTCGCACTAAAAGCCGCTCTGTTTTGAAGCGTTCAACAACTGCGCTGAACTGCACTATGAATGGCTGCCACTACACTAACAAAATAACAAGCACTTGTCAAACATTCGGAATGAAATTTCTAAGGATTGTTGCACACAATATGATTGCATTTAATTAGATTGTTTATAAATACTGTGCGATCAATATACCTTTTATCCACTTACCAAACATTTCCAGCAGAATTTGGCGAGCGAAATTTTATGCACATAACCGTGCGTGTTTCACAATAAAGAATTTGTATCTTGCAGAAGAAGCACTTATATTTAAGTAAACATGAATATTCTTCCAAAGAAAAGGTACGATTCAATTGTCTGCATAAATATTTCTATAATAAGTCTCGAAAATATTATATTCTACGGAAATACTGTTTTTTAGGTGGCATGTACGTACAAAAGAGAATATTGCTCGAGTGCGTAAAGATGAAGCGAAAGCTGCAGAAGAAGAGAGGATCAAACAAGAAAGAGCTCAGAAAGCCGTAAGCATGAATCAATGTTAAGCAAAAATCTGTATTATTAGTTTGTATGTTAATCGCTATTGTTTTGTATCAGGAAACCGAAGCGAGGATTGATTTTCTGAGAGAAAAAGCTAGATCAAAGTACGACGGACGAGAGGATACACCTAAAACGGAAGAAGCATCGACATCTAAATTGGAACATGTTAATTTCTTTGCTGATCTTGAGCAAGGAATAATTGACTATAATAAGCCTAATGCGGAACACGAGAAAGAAAAGAAAGAGGAGAAAGAGAAATATGAAAAGCAAATCGGTTACCTTACTTATCTTGGACAAGATACTAACGAGGCGACAGGCAAAAAGAATTGGTACGAGGAGTTGCCTAGAAGAATTACAGACACCGAAAAGAATATAGAAGTACAACCGAAAAAGAAAGCTTTGGATGATCCAATACAAGATATTAGAAAGTATTTGAATATTATGGGAGCTGGCTCTGGAGCGAAGTCATTGAAAACAAAATCGGTTTCTATAAAAAGGGTAAAAGAGGAATCGGAGGATAGCGATTACGATCACAAAAGTGGATCATCGAAGAGACATAAACATAAAAAATCGAAGAAGCATAAAAAAGACAAGCACTACAGTAAAGAAACTTTAAATCAAGAAAAACCAACTATGGACATAGCAAAGTTAAGAGCAGAAAGATTATTGAGAGAACAGAGCGAGAAATTAAGAGCAGAAGCATTGTTGGCTAAAATAAGAGGAGATCCAGTACCGGTAGTGGCTCCAGAAACTCCTCCTAAACCTGTTATCAAACAAAAATATAATTCACAATTCTTTCCTGAAATTGCTAGGCAAAATGCTGAAAAGACACCTAATATACATTCATTGAAGAATTAGTATAAAGTGTAAGTTGATCTTTATTTCATAACTGTGTAGTATTTACGACTACTTAAGCGTTTAAAGATTATGATTATTATAATTATGTAAACATCCATCTATTTAAATAATATTTTATAACATTTGTGTTCAGTTCCAAGTATATATACTGACAATAAAATGTTGATATATCAGTTATTAAATACGAGATTCCTAAAACAATTCTATCTTATAAGTACAATAGAACATGCAAATGAAACCAGTCGTCGGAATTTGTACATCTACTTTTTTTATTTATTTCGATGCTCCTTGCGAATTGCGAATGTGTTTGATTACGCTAGATTTCGTAGTATCACGTGACGCAAGATGGTGGAATATCACGGATCTCATGGATAACGCGTTAAAATTTAACGTTTATGTCATTTTTTCAGTATTCTTATTCATCACTTGACTGAAATTTTTTGGTCGTAAGTAAAATTCTCATTATCTCTAGCTATTTATGTGCATTCGAAGTTCTCTCAACAATGTTGTTTGAAATCTCGAACCAGACGCTTACAACGCGCGAGTTTGCATTCGCTAAATATGATTTTCGAATTTGAACATCTGTGATTGTGCTTGATCACCAAAAGATGATGACAGTGTGTAGCTGTGCATTGTCTTTCGGTTAGTGAAAACGTAAAGAGTTTGCATAGAAAATGTTCGAGAAAATTACTTTTTTAAGTCATGCTACTGATCGACCTTAAGATAACCTCTTCATTAATTTATACGAATACCGCCGTTTTGAAATATGATTTCGAGTGGTTTTTCTATTGCGTAGCTTTTATGAAGATATTTATCATTGGTATGCTTCATAAAATATCTCAGTCGCAAAGGTAACGTTTAACCTGAAGTGGTATTGAAATTGTTTAGTTCAGTGTCACATAGCATAACGTTCTATATGTATACATTTAATAATTGTACGAGAATCCGATTTTAGATTATTATTGGCAACGCAAGTCGCGTTTTATTATTAACACATTAAAATTCAATCTGTAGCAGTGTTCAAAATATCTATATAGTAGAGCAAATTGAAATTCTCCGTTTTTTTTTTTAATTATTTATGAAATACCATGATAATCTTATATATTTACATTTCAGGCAAAATGTCACTATTAATTTGAATATGAAACAATTCTATAGTTATGAGTTAACTAAATGTTACAATCATAATGAATGAAGAAACAGGCATTGAAGATTCATATCTAAGCTATGAAATAAATGGTACTAGATATATTTTACAAACAGTATCAGATTCACCTATTGATTTAATAAAAACCATATCTACTAATGAAGAGCAAACTGCAATTAATATTACAGATGAAACTCAAACAGAAAAAGAGGAAGAATCGATTTCTTTAGTTTGCCTAGATGGACAAGTTTATGCGTTTCAAAACGGAGAGTTACAGGAATTAGATTTCAGTCAAGTCATAGATCAAAATGAACAACAAGAAAAAACAGTTTTATTACCTAAAGGAGTTGATAATTGTGAAGCTCAGTATATTACTAATGAAGATTTACTAATCAGAAATATTGATGAACAATCTCAGGAACAATATGAAGTTGTTATGGGACAAAATGAAAAGAATTTCATTGTGGAGAAGCAAAATGTAAATGCTAATGATTTTGTGGAAGTTGTAACAGCATTCAAATGTAAAATATGTACTTACACAACCCAAGACAAGACACAATTATTGCAGCACTTTCAAAAAACACATGTGAATCCAAAAGTTGATGTTGATGTAGGTTTTTCAAATTTTCTGGTTGTCTTTTTTTACGTTTATACAATATCTCCATGCTTCAATGCGTATGTTTTTAGATAAAAGAAGAATTCAAAAATACAGATGATGTGAAACTGTTGTATATGTGTGGAGAATGCTCCAATTGTTTTCCCTCTATAGAAGATTGTAAAGAACATATGATAAATGTAATTATGCAAAACTATTTTACTGTAACAAAATTTGGTTCACACAATTAAGCGTTAATAATTCTTATATTCTAGGATCATCAATTAACAGATACAGGTTCTAATAAAGGTGGCAAAGAAAATATAACAGATGATTCGAAAGATTCTGCTTTACTCGACGAGTGTATTGGACAGAGCGCTGTAAATAATGATGTAAAACATCAAGTGAAAATTCAGAAACCTTTAAGTTCTGAGTATATGCTCAACAAAAAAATGATCGAATTAATGGAAAGAAATATAAAGTAAGTAAATCATTAAATTGTTTAGACAATACCACTATACTTATCTAACAAATGTTTTCTAAGATGCTCGTATCGAGGATGCCCTTACAAATTTGCTACGGAAGAAACAATGCAGCAACACGCTCTTTGTCACACGGAATCCCAAAGTGGTACAGCGTTTAAATGTACCGTGTGTCGGGATTTAAAATTTACTAAATGGAGACAATGTAGTTTACATTTATGGAAAAAGCATCAAATTGGTTAGTATTTTGTATCAATATTTAAAGAAATAACGATCCTGAAAGATATCTGTGTTTAAAAGGAAAATTTTTCTGTTAGATATAGGTCTGTTTACTTGTAAAATATGTAAAGCATACAAAAGTGCAACAATGGTGAAGCTGTTGACTCACATGAGAGTACACAGCGAAACACGAGAGTACGAATGTTCCGAATGTGGTAAATGTTTCAAGCAAGCCAGTCAATTGCGTAATCATAGAGTAATGCACTTGGATCGTAAGACGCTAGAAGTAACGCGTTGGTATACCTCAAAAAAATGCGACATGTGTGGGAAGACCTACGCGAACTCCAAATGTCTGAAAAGTCACATTCAAGCAGTGCATTCAAAATTGCGGCCATATGTTTGCAATGTTTGCGGACATTCCAGTGCTAGAAAAGCAATGTTACAAATGCATTTACGTCAACATACAGGTGACAAACCCTTTAGCTGCGACCTATGTGAATATAAAACAGGAGATCATAATACGTTGCGTCGTCATATCATGCAGCACACAGGTATACTTTCATAACACTGTAGCTAGCTGAATACGGATATCCCTCGCACAACACGTATACATTACATATGCAAATAATTATTTCAGGTTTCAGACCCTACAAATGTCCTCATTGTTCTTATACCGCAATACAAAGTAGTAGTTACAAAAATCATCTGAAATCCAGGCATCCTTTATTATCTGGTTTATTCACCTGTGATTTGTGTCCATTTAAAACTGTAAAAAATGAAAGTTACATGCAACACGTTCGAGATCATGAGAAAGGATTAATCAAAGCGAATATGCAGAAAAAAGGTAATATCCAAAGTTAAATGTAGTTGTATCCACAGAAATTAATTCTTGTTTCCTTTAGATGGTGAGAATGTCGAAGTTTTTCCCGGTAACATCGCAGCGGCGCAATTGATTTATAGTTGTTTAGGAGCCTTCTCGAAAGTTGGCGATACTTTAGAAGCGAATTTAATGTCTTCCTCAACGTCTGCAGACGGTACATCACAAACGATTACAATACAAATACCGTCGAAACATCTTGAAGGTTCACTGCCAACAAGAGAAAATGGAACGAAAAGTAATTCGACGATAGAACAAGAAGATGAAGAAACGATGCATTGTTTCTTGAAAATTCCAAGAGAAGAAGAAGAAAGTATAGATACCGGCGGTATAACTATTCCAGCAGAACCCGAAGAATCGGGTGCAACAACAATTAATGTTGATACGTAAAAATACAAGTGAAATTAATGAGAAAGAAATACTTCTATACTTTTGGAAATGCCAGAAATTTATACGTCGAAAGTAAATGAAGAAATGCTAGTCACGCGTTACTTAGGTGATACAAATTAACTTGTTTCTTTTTTCGATAGAAAAAATCTAGATCTAATGCTTTAATTTAAAAAAAATACTAATTGTGATACTATTTTTGAAATTCTATATCGTATTTGCGACGAAACTACTAATAATCCAATTCTATTTGAACAAAAAGATGGAGTAAAATTTGTTATTTTGAAAGAACAATGGTGTATTGAAATTGTTAATTGCCTGAATGCATAAACTCTATTTCAGAATCGTATAAGGTCAAACCTTTATTTTGTCTTCAAAGAACCGTCTTTTTTTACGAGTCGAAAACGTTTAATTTTGTATTTGTTTTTATATTAATTTTTGTTAACAGTATAAACATAGATTGTTGTATACTAAAACACTTTTAATACTTTGAATGTATTTATTGATAATTAATAGTAAATTAGTAGAAGTGTACATAAAAATTGTAAAATAATAGTGTGGAAACCATTGTAAAATGTAAATTACAATATTTCATGTGATTTGTAGTAAGATTAAAATAATATTTTACACGATGGATGAAAAGAGAAACATTCTGGTATTTTCTGACTTAATTAGCAACCAGATAAAAATAACACTTATATCATTAGCATGGAAGAATGAATTTAAGGATTTCCAAGAGTGTTCATATATTAACTGTTGAACTCCACAAATATGTTCTCACGAAATCAGTTTCCTATATCAATTTGCTTAAGTGTAAAAATTTCGTGAATGGTAACTGATCGATCTATAAACATATTATTCATACAAAAAATCCAGTAGAAAGATTTTAAAAAATATATTGGTAAATTATAGTATACAACTGATGTCTTTTTTATATGCATTTTGTAAGGTGTTAAGTGAAAATAAAAGATACTGCTTCTGTCGGAGTAGCCTAAGCAAATTGATACGAGTTATTATTTACAGCTAGTGATCCAAAAATGTGAGTAGCTTTTTTCCACATTCAAGCAACCGACAGGGATCTTCTCACAAATTACACATCGTATCACAACTAATAGTCTCTGGGCAGTTCGCCATAATAAGCCATTAATGCTATTAACTTCTTGTCGAGAAACTGCTGCTCCACTTCTACAGCACCACCTACTCCGGCTAACATGGCAAGCTGTAATTTATATGTACATATACACAACACGAAAAGGTAAATAACAGAGTACATTACAAACATATCAATTTTCTGGCTTCACAACATTACCTGCATAGTATCTACATTTCTAGGTAGAAAGTAGGCCACATGATCTGCGATTCTTTTTGCTATTTCAAATATTTTTATTCCACCAATTGGTTTCATAATGTCATTAAGATCAAAAATTTCATTCTTCATATATCCGGGTCCTCCCCACGGAGGACTTAGGAATACAACGTCTGCAACTAATTTTGGTGCAAGTTGAAGAAAATCCCCAACAATAAATTCTATTCTGTCGTCGACCCCATAGACACGTGCGTTGTTTCTAGCAAGTTCAATTTTAGCAGGATCTACGTCAATTGCCAATACTGAAAAATCAAATAAATGTGTGAATTCAGCTCGATCACAGATTCATTAAGTATAGTTGACGCACCTCTTTCACAAGTAAAAGCAAACTGGATAGCATTTCCACCTGCACCACAAAATGCATCGATTATAGTATCACATCTGCACCTTTCAGCTACATACTCTGCGACTTTTTCTGGTGTTACAGAATACCAACTCTCTGCAAAACAAAGTGTTAATATAAACATCTTATACATACATACAGACATTAACGAATTATTTGAAACACGTTTCGCTTTCATTCTTCCGAAGATTACAAATATCTCATGTTTAATATAAAGAATCTAAAAAAACATACCCTGATCCAATTTAATGCCTTGATCAAACTTGCTGAATAGGCGATACCTTTTCAACCAATATTTCATTAAAGCCCTATTATTCGCTACTTCTGCTGGTAGACTGATATTTCTTTTACATTGCTTCCTTCGTTTTTTCTTCTGCGTTTTCTTCACGTTATCTTCATCGGACAAGTCCATAGTCTGTACTTCGTTGTGATTATATTTTTTATCTACATCCATATTAACGTTCACCGGGTCAACTTTTTCATGATCTCTCGCAGACTGGCTTTCTAATGTACATTTAGCAGAAGTGCTTTCGTCTTGGTCAAAATATACATTATTATCCTCCTCGATACTTTTAAAAACATCATCTTGTTTGTCAGATACATTCCACGAATCACTGGCATCGTCGATCTGTCTTTTATCTGCTCCTGATTCTATCGAACTTGTACTCGGCTTACTAAATACAAGTCGTCTCATTTGAAGCTTTGTATTAAGACTAGGATTGCACTCTTCATCGGAACTTGATGTGAATTGTGCTTTGTAGGAACCATCTTCAGGAGGTTGTAAGTCTGTTTCCGACGATGATAAAGCTGGACAGTACGATAAATAATGCTTTACCTGAAGCAATTAGAATAAATATATTATTTTTTTACGTAAATATTTTTGTATTCGATATTATTTAGAATCCAAATTACTTTATCTATAGTGTTAGTGATTTCCATTCCATTATCATCAAAGTAAATATGCTTGTTCGTATGCTTGGGCCCATAAAACTTCATTTTCAATTGCCTATTTTGTGATCTAATATTTTTCTTTCTATAAATTACTTCCCCTTGTAATTTTAATTCCTTGTGATTTTCGTTGAAAGCGTAACCCATCAATGAAAATGCCTTTTTCACTGTCTCCAAACGTTCCTCTCCGTCATCACAGTCGATTTCGTGGCTGAAATAAGATAAATTATTTTTGATTGCCGTCGATTACTTCAGTACATCAATAAATATATTACCTTCTTTTCAAAGTAACAGGTTTATCTTCGTGAGGCTTGTCTCCATCTCCTTCATTAGAATAATTTCGTTGAATACTATTATTGCTATCAGTGTGATTACGAATAATTGCACTATTTTCATTTTGTGTGACCGCGAACTGATCGTTGTGTTTATCTTCGGAAGAACACACGTTCTCATTACCTTCTCTATTCGTCCCTTCCCTGCTATCATTGTCATCTGAATTCGTTATTAAATTTTGTACGAGTATCCCTACCGATTCTATAATTAATCTTTTCTTTCTTGTCTTTTCTCGTTTGCAATATGTTAAATTCTTGTTAGACACGTTTTTATTTTCGGACAAATTAATTTTATTAACTGCATCTGTTTCTGTAAAATCTTGGTCTATGCTACCGTCGCTTTCTCCATTCTTGTGCTCTCTGCAGAAACATTCAACACCTACGTTGTTAGAATGTTCTTTTTTATAATTTGCCATGAACAATTCATAGTGTCTGTGGTACTCTATTTGAAAATTCTCCTTCCACAAATGTTGCCAGTACCTATCATTGTCTTCTGGCGTGTATTCGTGGTCCTGCTCGGAACTGGTGCTCGTTATATTGCTTTCAATGGAACTAGTTACAGAACTGATGAGACTAGATGAATGCATAGAAATAGAGTCGCAGCTAGAACTAGTAAGGGTCATTTTTGTAACATTGGTCATGGAATCCGACGTCGCGTTCGTTTTAGCTATCGACTCGTTAATAGAATCGCATCTCGTTAAAAGTCTTTCGTTTTCTGCGTTCGATTGTTGATTATAGCTTTCTTCTAAACTGAACGGACTTAACGGATTCCAGCCATCTCCAGTTTCAGGTGGTGTTTCGAGACTTGTCATTCTTCTCCTATTCTCTTCCGCATCTTTATCATTGATCTCTTGCTTGTTCAGATCGTCGAATGAAAAATTTACGCTGTACGTATCTTTCGCTTTAATTTCGTTATCGTCTGTACTACTGTTTTTACTAAATATTCCTTCAAAATTTGAGCGTCCAAGTTCACAGTTTCTGTGCGCTTGACTAGGAAAACATGTGTTCTGCTCCGAATACTTTTCTATAGTCTCTTTCGTTTCTACTCTTTCGTCTCCTATCAAGTGAGCATTTTGTTGCAAGTATTCTGGATTTATGTAATCCGCATACTTTCCAATCCAAGACGACCAAATCAATTGTTCACCATTCTCTGACCAATACTTCTCCCATAAAATGTCCATCGCACTCTTAGTTTGTTGATACATAGAATACGGATAAGCATGAGAATTATGACTGTAAGTGTGCAAAACATTTTCCCTAGAAACGTGTGCATCGTTTTTCGACGTGTTCTGTATGTCAGAATCATGATCTCCCAAAATAAATGACGGGCTTTTTATATGAAACTTCTTTTCGGTACAACTGGAGGGATTAATACTTAAAAATTTAATGTTTTCTGCAAGATGATCTGATGAGTGAATGTCTGTTAATTCGGATTCAAATCCTAAATGCTTAGCTTCCCGAGTTTCCAGTAATACATTCACTTTCTCAAATCTATCTTCTAGTTCAGTCTCTGTAGTTTGAAAAGTCTTTCCGTAAGATGCCAAAAGATTTTGTATACTCTTGGCCTCGTGTTGATCATGATATTCGGATAGGTCTGCTCCAGAATCTGATTGATGCAGACCCAATTTGTGAGTAAGGGAATGCGTGGCAGGACGATGAGCAGAGTCGCGAACCGAGTCATGTTCATCTGTGGAATAATTGTTGTCTGTGTGTGATGCACTGCAGTAACAGCTCACTGGTTCTTCCTAATTTTAAGGATGAAAAAATATGTGCTTGTTCAAATATAAATATTATATATATGCATATATGTATATACATATACAAATTACTATAAAGTCAAATTAAGGGGAATTAAATAAATACATTAAATTGAAAAAGACAATCTTACATCGTGTTTCTCAATGGATTGTGCTTCTATGGTAGACCTTTTATGAAGGTCCAACATTTCCGTACCACAATCACCCTCAACATCTTCGCCAGCGCTTGCATCCTCTAAAGAATATATTTCCGGATTTCTAAAAAATAAAAAAATAAACGTTCAGGTTAGAAATATTTCAAAGGCAATAGCTTAATACGTAGCTTGTAAAATTTTCTAAGTTAAATAATACAAATTTTGTGAATTTCACAGCAAGATTTTATAAGGAAAATTTGCATAAGCACTTTTTCAATGGTAATAATCAATCAATGGTGTAGACATAAAACAATGTTGGAGTATCTAATCCAAGTTTCCTAATGATAACTCTATAGGTAATAGATACTCTTATTAGGTTGGAGGCAAAGTTCCGTCGTATTTGAAATAAGCAGGTAATTTTACTTGTAAATCAAAAACACAAAGATAGCAACAAGTTGTTACAAATAATGGAAATTATATCATTGAATAATATTAAACAAATATTTTTATAAATTAATCCAAATGTTTTCTTTAAAATACGACAGAACTTTCTCTCCCCAACCTAATAAATAGGAAAATATGTATTTTGTATGTAATGGGAGATGCAGTTAATTAGGATATATAATAAGTGTGTATTGTTATAAACATACCATCAGCAACACATTATCATATTAATTTCTCAAGTACATAGACTTAATTATACAATTCAATATCCCATAAAAAAAGTGCAATATTTCGCAACCTGTTTGTTACATTCGTCAACATCACGTGGTATATTGCATTTGTTTTCAATAATATTCCGTACAATCGGGAAAGAACAAAGAAACGATTCCAATGTTTTATTGCTGTAACGAACAATATCTAAACGAGTTAGCAATATATGTATTTGATGTTACTAAACGTTTCATTTATTTCTACGAAAAAAATATATATTCTTTCTAAATGCAACAACAAATATATCGTGACCCAAGGTATTTAGTTGAGTGGGTGTCAAGGTTAGGTCATGTGTCACATCACTGATCGATAAATGTTAAGATTTTTCCTTTACAGGGGGCATTAAATTAGCACCGGAACGGAATGCAAGAATGAAGCTGCGACATTAGTGGAAACAACGCGTGCATGCATGCATTGTGATTGTATTTACCGAATAAATATTCTGCTGCAAAGGCAATAAATGTAATTAAGAGGGTCAGAGAACTCTGTCTGTTCCCCGATGAAAACGTTGGCCAATGGTTCCCAATAAGGATCGTTCATGCCGAAAAAATTCTTTAATTCCTTACTCCTTCGTGAATCGTCACAACATCCACATGTCTCGCGCTCAGATTTTTACAACTCCCCCCACGTAAAAACAATCCGCCATTTCTTCAATAGCGCACCATCGTGAAGTTGCCTGTGGCTATCATTGAATGTAATAGTAGCTATCGATATTTGATTTGTATTCAAACAGTGTTACGGTGTTCAGTGTGTTCAATGTTCAATTGGAACTAAGGAGGCGGGAAAATGAACGATATTTTGACTCGGATCACGTAGGAAAAAGAACACACTACCAGACACTACTTATTCTGCCGAACGTTTCGTTGCTGTGTTTGACCAAAGGCTGAGGACTAGAACCCACAAATCGATTCTTGGAACATTTATGTGTAAAAAAGTTTAAGGTAATAATTCTCGTTTATAAAACATTTTGAAATTACAAATTGATGGTATTTCATATAAAATTTGAAGTAGGAATTGTTGATTTTCCTAAAATCATGCTTCAATAGTTTTTTATGTACAATATTTCTAGAAATTTTTTGTCCTTGATATTAGTTTTACTTTTAATATTTTAAACCTTATAAACCAACACCAAAACATCGTCTGAATTAGTCCGTCGGAGAATGTAACATTTCATGATAATTGATGTGGCTCCGTGATGATTCGCCTCCACACCGACAAGAATCTCAGTGGTCGTCTGTTTTCTACTTTAGCCACAATATATCGTAGAGGGCGTAAGAAAACACCGACACGATCTCCCGTAAGGCTGATAATCTCATCGATGTCGGTGTCGGTGCTCTGGTATACAATAGTACACGATTTCTGGAATAGATGGACTAAACAGTAAACATCGCAGATTGTATTTTTATATATTCATAATGTTTGTGATAGAAATAACTTGTCAGCTGTTCATATTATCTTGATAGTATGTAAAGTATTATTAGATAGTATTATTATATGCTTGATTAGAAACTTCTATGTAATCGGAAATATGGCGAAATCACACATAATAAACGATTATACTAGAGATCTTTCAAAGCTGGAGAAAGAACAAAGTATAATCGATAGGGCACCGTTCCGTCGTTTAAAAATTGCCGACGCACACGTTTTAGATTCGATAGAAGGCAGAGAAATATGTAATCGTTGTTATAAATCGCGGAAGTTCTTTTGCTATTCGTGTTGCTTGCCAGTTATCAATGAAAAGTATTTTCCAAAAGTGAAGGTATCGTAACTTTTATATTTATTATGCAATAAGCAGAGTAATATATGTTTATATATATTTTAGTTACCAATTAAAATCGACATCGTTAAGCACGCCCGTGAAATTGACGGTAAAAGCACTGCAATCCATGCAGCTGTACTTGCTCCAGAAGATGTCAAAATTTTTATATACCCTGACTTTCCAGAGATAATTAATAAGGAAGAGGTATGCTGATAACAAATATATCATCAATCACATGACTGCTTCAGATTTTATAACTTGGTCTGAATAATATCATCCCTTAGACTGTCTTAATTTTTCCTAGCCAAACTGGCAAAACAATTGAATCTCTTTTTGAAGAAGAGGTTAGACAAGGTGATAAAATAGCAATAAACACGATGAAAAATGCATTTCCCATAAAGAGAGCTATTTTTATCGATAGCACATGGCATCAGACAAAGGCCATTTATAAAGACCAAAGATTTAGAGGTATAATAAATAATATTATTATTCTTTGTATGTGTAATAACATTCATCTTATATTAAGACACCAGAAAATAATATAACTTAAACAACATTAATTTGTAGATTTACAGTGTGTGATATTAAAGTCGCGAATATCACAGTTCTGGCGACATCAAAAGAAGAGTCCAAGGTGGTATTTAGCTACAATTGAAGCGATTCATCAGTTTTTGGTAGAATTGCATACATGTGCATTCGGTATCATAGATGGATATGCCGATATGGAGAATTCTGTCGTAAGATCAATTAAAGAAGAGTTACCTGAGACAGACCAGAGATACAGAGGTCAATATGACAATCTCTTATATTTTTTTAAGTACATGTACGAAAAAATTCATAGTATGTATGATCATGATAAGTTGTGGGCGTATAAGAGGCCATTAATATAATTCTGTGATAGGAAATTATTTTGTAAAAAGGTATTAGTGTCTTACAAATCTATTAATAAAAAAACAATTATGATAAAAATATTCCTACTGTACTTTGACCTCTGTTACATATGCGCATTACTTACCAGCAATTTTCTAACAGTCTTTTTAAACTGAAGATCAACAGTTGAGAATTCCTCAATAAATAGTTGAAAAGCGATGACAATTCTCCTTCGTAAATCAACAAGTTTTTTGGTGTAATGTAACAATTTCTTCTGAAATTATTATTTAAAAGAAAATATTGATATACATCTTAATGAACGTTAATAATCTTAATGAATCATTAAAAATATGTAAAACGTCTTTTTGCGATAGTAATAATTAGTTATTAAAAATTGTTATTTGAGTACATAGATAATAGATGATGCTTTGTTTGATCGTCAATTCTAGATATTGAAATAATTCTTATTGAACTTACTTTGATTAGGATATGGTTCGACAGAAATATTGATGCGAATTGTATACAAATTTGAATGTTGCTATTTCTGTAACTCGATTTTTGAGACATTAATGACGCAATTATTCATCAATTATAAATAAGTGACGAAAATTCGTAATTCCTATTCTCCTCTTATAAGTGTTAACTATAGTCGATAAAGTAGGGATCGCGTATTACCGTAAAGCAGGATTATACAAGCAGGCTTGCAAACTTATAAACTTGCAACGCAGCCTCTAATACATTACGAAAACGATGTTTCTCGAACAGAGGTGGGTGACCTAATAGGTATTCCCAGCAAACGAAATACGAAATCATGTTATCTATTTCTGTGTGAAAATACCACCCGAAACGAATATGCTGCATCCGTTCGCACGAGATCTAAACCCGAAGCTGTTCAAAAAAACAACGTTCCCATGCGAGCGGAACGTTTTGTCGTTCTTTGATCTGCAAAATTTCGCATTGTTTATTGTGCTCGAAAATAAACAATCGGAACGGGGAGTGTGCACGGCGAGGAGAAGGTCCCCAAACACAGGGGAGGCGGTACATTCACTTGCGAATAGCTGATACATAGTGACGTCACACGGTCCTCGCCTCTCACGTTCCGCGCCCCGCGGTGCCCGTCAGCCGCCTGCGATGAGTTTAGTTTTGAAAACAAGAGGCTGGTCGCCGCTCGCAAGCCGCGCTCGCGTGTAAAGGAAAACTCGAATCAGAGTAAAAGCCCGGTGACACGAAAGGCCGTGCTGTGCTCTTGTCTCGCGCGTGTCCAGTTTCTTCCGGTATTTTCTCCTTTCTTCGGAAAAACGAGACGAAAAAATGGACGCCCTTCGCGAGCAAGTGATGATCAATCAGTTCGTGTTGGCCGCAGGTTGTACCAGGGAGCAGGCGAAACAGTTGCTGCAGGCAGCACATTGGCAATTCGAGGTACGAAAATCATTTTCCCCGTCGTTTTCAAGCGAAACATTCAGAACTTCATCGTATTTATGTTGGTCGCGGCTCGATATACGGCTACGTAAACAAAGCAACGAAAATGGCCGACCGTCCCAGGTGCTATTGTCATGTACGACACACGGAAATATTACGTTACTCGTGTTCGCTAAATTGAAAGAACCAATTTGATTTTACCGGATCGATGATAATCATCGATTATTATGGCCACGAACGTTTGTAAGGGTGATATCAATTCATAACAATCGCGATTCGTACATACCCCGCGAGTCAATGAGCACATTTACTACCACACAGGATGAAGTCCATTCATAAAAATCATACGATGTTGCTAAGAGGTTTTGTTCGTTATTCGCTGCGACGAGTGGGATCGCTAGTATCTCGTCAAGGTTATATAGCATCGCGCAATGCTTTCAGATTAACACGTTTACTACGGCTTCCATTTGTTTTCGTTCGAGCACTCGTGACTGTAGTTAGCCGCAATTTCGTTTTTAGACACACCGGTCGTATTCGCCGACGCGACGCGCGACGTCGCGAGAACGCAAAATCGTCGCGTGTAAATATTCCTTGTCCAAATAAGTTGTCGTCTAAGCACCTCATGCGATTTCGTCGAACGTAACCTGCATAAACCCGGCCAGGCAATCAACAATGGAAACAACGCTGACATCGCGTGCGCCGCCGATCGCGAGCAATAATTATCCTTTCAGTACCGAGTTTTCAGACCTATCGATTTGCAGAATATCGTCTCTGCTGAAAGCCTTCTTCAGTCCATGCAAATACTGCGAAATAAATACGGAAATAAAGACTTCTCTGTTTTGTCAGAATAAAGACAAAATACAAATAATTTCGTTATTCTTCAAATCGAATACTATTTTCAAGAATTACTGCATCAAATTGTACGCATACTTTAAAATTAATAGGATTATTTACTATTCATAATTTAAAATACTGTTTTACCCAGCTCCGGAGCAAACAGCAAGTACTACATTTTAATAATCGAACGTTTTATTTGATATATATTCTTCCTATTATCGATCGTGTGATTGTTAAACAAATGATGTAATAGTGTTCTCGGCGCAACGGTTCGATCATATAATTACAAAAAAAAGCAAATTTTGCAGGTTAAATTAGACTTTCAACGTTTCGATCCATATGTTCATCATTCTCAAGAAAGAAGAAAACTGCGTCTGAAAAAATTGAACAAAAGACTAGTATTATCGTAATGAAATTGGATTGTATTTCTGAAAATAGCTTTTGATTTGAAGAATATTGACAATATTTGGCTCTCGTCTTGAAATATTTATGTCGCGAAATATTGCCCACCTACGATTGCATCTTCGATATACGATGCAATATACATATGCTGCCATCCTAACCTTCGATGCGTGGCGTGAGCGGAAGAAGCGCGATCGAATGGTTGACATAGAAAATAGAATTTCGTGTAATTCATGAACAATGTAAATGAATACGAAGTGCAACGACTGTCCGCGTATATATTACCGCACACGATGTAAACAACCGGCTGTTCCGTGCAACCGTGTATTTACTCGAAACACACGCAACGATAAAATTCCCCAAAACCGGTTCAATTATTAAACTTGTATTCTCACGCATAGTCGCGCGTGTTGTGTATTAGTCGTCGCTTAAATTGTCGAATATTACGCCTTGCTACGTTCGTTCTATTGCTATATATAGGGTGCTCGAAATTGATCTGTTGGTAAACAATCTTCGATGACTAGTTTGTTTTTTGCGTTATTCCAGCTGTGGTATCGAGTCGCATTTACGACGATGATCTTCATATCGTCGAGGTTATGTGTTCTTGGTATATGTTTTGATGAGTCATTCGTTACAATGAAAGCGTGAACTTTTGCAAATGTGTACACTTGCTAGTCGATACATTAATTTACATAAGGTTGTGGTAGAGGTATCGTTACAGCACGTTCGCAAAAGCATAATGTCATGATTCTGGGGCAAGTTTAGGTTAAGTTACGAATCGCAAATCGATTTTTTTAATGTATATTTAACAGATGAAGCAAAAAAGCGAATAAGTAAGATAAACTTGAAATTTGTTCAAAGTAGATCGAATATTGGTCGAACTCGAAATTCATTCTCTAGAGACAAGCGTGATACATCAAGTTTATAGGTTAGGTGTTCAGGTGCAACTCTGATAGCAAAATGGTTGATCTAAATGGCTGCTTTTTATATATATTAAAAGCTTCAGTTTTGTTGCTTTGCTTATAATGACTGGTAAGAATCATCGAGTGCATGCGCGTGTCTGTTATTTACGAACATCCGTTAGTCACGGGATGACTTTTAAATCCGTAACGAAATGATTCGCGCTTATTCATGTCAAACTTTCACAGGTACTGTGACTCGCGCTTTAAGTTCAACGAGTCAATTTACGAATTAACCGAGCCCCGATGAAAAATAATAACGCACCCGTTCGATAATATCTCACCGCTATCCGAAATCGGCGACGTTTACGTTTCTCATACTTTCACATCATACATACAATGCGGTCAAGAACCTGCAGTGGCCTTTCAGCAATTAGTGTCTTATCCGTGGCCGGGTATTATCGACCGTTTCGCAAAAAGTTTACACTTTCAGCGACAATGAATTTCAACAAAACCGATAGTAACCATATTTCAGACATTATTACAAAATAAGTCCAAATATTCCAAAATGGAATAAATGTTCGTATTATGATAAAGTGGAACTATGAGATTTCTTTGACTTGGTTTCCATTTATGAATTTTTTCAATCTAACTTCCAACCAGTTCCAACCAGGTCTTACCGTGTAATTGTAGCATTCACATATTCTGGCGAATATGTAAATAGTACGTTGATAATCTTTTCATTTTATTTTGATAAACAGATTTCCTCCCGGTTCTGATATTTATAAAATAATCGTTGTGATTGAAGATTTGCATAAAAAGTCGCATGCAATACATATCGTGTACAATATCGTGTATAAGTCTATTACCGAGTTCAACGTATCAAAACAAAATATAAAACGTCACTGCAATTTATTTCCGGAGCTGTGTTTAGTATTAAATAACTGGCTATCATTGTGCACAATAAATTTTAATCAGGCTCTTACGAAGCCAGCCGGAAGTCATCGTGTTCCAAGTACTTTCAAACAGAGAGGGAGGAAGAGAGAAATAAAATTTATTAGATTCTGACGACACTGGAACATTGTCTGCAGGATTTAATACTGTTATACATTTTTATACTTAATTTCATGGAAACTGAAACAAGAAAGAAATTTCTTTCGTTGTGCTTGAAATAAAAATATTAGTAGCTTCTGTTAACACTAGGTTTACGGGACCCGTCAAAATGACGGCTTCTAATATTCTTAATGTGCGATTATTGAGATTGTAAAGATGTTTCCCTGAGGAATTATTTACCAAATTTATTTCTTTTGGAATACATTATTGGAGAAATGGCCAAAAATTTGGATAGACACATTCTTGTTATGTTTATACAATAATGTGAAATAGTTATTTCTAGAGCTCCGTAAACCTAGTGTTAATACAGACGATTTCATTTATTTTAGAAATTCGCAAATGCCATACCTAAATGCACAAAGATCCGCACTCTAATTAGAATCGTTGCACAACTGGCCTACAATATTGAACTGGACGCAGCGTTTAGCAGCGGTTACTTGTGGTCAATGTTTCTATTAAGTTCTTAAGTGTTCCATGTAATGTATAACATATGTTCTCCCATGAAGTTCCCGGTGACTGGGACTGTGTTAATTCATAATTAATTCCTTAGATGATAGGTTACGAGATTAGATTGGTTCGTGTTGTGTTTATCGAGCGATTGCGACACTAGCTCGGGCTGAACGTTACATTGTAATCTTCACTGCACTTCTAATAAGTAGTTTCATAAGAATACTGAAGGCGACGTTAGCATTGATTTCACTCCGAGGTTATTATCGTCGCATCGTTTTACAAAAATAACCTCCGTATCGCGTGTCGAAGGAGGAAACATGCTTTTCTTTTTTTCTTTTAATCGGAAACATAATATTGTTTTCGAGAATGTTCAATGAGTTCTGCATCGTTGTTACTCACTCTCTTAATTATGTTTACACTTGATGGTTCTTAATACTACACGTTGCTATCTGAATTGAGGAACGATATACTATCAGCTTTTATTATAGTTTGCATTATAAATACATACTTCAATGTTTCAATGGTCGTGCGTTGATATTAAATATGACAGCAAAATAACATTTGACGTTGCGCAAATTTTTTTTATTTTTTTCCGAATATTTGTGTACGCAAGAAATCCGCAGCGAATCTGTGAATAATTTAGGGTCAACAGGTTAACTAACTCATCTCTGTGTACATATGTATATGTATGTATAGAAGCTCACCAGTTTCCCGAGTGGAAAAATTATTTATTATCTAGACGGAAATAGATGTTTTCTATTTTTGCGAATCAAGTAATGCGACATTCAGATAATCTCTTATGAACTCGCGAGATTTCATTAAAACCAAAATTAAAAATTGAAATCAGATCAAGTGACTTTTCTTGCGAAAGGACAGAATTAAAATTTTAAACGAGTTTTTCTCTTAACTACTCTCTTGTTACGACAGTCCTGAAAACTGCTGCTACCCTCGGCTAATTAACTTTAAATTTTGCACGCCGCTTTCTAATAAACCTCGGTATTTTTCACGGTGCTCTTTTTAAACCCAATTCCACACCTCTTAGACGCAAAGGAACAAAGGCATTTTCAAAGAATGAATTTTTTCTTTAACATACAGTTATCTCGTACGTTTCTAAATTCAAAAATGAAGTGGTCTGTTTAAAGAATATCCATCAACATGTTTAGTGAACAAAATATGATATATAAAAGAATAAATAAAATAAAATAATCTAAACACAAATTTATTCAAGTTGAAATTTGTCCTGCGAACATCTGACGTTATTTTGTCAATACAGTTGGAAAATAAAAAGTTTCTGCCGTCGCGTTATGAAGGAAATGCAAGGACTTACTCGTTTTCTGAGCGCGCGTATGGTGGTGCTACGTTAATTAAAAAATTCCTCCCTCGATGGTACAAACAAAATATAATAATAACCTGCGGTGGCAATGCCATGTTGTCTGGAGAGAACACGGAGGAATAAGGGAGAAGAGAGAATTCAGCTTGTTCGCCGAGTCTAGTCTGAAAACTTTCTCCGGCCGGCTGCTAATACGTTTAACAACAGATTACGACATGGGTTTTAATGACTACTGGCAAGTCTGTTACGTTACCCCAGCACCTTTCCAGTTTCTCGTTCTCTCTTTCTCTTTCTCCCACCCCATTCTATACACCTATCTTCCTCATACGTCGGCATCAATACACAATGCACGAGGTATTTTCGTGATTGCCAGGGACGGGTTTGAAATGCGATCAAATATCCTGGGTGGAAAGCCTTAGTCACGCTCACGCTTCAAATTTTTTCATTCACTATCTGCAACAACAAATGAATTAATATACAGTGGCCAGACTTAATATTTCAACATGACCGCATTCAGTTAAAAAACTATTTTCATTTTTGACAATTGAACACACTATAACATCGTCGTACAAATATTGTACATATAATCGTACGAGCAGCATTGTCACACTTCGTTAATTTATCTTCTTAAAAGTAATGGTTTTAAATCACAGCAATAATAAAATGATAAAATGTTCCAAAGCCTATTCATCGATCCATAGATCGATTGCTATAATTATAGACTATTTTTCCGGAGATCATACTTAAGATATACTGATAATCGAAATTGGTGTCCACTCTATTCTAATAGATTTAGATTTGTAATATGTGGGTTTTCCAAAATGGAGGATCGAGTGATACTATCGGAGTAATTGGTCTCTCTTACGGAGAACAGATCATAATGTCATCATCGCCAGTCACGGATGACCTCCACGATGTCAGTGCTGACTATACATGTTATAGCGCGACAGTCAACGCGCTAAAAGATAAATATCATCTTTGCAATGTTCGCAGAAAGGGTGTTTTATCAGAAAATTCGTAAGTGGTCAGTTAAGATTAGAATAGTACACGAGCTTAAAGATCAAGGCCAACTCCCCAACGATGGTGATAAAGATATTTTGTTTAGTTAATATAATAAAAAGTAGGGGTGGGCGGGTACCAGAAAATCTGACGTTCGGGTATCAAAAAAATTTTCGGATTCCCGCCCACCCCTAATCAGAACGCTAAATAAACGTTAATAAATGCAAATGCTAAAAATATTGTGAAGTCTTGTAAGAAATCATTCTGACAGTATAGAAGGTCTGTGTATAGCATACAGAAATCAACAAAAATATTCGACAACCCGGTACATAGGCTCGTATTTGTAAGCACCGTTCGAACCACCGCCATATTGATCACGCGGGATCAATTTTGTTCGCTTATTTTTAGCGTTTCATATCGTGCGAACAAGGAACAGGTGCCAGATAGTTTTCCTTATCCCCTGTCTCGAGCTTCCGACGTTTAATTGCTGTTAGTCAATACAAAAGAAAGGGAACTTTTCTAAGAAACTATTCTAATTAGTTGTATTCAAGGCTTAGATATGATCTTCCTGGGAAGTAACCACTACATATAGTCCTCACAGTTTTAATATGTATTGTTCTATCAAATTATTGGATACACCATTTGTTTAAATGATGAATACTATTATATAATTAGCGGTTAGTCACTCTTCAATTGTGTCCTGGAAGGGAACGGTAAAAGTGGTCGGAATTGTATGAAAAATGAAAATCTGAGGTGCGCAATGCGCTCATACGCGAGTGACCTAAATTTTTATCAATTCATGAAACGAAAGGCAAATTGAGTAATGCAAAATTTATCTGCATAGTTATCGTTCGTTGTAATGAGTACGTATACGGCAAGTTAGTGGCAAAGTACGACATTGCTTATGGAACGACTTGATAGATCTGAAGCGTCATTATAGAAGATGTAATTACGCGGCCGTCGCGTTAAGATAGGTCCCGAGACAGGAGAAATAAGACTATTGTTATCGTTATCGTTGCTCCGGATCGTCGAGGCATGCCATTTAATCGAGGATCCTTTTGAAAGACCGAGTCCCCAGCTAGAGAAACGGTAGATTACGACGATCCATTGCGGTGACATCTGGCAAAGTCCATCTGTTCTGTTTCTGTCACCGTCAGTGTCTCTCATCGTTGACAAACCCCTCGTCTTTCTATTCGATATGAAGGTCGACGGCCTGGACCCCGATAAAACGATCAGCGACGCGGTCTCCTTTCGACACGGCCAAAAACTTGGAACTCCAAACTCCCTTGAGCAACAATTTGATAATGTCTCGACAAAGAGACATACGTGAAATAGATTTGCACGATATTTGTGAAAAATGTATCCTCGCTATCGTACGGTGCACCCCTTCCCAATGAAAAAATCATTTTGTCTTTAGTCATCTTTTCATGAAACTCTTACCAACATATTCGTGACACTTTTCCAATTAAAACGAGATCAAACACGATACAATTTCGATTATATTTGCTTGTACAGTTCACAATATAGTTAACCTTGATGAACTCCATTATTCAAACATGTGTTTTACTTTATATTGCACAAATCGGTAAAGCCTATTTAATATTCAATTGAAATAAAGTCTATTAATAATTTCGAGTTTGAATTGTATCCGTGATAAAAACCAGGTTTGTCGTGCAACAACTCCGTAACGTGGAGGTAAAATGGAATTGTCAATGTTACAAAATAGCGTAGAACGTGAAGTTGGAACATTTTTAGGTTAGCTGGATGAAAATAAGTGGAGTTGTTATTAACTCTCACGTTGTCGTCACATTTTACATAGTGATTCAGTGATTCTTGCCGCTTATTGCCGACAGAGTTATGGCCCGGCCGGCAAGAATTTATTGGAGCTGCGTGTATACGTTTGCAAAACGTACAGTCATGTTGGCGACAAAACGGCATGCAACATGGGTGGGCACCGTGCCATTCTCTTTTATTCTTGAAACACAGGTCGAACCGAAGAATTTTGTTTACAAACAGCCTCAATGAATTGGAGGTTGTTTGGCGAAAGAGAATGCATACAATATTATTCTAACGGTCATTACTTATTTAGTTTTGATTTACGATTTAATTTAATGAATTGTCAAGACGTTAGAGATCAGAGCAGTTTTCTAACATTCCATAGGACAGCAATATTTATTAATCACTGTAGGAAATTGTGGTTGAGATAAGCCTACGAGTAATTGAGAAATGGTAGAACGAAGCTGAAACACAAAATATGTCGTCACCTGTGCACAATAAATAGAAATCATGACTAATGAACAGACGCGTTACGCAAGTCGTATTTAGTTACACGTGAACACCGATTTTTCACTTCGAACTTCTCGGAAGTAAACATCTCGGTTTACTAATGGAACTTCGTACAAGTTCCTTGCAGCAAAATGGAGCTGTTTAATTGAATTCCAAAACAAATAACATACAAAACGCATACATTGTTATGATTGTAGTAAACAAGTTTAATTAAAATTTTCCACCTGCGCTTGTTGGTTTCTCCATGGATAATGAAAACAAATGTCCGAAATAAAATAGGTCGAGGACGTTAATGAGTGTATTTACATTAGCGTAGGATGAGCGGAAAGTTCTAAATCTATTTCAGGCTCTCTTGATTTGAGCGTATTATGTTGTTTAGAATGGTTTCGCAAACGGACGGTTTCTGATCAATATGGATGGCGTTTTCCGAGGAACCAATATTTCTAGAATCAGCTTCGATAAGAACTGGTTTCCTCTTTCTATTTTAAGAGGAAATATGTTTCACGTAAACAAAGTGTGACGCTGGTAGTGAACGTATTAATTCATATTAATGAAACTAGCATTTCCAGGTAAGAGTGTACAGTTTGTGACGTATAACAACATCCTTGGATGAACGAAATATTTTTTCAGATAAAAATTTTTTAACGCACGATCAAAGATTGTAAAGATGTATTTCTGGGGAGTCATTGAATAAAATTTCGTTGGACATACATTACGATAAAAATTGCTGAAAGAAATTAACCCTCTATTGCATGAATTTTTATGACGAGTTGAAAAAAATAAATACGGCTGTTAGTCTATTTAAAAATGAGCGTGGTCATGAAATAAATAATAAAATTTTATTAGAAAATGTTATTTATTGTAATTTATGACTGTTCCTGGGAACTTTATACATATGCGGTTTTATTCATAAGCACAATGTTCCCACTTGGAACGAACATGCTCAGAGTCTTCAGTATTGTCTACTTCATTTACTATACATAGAACATTTGAAATTTAAGTCCCCAATTGAGAACGGAATGCAATAGAGGGTTAAATAAGAAAAAAAATCAGTTATTTCTGCCACAGCCGGATGGATCGATGCATCTCGAGGAAAATTCGATTCCGCGTGAGATAAAGTTGATTCGATCGAGCATGTTTTTCCATCTCTGCACGGGAAGGAGAGTTATGGCCTGTTCCAATTTCTAGGATCGACCTGCACACGGTACAGAAACTCGAGATCGTGATGCGATCTCGATAAAAATATGCGGTGTGCCGTTCGACCTGAAATGTTTCAGGCACCCGCACACCCTTTATTGAGCCAAGTATTGAGACACCAAACGGTTTCACGAAGGCTTGGCTACCACGTGTATCCGTGTATATCCACGTGGCACGCCGAATCTTTCACTTCGCGTTCCGCTTACGCCAGATCTCTTTGTATACAATCAACCGTATCGGCACAATCAATTGGTACGTGTATTTATACAGAAGCAGCGATTTCATATACCTCTCGCAGATAAAACCGTTCCAGTATTTGAACGTATACGCCACCACAATTAATTCTTACCGGTTTTATCTGGGCGGCTTATGACCCGGCAACAATTACTGCAATATCTGCATAATCGTGATAACTAGACCGCGGATGTTCATGCAAATTTACCTTTTTCTCGTCAAACCCGAAGGTACGTAAACAAAATCTGATTTTCCTCACGAATGGCGAAACTGAATCACGCTTTTTCATCTTTTCAGTTTCATATCTTCATATCACGGTCTAATAATTGTAGAATGTAATGCTGAAATGAATTTATAAAATACTCGTATAGGTACGATAAATTAAAATGTAAACGAACCGATCAAAATTTGTCATTGCAAGATTACTGCGAAGTTATGACACCAATATTTATGATTTAATCTTTTAATAATCGTCTCTGTTGTTTTCGGAGGAATATTAAAATAAAAGATTGGAAATCGTGGGAAACGGAATGAAATTTTGATTTCCTTTTGTCAGAATGTTTTTAAATGATTTTTTTTTATTATTCATTGAACGCTTCCCATTGGAAGCACTGTCTGAAGGGCATAAATTCTTTCAGTCACTTCTGTGCAGAGAAAAATCAATGAACGGATACCTATTAAATATAATCAAAGACCAGGAAATAGTCCTTGTTTACATCCTCGCGGTCATTTCGCGCATTGGAACAGGAATAAATGTGAACCTTTATTTTCCATCGTTAAAAAGGTCGCATTAAAATTGATATGCAGACAGTAATCGTTCTTACCAACGTTCTGTGTACGAATAAAATGTGAATATACTTTCAAGTAGTGGCGAGAACACCTGTTACCTGAACCTGTTTCTAACAGGTATTCAATACGGATTCGGAAAAAAGTTCTCTTTAATATTTGTCAGCAACTGTGTGACGTAGGTAATTTTTCGGACGAAAAATAGATAGATGTATGCTGATTATATAGCGTAATTAGCACGATGATAAACATCGTCCTGATCGTTCGTACGTAAGAGAGTCGGGCAGGTTTACACACCACGGCTACTCGTGGAAAGCTTCCACGCAACATAATCGCGCTATCGCGTAATCAAATAATTCGATTGTTTGTTATCTTTGCCGGCGTTTATTGACGCAAATAGAGTTAACATTAACATAACGCGGACCGGGACCATTTGCGACACCCAAGCTTTTCGACAAATATAGATAACACTTGTGTTACATGCGTGTTATCGTTACCATTTGCACAGTGATAGCAGAAAAGTCGTACGTTCCCGCGACACCTTCCGTGTTTTTCACATATAGTTCTTTATAATAATAATATTTACTTTATTGAAATGCATAATATTTCGCAAAATATGATTCGCTAGTAATAATAAATTCTATAATGTCTATTTGATCTTTCATGGAAAAGAGAATTTTACAAAATCAATAGATATTGCATCACTTTTTGTTAGTTTGGAGTATGAGTAGCTCATTTTTCAGAAACGTCTACGGGAAGGACGAAGCGTAGATGGGGATTGTATGCTAAACGAACAACAATAAAACACGGGAGAAAACAAACAGAGGGAATGGCAGAATGCGTCATCGTTTTTCTTGGCAGTAACTCGAAAAGTTAGCGAAGCCGAGACTGTCGTGTGCACGCCAGAACCAAGCACGAGATTGCGTGTTTCGCGAGGCAATTGGGTCGGTTGATCCGCGGTCGGTAAACTTAACGCGCGATCGCCTAAAGCATGGATAAAACGCCCGTTTATAATGTTCTGTCCTGCAATTTGGCCCGAGGAACTCGACAACCCGATTGTGTCGCTCGAGGCTTTAAGCGGCGTCCACACTCCGTGCTACATTAACGAGGAGAACCAAATACGGCTAGACCACCATTTTTGGAGAATTTTCTTGAAATGTTATCGAACCTTTTACCAGATACTTTTATAATCACTTGATAAAGGTAAATATACCTATTACTGTATGTGTACATACGTTTTACTGCGGTATTTTTTCCCAACCAGATTAAGGGAGTGGACTCGATTTCCAGGATTGCAAAGGTGCGGGATGTGCGTTCTCATTTCTCGATAATACAAAAATGGGGTTTTTCAGTAGTCAAAAACGCTACATAAAAGATCGATCTAAGCTGCTATCGCCCTCAAAAGTCCTATTTCTTCGTTTACGAAGCGTAATTTGCATTATTCAGAAATATACAACTGCGCATGTAGCTATTTTCATAGCTACATGCTGCCGAATAATGCAAATTACGCCTCACAAACGTAAAAATAGGACTTTCGAGGGCGATCGCGGTCTAAATAGATCTTTTATCTAGCGCTTTTGACTGCTGAAGAATCCCATCTTTGTTATCGAGAAATGAGAACGCGCATCCCGCACTCTTGCAATTTTGAAAACGCGTCTACCGCCTTAAAATACGTAAAAATAAATATTTTGCCCCGAATAAATTTGTATAATTCAATGAGAATGTATCCTCGTTGGCGAGGAAAACAAAGTTGTCGATCATTCTCATATTTTTATAATCAACGCAAAGTTTCATTAAAAAATATTCACATTCAAACAATATTCACATTCAAACAATATTCGCATACAAAATATTCTTATTCTCTCAATAAGAATGAGAATGGTTTCTTGAAATATAATCGTATAAATAAAATTTATAAATATTGTTAAAGGTATAATCATGTCATTAGAAAACATATTGTTTGCCTCGCTTGCTTTGATCGTTCACAGAAAATTCTGAAAGATGAATATCACGTGATAGATTTGAATGTCCACTTAAAAGGTCGACGTTGTGAACGCGGCTTTAGTGAATGCACCCTAAACGAAGCCTCAAGGGGCTAGTAAATACTTGCATCGCGGTCGAACCACGGAACGACTTCTATCGACAAAATACCGAATCGTGCAGCATGTCCGCACAATATTGAATATTTCAACAGCGTGTTAAGAAAGACACTAAAACTCCGACGTGCGTTAACGCTCGGTTACGGTCTGACACGCAATCGGCGAAGTAATACGGTATACATATGTATGCAATGCTCGGCAATGTACCGTTTATAGTGAACGAGCCTCGACGATTTCCAACAGGTATACACAGTGTCGCTCGGGCATTATCACGGATGTTTATGCCAATTCGTAAATTTTTTTTTATTAGGAAATCTCATGAGATTTATTACAACATAATGTGTGTACATTACAGAATATTACAGAGTATTACAGAATATAGTGAATAACGAGAACGTTAGTAATATTGTGAAAAGAAAAAGAAAAGAGAAAAAAACCAATTCGTAAATTCGGCAACCTTAATCAAAACATATGTATATTCTGTGAACTTGAAGTTTTTTGAAGATTTCACTTTGCATAAAGATTCGGTCCTATCACTAACATTTTTCATGTGAATATGTTCTTGTATTTTACGAGTTCAAAAATTAAGTGAATAGAAATCCGCAATTTCGTACTGATATTTACAATTTTGATTTATTTTATAATTTTTGTTACGATTGACCTTTTTCTTTATTTCTTTTTATTTGTAGTTTTACGTCGCATCACTTGTCAGGTATCGATAATAAAATAGTCTTTTATTTTTGCAATGGATAACGTTGACCAAACGAAATTAATAATCAAGTTTTACAGTGTATTGTGAGAAAAGTGCATGAAAGTGGTCGGAGACCGTGCAAAATAAAAAAATAATAATCGATCGAACGTTCCCGATGAGCACACGTGGAATTCAAAGTGTGCAAGAAATTTCGCGCGTAATGATACACTGTCGTCTCGCGTTTCAAGCTGCAACGTAATCTTGTAATCCAAACAGTGTCGTTATTATTGTCGACCATTGATAGAGTGTCGCGAGCGATTTCGTGCGTCGATCGATTGTTCTATAGCGGTGTTCACGTAATCGTTAACATTATAGGTCGGCTGATAAATTGGCGCGACCTTTTGCCGATCGACAGCATTATGCACGCGTGATAATTACGGGTAGCGATTGGCTAATGATCACTTCAATCACTCGAAGCTAATCATTTTGGGGAAGTTCTGACACTTCATTGGCTGTTGACACAGAGCTCGTTACGTACTCACCGCGTAATAATGTGCCGTACGATTTAAGGCGATAGACTCGTTCCCGGATTGCAAGGGTGCGGGATTCGCGTTCTCATTTCTCGATAATACAAAAATGGGGTTTTTCAGTAGTCGAAAACGCTAGATAAAAGATCGATCTAGGGCGCTATCGCCCTCAAAAGTCCTATTTTTTCGTTTACGAGGCGTAATTTGCATTATTCGGCGGCATGTAGCTATGAAAATACATGCGCAGTTGTATGCATCCGAATAATGCAAATTACGCCTCGTATACGAAAAAATAGGACTTTTGAGGGAGATAGCAACCTAGATCGCTCTTTTATCTAGCGTTTTTGACTACTGAAAAACTCCATTGTATTATTGAGAAATGAGAACGCGAATCCAGCACCCTTGCATCCCTGGAAAAACTGGAAAAAGAAGTTTACTCCTTTAAAGTGGTTTCTAGAATTGCAAGGGTGCGGCATGCGCCTTCTCATTTCTCGATAACATAAAAATGGGGGTTTTCAGTAGTCGAAAACGCTAGATAAAAGATCGCTCTAGGGCGCTATCGCTCTCAAAAGTCCTATTTTTTCGTTTACGAGGCGTAATTTGCATTATTCGGCGGCATGTAGCTATGAAAATACATGCGCAGTTGTATGCATCCGAATAATGCAAATTACGCCTCGTAGACGAAAAAATAGGACTTTTGAGGGAGATAGCAACCTAGATCGCTCTTTTATCTAGCGTTTTTGACTACTGAAAAACTCCATTGTATTATTGAGAAATGAGAACGCGAATCCCGCACCCTTGCAATCCTGGAAAAAGGAGTCTACTCCCATAATTATTGCTGGGACCAACCTATATTTTAAAATGTGTTTTCCTAATTTTTTCCAGACGGCTCTCAGTATTTTCTTCCAAGAGGCTGCGATACCTCCATGTGCGCAAGGACCGGGTGCACATTTCGGCCAAGTAAGTGAGATTCAAGTTGCCCGTAACACGTTGCGAACGGCCTAGCACGCGCCCTATTCAAATCACGGACACAGCTTTCGTCTGTGTATTATTGTTTCTACCGACACGAATTCGCGGAAAGGAAGTTTGACCGACACCGGCGCGGCGTTCACCGACAACATTGATCGATGCCAACTTTGACCGACATACACGTTCACCGACTTCTGTGCAGCCCCAACAATGTGTAACGATAAGCAACGTACAGGGTGTCTCGAGATTGATAGTAGTTTCTCCGCTGAAATAAGAAAATAATCGCACGAAAACTTTTACCCCAGAAATACAGTGAACCACAGTAATATCCGGACACTTTTTAAAAGGACGATCACTTTTTTAATATCAGATCATACGACTTGAATATTTTTTGAGAAGTTACAAGAAATAATCTACTACAAGACGCGAAAACAATTTTTGAAGAAACTGCGATTGGTCGGAATTACAGAGAAAATACTAAAAGTTGTTGTTCACAACTTTTTTATGGGAGCCTATATTGAAAACTTAAAAAATACATTTTGTAGATCTGTGTCGATTACACATATTACGAAAATTTCATCAAAATCGGTAAACGTTGCAATAAGCTACAAACGTTTAAAGATGTAGTTTTTTCCCGCATCTACCAATTTTGATGTAATTTTCAGAATATGTATAATTGACACAGATTTACAAAACGTATATTACCATTCTTTAAGGTGTTGTTAAAAGTTGTATTGAAGAATTTATATTTTCTATAATATAATTTTATACATTCTTTCTGTAATAGTATTATAAACAAATGCAACATCTTTCGATATTATGTATTGTGTTTTCTAGAACATTTACTCAATAAACGGCTCGTGCCCGTCTTCGGGTTCACCAGTTCGATTCGATCGAGAACAAAAAAAAAATAGAACCGACTTCGATCGTTACTATATTCACCCCGGGATCGGATCGATGCGAAAGTATTTTCACGACACGAGCCTCGAAGGTCGGCTTCGACTCGTCTCTTTCTCCCGTTCCAGCGACTCTATTTATTTGTGTCACGTGCAGCGATCCGCGACGCATCACGCGAATGACTTTATTCATTAAGTTCGTTGCGCGAACCCTCGGCGAGATCATGTGCGATAAATTAAATTCTTCCTCCTATATATTTTTTCCTTTACGTCTTTGCTCTTGTTTTACACAACTTTCGTTACCCGGGAAAACGAAACGTTTGTAAACATTCCCGGTCTGTTTGTTCTTGTTCCGAGTGGAATTAATTAATGTTTGTGATGTTTGATCTCGATGCTGGACCTGGTTATCGGTCACTGGTGTATCGAGCCTCGGTTAGGTGTTACTTTTTTAGAACGAAACTTCTGGTTGGTCTGCGAATTTCGAGCGTTTCTTACGCTGTTATTGTTCGTCGTTGTTAAGTGAAAAAGTGGTCTCTAAGTCGAGTCCCATGGAAATAACCGACACAAATTTCCCCGACACGGTTTTCACCGACAACATTTTACCGATTCCAGATTTGACCGACAATAACTTTGGCCGACAACGCCTTTAACCGAAAACGATTTTGATCGACAACGATTTTGACCGACAACGATTTTGTCCGGCAACGATTTTGACCGGCAATTTTAGCTGACGATTTTAGTCGACGACAGTAATAACCAACAGTAACATAATACTGTCGTCGGCTAAGGTCGTTGCCAGTCAAAATCGTTGCCGGACAAATTCGTTGCCGGACAAAATCGTAGTCGATCAAATTCGTTGTCGGTCAAAATCGTTGTCGATCAAAGTCATTGTCGGCCAAAGTTATTGTCGATCAAATCAATTTGAAATTTGTGTCGGTGATTTCCATGAGACCCCTCTAAGTCATATGTATATTTCTTGATTCAAGATATGTATATTAAAGGAAAAGGATGTTAACACTAAATGAATTCCATATAATTCATTTTTGACAATATCGTAAAAACTACATTGAATTAATTTAGTTTAAAATAATGTTATGTGAAATAACATATAAACTCATTTTTTGTTAAATTTTGAATCAGACCACTTTTATAATTAATACACATGATTAATAACACTAATTTTTAGGAGAATATCAATTGTAATTATGGATTTTGTGCGGACACCTGCAATTTAGTAGTAAAAGAATTTCCATTTGTTTGAAGAACAAAAAAGAGAGGTCTATTGAATTGCATTTCTGTGTGAATAATTTGTTCAATAATTAATACATTATTTGAACTAGCGAGGAACTATTTGGTTAACTATGCAAATTATTATGCAAAGGATCCGTGGCACGAGCGCAGGAGAACAATCTGCGGAGCATCAGAGGCAGCGTGGGAGGGAATCAATTCGCGTGTTCGACCTTTATAGATTTTCGTAATTCTCTTTACCCTTCGGAATTTCACACATTTATACTCCATTTTCTTCTTGTGTTTTGTAGCGGCTTATTAATAGACCACTTACGTTTACGTATCCTTGTTTCGGGTGAACCGAAACATTAAAACCATTGTAAGTTATTAGGAGTGTAACATACACTTTGCCAGTTTTGTTAAGGTAAACGAAGTTTCAATTTGTTAGTGTCATATAATTCGTACTTCGTAACTGCTGACGCAACAAACAGATGAATGAACGAAACAGATAAACAGCATAACATATCTGGATCGAGAAAAGCTAGAAATAATAATTTATTTTAGAAACAGGCTACCAAGAAACGGGAATGTTGTGTACGAAATTAAGGTCAAGGTGGCGATGATCATGATTCTGATGCGCATCACCGTAGTTTCTGCTATTAACTAGTTCCTACCTCCTTTTCAACCGTGGTAAATTACGCGACATTCATATCTTGTTACTCTTGGCAAAACCGGGCAGCTCTACTCACGAGCAGACACGTTACGCGTTTCTTATCAAGTAGTAATCGAAGTAATCGTACCAAAAATCTGTTATACATGTTCGACTCGGTTCTTTTGTACTACCAGTCCGAGTTTTGACGTCTACAATGGGTGTAAATAATATTCGTACACTTTTTAAAAACGAATAACTTTCTCAAAATTCGATCCGACAGCTTGGGTTCTCTTGGGACGTTAGATTAGTTTACTAGCTAATGTGTAAATAATTTTTCTTTTAAATTGTTATTCGTCGCAATTGCGAAGGAAAACGTAAAGGTCACGATTTTTAAATTTTTTATCTGCGTCTGTAATGAAAATGTAAAACATGTATTTCGTAAATCTAAGTAAGTTATATACATGTACAAAATTTTATTGAACACCCACTTGACTTTGTACACCCATCGTATATAAAAATTCAAATATTTTTGGTGAACGAAAAAAAGTTTACCGAAAGCCCTCGGAAACGGGAGTTCCCCGAAAAAACGAGCTCGTTTCGCGCCAATTATAAAGCATATTACATTTTCACAGCCTCTGGTGCAGGTCGACACAACTGACCTGCAGAGCGCTGTTAGGCGAACTTCGTTTCAGGAAACAAGTGCATAGCAATAGTAACCTGTGATACCCGGCTAGAAACTAGGGTTTTTACTTCTCCGAAGCTTCGAAGGAACGAAGGGAACTTCGAAGTGCCCGAAATTTCAATGTTACGATTTTTGATATATAAAAATATTAACACAAAAATTAGATTAAGAAAACAGAAACTCCGTTTTTTCAAACTTCTAATAATTTACAATACTTCCCACCGCCTTCGAAGTTTTGAAGTTTTGAAGTTTCCGAAATCGAAGCTTCGAAGCTCCGAAATTTTCGACCTTCGAAGGAAAGTAACAACCCTACTAGAAACATGCCGAAGCTGGATGACATTTCACGCGAAAATGCGAGGTTCGCGTCATCGATCGAAATAAAGCCAGCAAATAGTACACGTATTCGCAACTATGTGCGCTCTACGACATTTTATTGAATGCATCCACGATAGAGTGTTGCTGCCGGAATGTGACTGGCACCGTTCCTGGATCACCGAGCTACAGTCAGCCGGCGAAGAACAATAAATTGACCTTACATTTAGAACGTCGCTACCATCTCCTACAATTCAATGAAATCATCGTACATATTGAACAAAACCCCTCGTATCTAACATTTTGAGCATTTTTTTAGACGAAGCGAACATGTCCTAGAAGTACAGTAATGCCTCGACGTGTGTATGCGAAAACTCCGGGACCGGGAAAGCCATTTATATCGTCTATAAACGACCACTATATGAATTCCGGTTTGCTCGTCAATGGGAATAGCATTAATTATTCAAAAACAATGTCCGATAGCTTTGTTATTTCTGTTGGCTCGATCTGTTTTTAGATATCACCCGCGCACGTCTGTGGATATCGAGTGGTGTTAATTAAAATATTTCGAAACTCCCGATAGGTATTGGATAACACTTTTATCCATTCAATGGAAAGATACGAATTTTTATTTCCGTTGTTTATACGCCCGCCGTATCTCCCAGCATATCTGCCGGCCGATGATTTCATTATTGGATCTTTATTTATTTACACGATTGATCTTCGATACCGTTCGACGGGCGCACGTTGAAATCACGCGATCGTGCATCGCTGCAAACATTGACCTGGATTTTAATACGTGCTTACCAACCGAAGTCAAGAAACGAAACAAAACACTTCCTAATTTGTTAGACTCATTAACGAACACGTATACAGATTAATTCGCCTTCATTCTTCAAAAAATAAGTTTGTTATAATTGAAAGACATTTTCGTAGGGTGTGTGTCCTTGATTAATTGTCTCGTACGTTAACTTTTGCCGGTAAGTGTATCATGCTCGCGTAACAGCCCAATAGAAAGTTGAGATTCTTTTTCTTCGTCCGACTCGAGTGCCGCTAAACAATTTCAATGCACGAAGGTTGTTGATGTGGATAAAACGTGCATATTAACCTGGAACGTTGCATAATCCATGAACCGAATGATAAACGATCAATGTGGCATTCATATCGCCGTGTCTAAACACAGTGACTAGTATTTGCGCTTTCTCGTGTCTGTTAATTTCCGCTGTAGTACACCCGGATTACACTAATCGTATAATTACATTGTAAACAGCAGTCTCGATTGAACACGTTCGCGTCGTCGTGGACCATGGATTTCTGCGAATACGCTCTGCAACGAAAACAACTCGGTAACAGTGAGCGTTCACTTTTAAAGACAATTAGAAGCCATGGGCAGAGTCGCCAGATTTGGATTTTTCTCCCCACTCCACTTCCCCCTTCTACCATGCTATTCCCCCCACGCTTCCGCCATGGCCCGGTCACGTGACGCGTACTGTCTCTGTCGTGCGTATCTCACAATGCCACGTGACTAATCCGATACTGGCAGGGAGAGGGTATCGTTTTCCCCTCAATTCGTACAGTCCTCGACAAAATAATAAGACACCTAGCATATTTTTAAATTTCTTATATTTAAAGGTAGAAAGTGTACACTCCGTTATATCCTGAATACTACATACCATCTCCAAAGTAAATGCGCAAAATCTTAGGATTGTATCGCATACCATAGCAAAATTAGAGAAAGGTATATAACCACGGTCTGACATTAATACGACAAAAGTATAAGACATTTGGCTTATTTTCCACTCATACGACTTCTACCATTAAGTGTTCTACTGCGAGCGTATTCAGACGTTGAATCTTATGATTTTCATACAGTATAAGTACATTTATTAAAACGAAAAATAAATAATGGATCGAGGAAAGCAGTTAGATAAGAGTGAAGTCGATCGAATCGTTCTGTTGCGCTCGGAAAAATACAGTATTAATAAGATTGCGAAATTATTAAACAGAAGTAGGTGCGCGATATATAATGTGTGAAAAAAATCAAGTGCTTATGGAAAAACGAAAAAAAGTGGAAGATCTAGCATTACTTCCAAACGTGATAAACGTGCAATTTTGCGTGTTGCATCGAATTTTAAGGGCACAGCAGGACAAATAGCTGAAAAAGCAGGTGTGAAAACAAATTTAAGAAATGTACATCGCATTTTACAAGGAAATGCGGAAGAAATGAAACATTAAACGGAAGAAATTAAAACAACCTTAAAACAACAACCTTAATGCAGAAACACAAAGCAGCACGACTAAAGTTCGCTCGTGAACACGTCCACTGGATGAAAAACTGGAAAAAAGTCATTTTTAGTGACGAGAAAATTTCAATCTAGAAAATTCAATCTCAATCTTTCAATTCTATGATTGCAGAAAGGAAGAACTCCATTTAAGTCGTCGTCAAATGGGTGGTGGCAATGTTATGATATGGGCCGGTATAGGTTACTATGGAAAAACTTTTTATCAGGTCGGATGAATAGTAATAAATATATTGAACTAATAACAGATCAGATAAACAAGCATGCAGCTCGTATCACGATAATGCAGCAATCCATAATGCAAAATCTGTGAAACAATTCTTTCAAAAAATATTGAAGCAAAAACGAGCAAATCTCTAAAAGACCTTTTGTCTTAGTTTTTCGGTCCCCTACACGCTCCTGAAGTTTTGCCATTTAAATTCGGGACACCCTGTATATTGGGTTGGAACGAAAGTTCGTAGCGTTTGTAAATTGAAATTGAAAATTAAAATTAAAATTAAAATTCAGATACTTATTCATAGATTTATTCAATAACATATTTTCCATTCTGTTCTATTACTTTTTGCCAATTTCGAGGTAATATCTCGTGTTATTGAATAAACATATGAATAAATACCTTAATTTTATCTTCGATTCTTAATTCGAAAACGCTACGAACTTTTTTTCCAACTCAATATTATCTCAATATTTTACCAGATTATTTTTCATATAAATCACAATAAGGAAAAAATTTGCTTCACCAATTAGACGAGTCCTTGTATAAAAATTCATATGACAAACGCTATTAGTTTTGTTGATATGTACGTCTCGTTATATTTAAAAATTTGCATGTTCCACAGCAGTAAATAAGACAGAAAGGTCACACGCAAATTGCAAAAATATTTAATTGGAAAAATTACGTCGAAATCCTGAATCTTGCATTTGCAATTCGAAGTGGTGTCCGTGTCGTATCGAATTTGATATCTACTTAATGTCGAATTCATTGTGAACAGAATTTCATCACGATTTCATTTATCGCGTGCAACGTTAAGTAGTTCTTCGGTGATTATTTCCGGTGCGATTGTAAATTTTCGTGTAACAATAAAAGAAAATATCAAATGTTCATAATAAAATCTTCTCTAATCTGTATTATTTTTGTTTCTATTAGGACCTAATATGAAAATTTCTGTTTACGTGATGTTTTGCAGTTTAATGATCATAACTAGTAGATAGCGGAACTTTATGCAAAATAAAAATTTTCTACTCGAATTGCAATAACCTGGAGTGAAATGGAAATTTATTCTGTCTCTTAATATATTTAATAGGTTGAAAATAATATAACAGTATATTTAAATACTTCTAATTTCTTTAAAATTCTAGATTACACCTGCTCATTTTTGTCTAATAACTAGCTTGTACATTAAAGTAAATAAAGAATTTTAAATACGTTTCGCATTAAATTTTTAGCTAAATTGCATTGCAATTTCCCGTGGCTATGGTGCAAATTCGTGATTTCGATTTGTAAATGAACCGAGTGAATTAGCCGAGTAAATAAATTCATGGGAATGCTTAATTTTTGAAATCGACGGTCCCGGGACGATGGAATTTACTTGAGCATCACAGGAAACAGAATCGAGAGCCATTTGCTTTTAGTATTGCACGGTATTACGTGTAACATTTACAAATGCGATAAGCATTACGGCAGATACAACGTGCAATTTCAAATGACTCACTTCGGAACCACGTAACGTAATATTCTCGCCGGATCGCTCTATGAATCGTTCGAGCGGAGCTTCATGATGATCGACGGTTTCGTTATCGGTCCCGTAAAAAGTACAAATAAAAAAGCACTTCTCGAAAGATTTCGAGTTACATCGGCCGTATTACGCAAGATCTCTGATAAGAGGAGGCAGGAAATGTCGACACAGTGCATCTGCCTTGCCGTGATTTCGTCGATTGACGTCATTCCATTGATCAGATGCTAATTGCTACTCGATCCTCCGTTCTCGATACGAACAAAGCTCGTTTAATTCAGCTTTTTCCATAAATAATACTTCCGATATCAGCGAAAACAAGATCGTAGGCAATTCCTCTATTTATACCTCGAGCAATAAACGTAATATTCTCTCCAGAATAAAACAGAATTGTCTTTCAATTCAATACTCTTTGGTGCTTTTTTGAAATTCATTTACAATTTTTCTAAACCGCCCAATTTATTTGCAACATCTGATCTGCTTATGAATAAAAATTTTGATAACAGTTCCGGTTGGAATAAAAAATCGTATCAATTGATTGTTGACATTTACAAATTGTAACAGTCGGGAAGTTGTAAAATATTTTATTATCACGGACGTGTTCCGCATCTTATAAAAAATATCAAATTCATAAAACGGTGGAGTATTTTTAGTAAGATTGTTAATCATTTGCTGACCGACCCACTTGGTAGACGGTTCAGAAAATTTTAGAAAGATAATGGCCCACACACATACGAAGTTCGACTGCCAAGGCGTTAATGTGCTTCTGATCATTGTTGCACGTCGGATGGTAGCATTTGCTTATTATAGATCGGATCTATAGCCGTGCAACGGCTCGTAACACGCGTTTCGCGAGGCTTAATTGTCAATTAAACAAGCCACGCGCCGTCGCCGCGATAATTTCGTCGATTGAAATACTGTTACCGTGTTACTAAACGCGCTCCAATTTACGAGCTTTTGTTATCAAACCTTCTTACCATGTTTTCGTGTATAGCTACTTACTATTTTCATATATAAAAAACAATAAAAATCATACGAAAAAATGCAACTAAGAATATCGGAATATTAAGATATTCTTCTGCAAGTCGCTCTGCTGGATTATATGTAGATTACAGGTTCTAATTGTTCTAAATCAAGCACGTTAGGCTTAAATGAAGTGGACCTTACAGTTTTGAAAATATCGCGGCCACGAGTTTGGGAAATATTCGGAGCACCGTAATGTAATTTAAGTTAAAACCGTGAAATGTAATTTATTTAAGTTAAAACCGTGAAATGTAATTTCGGAGCATGACCTTTTCTGATTTCATTAATTTTGCTCGGATTGATTTAATATTGCTAGGAAACATTCCTGACACGTTGTATTTTAAGAAAATGTCGAAGGCAAAAGCTCTTTTACCTAGAATCGGATCAATTTCCAGACAACCGTGCGACAATGGTTGATTTAAGGGGGTACATATCCCAGTTCTCGAGGCCGCTTTTGCACGAATTTTTCGGAATTTTTTCAGGAAAATTATACAATCTTTTAAACATTGAGATTTTACACACACACATTGACAATAATTAAGAAACATAACAATCGTTTGAAAATTACTGTATATATCTTCTTTGGAATAAAAAGGAACATACAGAGATAACATTCCATTAATGATCTTGTTACACGAGTATAATCGCACAAAAATTCACTGTACGTTTATGTATACAATGTTATCTCTTCATGTTATTTTTTATTTCAACTGATACATATCAGAAGAGACGAAACAAACAGTTATTTTTAAACGATCGTTATGTTTCTTGATTTTTGTCAGTGAGTATTGCTATTCGAAGTATACGTGTGATTTTTAAAAAATCACACGAATGCTATGCTATGGGGAAATGGAAAGAAGGACAAGAGAAGAAGAGGGGGAAGAATCGTATTAATTTCACAGTCTGTTCTTCCCAAACATCTGCGCAACAACGAGTCCCTAGTGATTGGCTTAATTAATTGAAATCTCGCGAGGAGCTACGTGGCACGGCCACGTTGTTCCAGGCGTGCCCGAGTTCTCTCACTCGTAAACTTCGCCAGCCGGTACGCCGAGACTTCGTTTTTCGCTTACCGCGTGCAACTTCTTGTTTGTTGTACCAACTACGGCGGACCGGCTAGTATTAGGTTGTATTTATCGCAGGTCGAGCGAAAACCGAACATTTCCGAAGCAATAATCTTTATTTAAGGGCGCACAGCCGTTCCCACCTCTGCCAAATTAGTACACCTTCCAGATTTTTTTGCGGCGCCTCGGCTTCGTAAAAACTTTCTAGTTCTTGACCACTCGCACGGCAAATTTCAATTTAACCCTTTGTGCACTCGGACCTATCTCAACTCGAAACTTAAACATTTCTTCCGACCTAGAATATTTCCATTCCCTATGATTTTTTAAATTTTATGGATATGAAATTGGTACAATACCTAAATATTAATAATGTAAACAATATTTTGTGGGTCACAATTCGAGCGCTAAGGGTTAAACCAATTTCTTTTTCGCGAGTTATAAATATATTTGCCGAGATCTCTTTTGTTTGAACAGCTGCGCGGTACGATTTGAAACGTGATGAGGAAAATGTAGTTTTCGGCTCGGGGCTGTCAGTTTTTACCCCGTTTTTTTATTTTTAGAAAATCTACTATGATCCTAGTGAATAGACTGCGTATGGAGAATACAAATCTGCTGCATCGATTGCGAGAAACAGGAGGCAGATAGATTGTCATATTTGATACTTACTACTTACTACTATAATAGCTTACTACTCTTTCGTAATAGCTGTCCGTTCCACACCTGTATCGCAAGTGTAAAGTGATAGGAGTGGACAGCTATTACGACTTCAGCTATCTTCGTTTGAATAACAGATAGTAGTAAAATTGTAAACCTGGTTCTCCTATCACACGGCACGTTTTCACATGAATAATTGTTATACGGGTTTCTAACGTGTCTCATTTGTTTTCACATTTGATTAAGTCCCGGTTTGTTGACTTTTCTGCAGTCTTTAAGCAGACAAGATAATGTTTATTAGACTGCTTACACCTCGGATCCTTGTGCACCCGACAAATTTGAACCGCAACTCAATTTAATGGAATGTAACAGAATAAATGTTATTTTATACAAACTGGTTAAATAGTACCGTCACTTATGTACGACCGACACGTGGCTCTGAATGTGTCTGCACGTTTTCCACCGTGTGAGAAGAGACTCGAGCGACAGGGATAGATTGAAACGGTTGAGAATTTGGTAGCGTTACTATTGAAGAAGAGAGCCGGATGGGGATGGGAGAATGGGGAACTGGGAAAAATAGAGATCGATAAACAGAGAATTTCGCCGACGGATCGAAACGTTGTCGTTCGTCCAGTGATTGAGCCAAGATTTGGCACACGGCTTATCGGAATGCCGCCGACCGAGAATAGTAACGCACCTAGCGACTGTCTGCCTACAGTGGTTCTCTGCCTTTCGTGTACTTGGTGGAACCGAAAATCAGAACCGGCCATTTTTTTATTCAACACTGTCGGCTGCCGAACGAGGATCCATAAAACCCCCCATGAAACCGGGGCAATTCGCCTCGCGATACACAAATTGCAAAGCCAAGATTTATCATACGGCGATTACTCTTCTAATCTCCTGGCATTCTCGCACGTTCTAAATATACGGTGTTTGCTCGATGTATTATCATAATAATTCATTTGCAAGTTCCGCAAATAAATTCTGTCTCTCCGAGGAGGTAGTCCAAGTGGTAAAATACAAATGATCACGCTCACAGAGTCCATATTTCTTGGCTACTGAAAGATCAAAAGTGCAGCTATCGCGGTCGATGTTTTTTTAGTTATTTCATATTTTTCAATTGACACGACTTATCAACGAATTTCCTGGAACCGATGCATTTCTTTCATATATATAAAAACAACAGGATTGGCTGTGCAGAAATTTTTCATTATAAATAAAACCGTACAAGTTCTTTTTCGAATGTGACAAACCATGTACTTTAGAGAATACTGCTCGTACAAAATTTACGCGTTCTTTCATATATAAAAACAACAGGATTGGCTGTGCAGAAATTTTTCATTATAAATAAAACAGAGTAAAAACCATACAAGTTCTTTTCCGAATGTGACAAACCATGTACTTTAGAGAATACTGCTTGTACAAAATTTACGCGTACGTCTCTATTACTGTTGCCTTCGGACACCCTGTATATACGATATGTCGCCTCATTTATGCTTTATCGTGATTCGGAAAAAACTCTCCTTTCGTTACACGCCGGGAGGATCTCTGTGTACTGAAGAAAATGTTACGAAGAATGTTTGAATATTTTACGAAGGGGGTATATACAGTGACTCCCACTATGTGGACACTCTTAAATTGGGCCATACGATTTGAACATTTTTGAAAAGTTAGAACAATTGGTTTGTTACACAACGTGAAAACAATTTTTGAGAATAATTGCAGAGAAAATACTGAAAGTTGTATTTTGCAACATTTTTATGTGGGCTTATATGGAAAATTTAATCTCAATCTGCATCTAAATGTATTCTGAAAATTTCATCAAAATCGGTCGACGTTTCAATCAGCTACAAATGTTTAAACGATGATAAGAATTGCGGTTTTTTCACGATTTTCGACCTCTAACTGCAATAAATCCTTACATCTTTCAATGCCTGTCGTTTTTCCATGAAAATTTCACAATGCATATAATTCACACAGATCTACAAACCGTATTTTAAAAATTTTCAATATAGGCGCACACATTAAAAATGTTGTAAAATGCAACTTTTAGTATTTTCTCTACAATTCCGACCAACAGCAATTTTTGAAAAAATTTCTTTTCGCATCATGTAGTAAACGAATTGCTCTAACTTCTCGAAAAAGTTCAAATCGTATAGTCCAATATTAGAAAAGATATCTTTTTCTGAGCGTCGCAAGTATTAATGGGAGTCCCTGTACGTCGAATTTAATAAAACATTTTAACAGCGAAACAAATGCTGAGTGGCGAGCGTGTTAACAAATGATACTAATTATACCGGTATAATTTCCGGTTGAAAAGATCGTTTTTGCATAGTGCAACAGGCGTAACGATCATCATTTCGCATTTTCTCGTGGAGGAAGTCGGTAGCATATTTTTTTCGAATCATTCATTACGCTGGATTAACATTACATAATTCATGAATCGAAACCCAGTGAATCAGTGAACAGCGCTAATCGGTGTGTAGAATCTTACGATTAGTATGCTGAGATTGTGGAAAGGAACGCACGGACGAGGTTCGCCGTGGGTATCGATCCTCGAATAAAGAATCTATGCCCGCGAAGCACGGCCAGTCATGCGCCTTGGTCTCGGCCTAAATAATGGTACACACGCGATCCCGCCGGAACGTAAACAAACAAAGTTATAAAAGAGATAATGCATCGGGAGTTAGGTATTATCGCAGCCCACCCGAAAGTCATAAAAGTATATTTCTTTCGCAGATAACGCCGTGCAACACACCAGCCACGCCGCCAAATTTCCCCGACGCGCTACTCGCGTTCTCCAAAATGTCCGCCGGAGAAAAAACTCCCTCGGGTAAGTCTCACTCTAATTATTGCGAGGAACCCTTTGTTCCGACGTGTCGCCTCTGTACGCTGTTCTGTTTTGTTTTGTTCTTCCCGCAGCGTCTCTCGGTCACCGAGTCTTCGAAACCCGTAGATCAGAGAAGTACAGTAACGTCTCGATACATGTGAAACAGAGTTGCACAATATTTCTGAGACACTTATCTTCATACATATTTGCGACAGTTTTGCTGGTTGAAATGGATCCTAACCTACCATGAAGCGGGAACGATCACTAGGGTAACTGTACTGCGGTATCATGCTTCGGTCGTAATTTATTTTAATATTACTATATTTATCATGATATAATAATATGTGTAAGCATTTTATGGAAGAATGATGTGTTCTGGATACAAAAAAAATTGGTGGCCCTCGAATCCTAATACAACATAAGAAAATATTAAAAAATAAGATCGGTAACATTTTATACGTATGGAAATAGTAATAAAACTTTCCCCTATGCAATTTAAAGCAGCATAAAGAATGTACAATCATGTGAAAAACAGTCCTTTGATGATCGAGATAGAAGAAAAATGGTCTTATTTTTACCTTTTATGAAGAATGTTTTTTCAAATTCTGAGATTATAAAAATGCGAGAATGATTTTCAATTTTGTTTGAATTGTACAAATTTATTCAGGGAAAAATACTTGCTTTCACGTATTTTAGTCGAATTGAAAAGAACTACCGCAGTTAATTGTACACCCGCAATATAGTTGCTACATTTACCCTACCATGCAGCAATTTTCATAAAATGATTACGTAACACCTTCATCCTTGGAACCCTTCAATTATCTTGTTCTAGCACAAGAAATACTAGTGCTTCAGCTCTCGAACAATATTACGACCATGTTATACAATATCTTATCTGCCATTGATGTTTTGTAACAATAAGCGAATGATGCGTCCGTGTGAATCCGAACGATTGCGACTCGGATTGCTCAACTTGATGATCGTAATTAGTACTCTTCCGGAGTCTCGTTTATTGTTGCAACTCTAAGTAAAATTTCGGCGGATGAAAGCAGAAAACCAAGCTAAGAATATTCGATCAAAATCGTGAATATAATTGCTGAAAGAATTATTCAGGCGTCTATCAAAGAATGAAAAATATCCTGTAAAATTGTAGGAAGTTATTTACACGGTACAATATAATACGGGATCAATATTCGGAGATGAATGTTGCTGTAGTAGCCAAGACACGGGATCCTTTATGTAAACACGTCCGGTTTGACCTTGTTTTCGATCTCCGACAGGGTTCGCTGTATAGGTTGCATTTATGAATTTGTTTTCACGGATGCTACCCTAGAGAAACTTATTCAGACTTTTACTGCAACACAACACTCGCCTGGAACTTCGGAACAAATAATATTGTACACACTTTTCCATTGATTCGACGATCTGTCGAACTCATCCTTGAACTTAACGTTCATGCTTTATTACATTAGTTTCATGGACAAAGTATACGTGTTTTGAACATGATCAATGGGTTGGCCAGAGTTGCTCGCAAGGTTTTCACCGTTGTCAATTCTTACCGCTATGAAATTTAGGCAAAGTAAAGAGTAAAGTTCTAAGAACACACTGAACGTGTATAATGATTAGACAGAGGATTTTATGTATTTACGAAGAATTTAAAAATTCTGTTATATCATTTTCAACCTATTAAACATACTAAGAAAGAAAATAAATTTTTATTTCACTCCAGATGATTGCGAATTAAATAGAAAATTTTTATTTTGCATGAAGATCCGCTGTCTAATAATGATTTATTGGTAGGCAATGTGTACTCTGATTCAGTGAATCGCTCAAAGAGCCAGCAGTCACCATTCGAATCGATTAGCATGCGCAAAAGAAGTACGATTCCAATTCTATGTTGAAGCGGAAAATACTGCAGTGAAATTAAATCGAGATTCAGCGAAACAGGACGAGGCATTCGTCGAATATGAGAATTCAACTGTAAAGTTGAACACTGCAGGAAATATTAATTACATCATTCGAATGTATTATGACTTCTATTTGACACTGAATAGTAATATCGTGTTCAACAATCAGGCAAAACGTAAAAGTTGCTAGGGGAAATGTAGCTATTACTGCGGGCGAAAATACGTGAAAGTAAGTATTTTTCCCTGAATAAATTTCTACAACTCAATGAGAATGTATTCTCGTTGGCGAGGCAAACAAAATTGACAATCACTCTCGTATTTTTATAATCTCAGGATTTGAAAAGACATTCTTCATAAAAGACAAAAATATGACCATTTTTCTTCTATCTCAATAACCAAAGGACTGTTTTTCACATGATTGTACATTCTTTATACCGCTTTAAATTGCATAGGGGAAAATTTTTAATTTTTTATTATTACTTAGATATCTAAATCGATACAATAAAAATATAAAAATAATTAAAAGAAGAAAGAAATTTTTATTTGGCTCCTGCGGCTTGCTCTCGATGCAAACATTTTTTATTTTGCATAAAGATCCTCAGGATTTATTTAATCTGTTTGTTCTTATTAATTTAATTTATTTGTTTCCGTACGCTCGTATATTTGGAATTCTAATCCGCAATGATGGGGACGTAGCAATTGGTACATGACTCTTTTTCGTCCGCAATAATGCGTACAAAATGTTAATGATTTTATTTTTTTAATATTTTCTTATGATTGTATTAGGCTTCGAGGGCCACCAATTTTCTTTTTATTCAGAACACATCATTCTTCCATAAAATGCTTACACATATTACTGTTTCATGATAAATTAGGAAGAATATTAAAATAAAGTACGATCGAAGCATGATACCACAGTAATCGGTACAGTTACCCTATGCCATGGTAGGTTTCCGAGGTTGAAGCTGTCTTCTCCGGTTCAGTTTTACGAAACATTATAAATCTGATCAAATCTGCGTGTAACATAGAATGGGGTATTCTAATATTCGAAAATTTGTGGTACTCGGCTACCTGGGAATTTCGGGTACCGAAGTCGAAGTCGGGTCGAGTAGTGCCGGGAATCCGAAAATCTATGACGTTCGGGTCTCCGAACAATAAAAATTTTCGGGAAATACCCGACCCGAACCCGAATTTCCGGGTACCCGCTCACCCCTAGAATGGGGGTTTGATCAATATCTTCTATTTTTTGTCCGGTGGAGCAAATCGTTTAGGCAAATGAATTTTGCCACCCCCGAATAGAGCGATTCGGACTGCGGCGTGAGCGGGACTCGTTTGTCAAGATGATTCGCTCCGCTTTACGAACGCGGGCCCGAGTCTCTAGCAAGTCTAGCGGCGAGTCAAAGGGGAAGTTAAACAGAAAGTTTCGTTGTTCCGTTACAGGAATGTCCCCGAGTCAAAATGGGCTGCATCAGAACTCGATGCAAATGGGTACCGCAGCGCCGCATCACGGGGGACGGTGTAGCGTGACCGGGAACGCGCAACAACAAACGCAGAGTCAACAACAGTTCGGTTTAGGCGAGCTGCAGAGATAAAAGAAGCTGGCCAGTAGGCGGCCCGTGCGCGAGATCCCGAGGTCGTTATGCGATATGCAGTTTTAACGGCGTTCAAAAAAAAAAAAACAACAAAAAACGAGGAGACATGGTTTACAGGAAAGATCGACTTCTCCCAGGGTAACACGCGCTGTTGGTGACACGAGCGACCATTACCCAAGATTCATTGAAAGCCGCTCGTTGTTCACCGAATTTCCCTCGACGACAACAACAACAACACCAATTACAACTACTACAGCATCAACAACAAAAAGAACGCAAGGACTTTGACGCGCGCACCCTCCCCGAAGGAAGCAAACCTAAAGAAGAAGCCGGATTTATTTAGCGCGTGTTATAGACGAAGCGGTCCACCATATTCGAATTCACGGTTGTACACGTGGATCTCTAGTAGCTGGTTATGTGATCCTCGCGATTGTGTTTGTTATTCTTTGATGGTGCGTCAAAATGCGACGGTCACGCTTGACCCGTCGAGCCCTCTCGAAACCATTTATCTTCCGTCGGTAAATATGTGTGTGACAGGCGATCATAGACGCAGGACGAGAGAGAGGGTTGGAGGCTGTAAAAGACTCTATTAATACATTTTTTGTTCGTTTTTATTACTCTCTATCTCTCTCTCCTTTTGAACGCACTACGGGACGGTAGTTCCTACATTATGAAAGACAGCGATACTCCTTTAGCGTTTATGGAATTAGTATGCGTCCAGAGACATCGCCGCTTGATTGTGAATGAGTAGCGAGAAGCCTCCTCCACCGTCCCGGGTATCTTCCTCGTTGTTTCTCGATCTACAGACTCGCGGCTAGATAGGAAATGTTTTTTGCGGTCCCGTGAACCGCGGAAGTCAATGAGAAATTCAATACTACTTCCACTGTCACCCACACCACACGCACACGCATACAGGAAACGTACACATACACACCTACATAAACTCATACACCATAGTACAAAAAATCTCCGGCACTGGATAGGACGATCAGCGACGAGAAAACGTTTAGCTTCTTATTTTTGTTTCGGTAATTGCGCGATTCACGTCGAAAGTTCTTCGACGAGAAACCCCGTGTATGTTCTTTGACGACGATCGAGCTCGATCGAGAGGTGTCACGCTTTTTTTTTTTGTCTAACGAGAGCTGAACTGCACGGCGCAACTGAAACAAAGAGCGAACGAAAAAAATGAGAAGAAAATGATAAGCAAAGACACGAGGCTAATTATGGTAAACAAGAAACTACCGCGAATCATAATTAAATTCTACCAATAATCATGTAAAAAAAATTGTAAAAAAGAATTTATCGATTATGTAATTGTCCATTTAGGTATATTTATGTAAAGCTATTCGAACGAACGGAAAAAAAAGAGAAACGTATAAACTTTCAGTCATAATTAGTGTATACACGAGAGAGAGAGAGATGACTTGCTCAGATAGTATCCAGTGTAGGTCATTTTTTCTACTGGGGAAATAAAAGAGCAGTGGAGCCATGTTAGCTGAGCTGTTTCATCGTCAATTGAATTTACAATTAGGAATACGAATATAGATGATTTCGTACAGCCTGTTTCACGTGTGCGAATGATTTTCATCGTAGATATTTCATTATTGTTCACAGAGGTTCGTACGCGGCAGGCTTGCGCGATTCACCTCCGAAAACAGTATACAATTACATGAAACGAACATTGTTTTCTTTTTCTTTAAAACGGCTCTTTCTTTTCCACGATAGACTATTTAATCTCGCAACGCATCTACTATTCGTATTTAATTTAAGATGATGGAATGAAAACCGCGTTGTACCGTCGGCGAACAAACTGCTGTTCAAACGACGACGCTTGACTGTGAGAAAGTCTGTTTTTGAACGTTCATAGATTCGGTCACAGTTCGCGGATCGTTCTCCCGTAACCAACGTTACAATCTCGACGAATCTAAGAGACACTGTGATCAGTATGTAATCTAATTTTCACGGATGAAGTAGTTCAAGTATTCGAGTTTCGCTGCAGCTTCATCATTATGCATTCATTTATGTAAATACGATAGAAATCGTCGTACCGAATCAAGTATGACAAGATGTTTTTTCTGTAAGGTATACGCTTTAATATCTTCCTTGTGTTTGTAATGTATGGACCAGTGTCTCGTAATATCTTCACAAGAAAATATAGTTTACGTGTTATATGTATATATAATATACATATACATATATATGTTTATATGTGTATATATATATATGTATATATATTTTTATTGTTGTGACCTGATTGTAAAATGTGTATATGTATAAAAAAAAATTGTATTCGAGCGATACAATCTTTGTTTTAGAAAATATTTTGTTTGTCTTGACGGTATACAAATTTCGGAACACTGGTCTCGACTATTATGAAAATACTATTATGTTAAAACTCATTATTATTATATTATGTTATTATTATTGTTTATTTGACTATCAATAATAATAAACAATGTTCATGTACATAATTTTGAAAAAATGATCTAAATAAAACATTAATAATGGTGCTTTCACAGACTTTCATATATAATTTTATCGAACGTTTTTGTCTCATTCATTCCCGTTTTCGTTCTTCGAACTTACAGAAAAATTTGCTTGTAGAGTTTATTATAAATCTGTTATATACACGTGATACACCAATCCTCGTGCTGATAAGTACAAATACAGGTGATATGATTTCAAATATTATATAATTGTATAAATTATAGAGCTGGAGCTATATTAACAATAGCGTTCGCGTTATGATAATGGTAACTCATTATTATCACTTTTTTTTCGTTACAAAATGTTATATAAAGGACTAGTCATTCCATAAAATATTAATATACATTATATATCTTTATATGCAACACTGTTCGTTACATTTGTGTCAACTGCATAGAAAATATATTTACAATGTATCTAGTGTGCAGGATATTCTTGTTATTATTTCTTTTACAGAATTAACAGTCGCGTATTTCTAATACGGAAATAATATAACTTCAACTGCTTTTCAAATCTCTTTGGATTATTTTATCTTTTATACATTTACGAAGAAATAGTAACACGAGCATCCTATGGAATATTTCAGAAAAATTGAGAACCTTGTCTCCTGGAAGTCTTTTACGTTTCCACGGCTCTACCTAATCCAGACCACCTGTCTGGCACGGGCAAGAAATATCGGTGCATAGCTGCTATGAAACGGGCTCTGTATTCTTCAGGTGATATTATCGTTGGCAGCTTCCCTTGGCCGCCTAATATTCCTGACTTTTTCACCATTGTTTCTAGTTTTTTGTCCCACGTGAAAGTTCGTATGTAATCTGTAAATGGATCACGTTTTTTTTTTAAGAAAGATATATAAAGCTTGGACAGTTGATCGTAAAAACTTTACCAATTATGCCTAACACAAGCTCATCTGAATTTGGCTCCAAACCAACTAGCAATGAATAGTCCATCACAGAATTATCAGCCAGGAACTTCGTGTCTTGTTCAATGGCTCTATTTAAAACCGCCTTGGAATGTGATCTGATATAAAGTGGCGAGTCACAGCTCACTAAAAATGTAATTTATTTATAACTGGAGCAGATTTGATATACACAACACATGAATGGGATATACTGACTGTTCAACAAGTTCTCGTCGAGTAACACAAGTTCACCCTCGTGACACATGTCATCGGGATTCACCAGCCGATTTCTTACTGACCCCTTCAAATCGAATTTGTCTGTTATCGATCTATTGTAAAATAAATTCTCCATCACTAGAACGCTAGTGCGAAGCGCTGCATTTGTCGTATTGTTTTTGAAGGATACTCTGTAAACGCCTACGATCTTCCCTAATAAGGTTGGTTGTTTGTTTTGCTGACATTTTTCCATATAAGCAAAATAATTTGGCGCGAAGTCCAGGAATATTTGCATTTCTAGTCTAGACATTTGTTTTATGATAAATCTGTCATCTGTAAAAAAAAAGAAATAGGTAGAACGAATTTATCCCTCTATAAAGGGATAAAATCTTGTTTTCAGTGGTAGTAGCCTTTATAGATGCGAAATAAGTAAAAATCGTATTCAATTCTGTGGAATCTTATATTCTGGCATTTTTTAAATGCATAAAGATCTGCAGTCTAGGAACAATTGTATACCTCGACTTTTGCAAAAGCTGCTTCCACTCTTGCCACCTCTTGCAGCCCATTGTACACTTCGACTCAGGCTTCTCGTATAGCCGTCTTCACCACAGGGTAAAACGTTCTCTCTAAGTGCAGCGAATTGCACAGCAAAATATATTCTGCAGTAAAAATTGGTTGTCGCATCGTTAAATTGAACTTCCACGTAATTCTGCTGTTTGGTTACTTTTTTATCCTCTTCTGTTTCCGATGATATTGTTGGATTTTGCTGGTTGGAATCCATGTTTGAAACTGTTTTATCAACATCTATGGGGCTCGCAGGATTCGGGCTGTTTCCCCGGAAGAACGACAAAACGGACGGACGTTTGAATTCACCTGGCTGCATAACTTCAGTAACATTCTCTTTATTTTCCGGGAATTTTCGCTTATACAAAGGGCTCGGATTTAAATCCGGCCCTTTCATTGTGCGCATCAATTCTTGCAATGTGTGTTTGTAGTCCAGCGAATCAAGCGCGTATGCGATTATAGATGAAGGCTCTGACTCGTACACCACTATAGGCACAACCGATCTGTAAAAGAAAAATATCATTTAGCGCTTAATGCATTTCATTCGAAATGTCCCATTTTTAGAGGTAACTTTTCAGAGGTAAATTCCTCTGCAAGGAAACTCTTATGAAAGAAACTGTTAAAAAAAGTTACCACTAAAAATACTGTCCATTGTTACGTAACTTGTCTCTTAATTGAATCGTACCCAAGAGGGAGCAAGTGGTGTTCCAGTGAACCAAAAGGATTTGGTATTGGCTGAGTAACAGGTAGAGAGGGTAGCAACTGCGATAAAATGGTTTTCTTTTTCTTCTTTTTATCCGGCATATCCTCCACAGCTAAAGGCAGAACATCAGAATGCGATCTCTGATGCATTTTTGGAGATCCCTGAATGACAACAATTTCATCAGGATTATTGCTTTCTAAAAGTTCGCTGTCTGAATTTTCCACCCCCTCCAATCCCTGCAAATCATTTTGCACAGCAGCGATCGCGTCAACGGCATTGTAATCAGCTGACATGGGACTTAAATCTTCAATCTGCGATTCGGAAGCAGTGTCCTCCGTAATGTATCCGTCGGTATCAATGACGCTGTTGCTTCCAATTGTTAATGACCGTTCGGTGAACCTTCGTGGCCTCTCGTCCTTCTTTTTAACAGACATTTCTAGGATCTTCGAATTCCAAGAGAACACAACTTCGGATATCAATCGCTTAAGAATGACAATTCCGTCCTCGATTCTGAACATCAAAGTTTGAACTTGTTTCTCAGATACCTTCCCCTCGAGCTTCTTATTCTCTAACGTCGGGGACGTCAACTTTAATTGAGTCTCTTCTATCTTAGTTTTAAAGTATTGCTGATCTTTGGTCAATTGTTGCTTGACAGCGTTTAAGTTTTCTATGTCCGCTTGCAGGGTTGTCCACTTCTCTCGTATAATCGAGAACACTTCATCCCCTTTCAGCGTTAAGCTTTTCATCTCTTCGATCACATCTGCGTGTTGCTTCGGATCGTATATAATGTTTATCAGAGGCGGTGGTAAAGAAATCTCCCACTGGGATATCTTTGTATACTTAAACACGGCCAGCATGTTTTTCTTCGTGAAATATTGCGAATGATCGTAATGAAGCAAATGCTGGCAGGTGTCGGTGCCCCGCCTGGTGTAGGCGTTCCCGTGGAAACGTAATTCCAAATACTTGGCGAAAGACAAGGACCAAGTATCGTCCGACATCGGTACCACCGGTGAAACATTCTTGCATTTCATGCACTTGCTCCACATTAAAATTTGGTTACTGTCTTCTTGGGCGAACGGCTCGGTGCTCATTTCGCTTAAGCTGATATGTATGCATCCACCGTCGTGTACGAATCTTCGAACATGGTGAGCAATTTGTGCTCGACACGCTGAGGCCGGACATTTGTATTCAGATTTCAAACAGTAACTTTCAAGGAAACGTCCTAGAGCGGTATCGTTTCTTCCATACAAATCCATGTTAACCACCCACGGGTTCACGCAAAAGGCTGGCGTGTTACTGCCAGTATGCGAGAAACTGCAAAACAATACCGACAAGCGTTGATGACTCGCTGGGTCCAAGCAGTCGGGCCACGTAGGAGTTTGATCGCTCGCATCGTTCTGCGCTACAACCTGTTGCTTTTCCGACACGACATTATTCGTAGGATACAATCGACTACCGCGAGCTCGAAAATCAGCTAACAGAGCTTGTACTTCTCGGCTGTCGACGTCTGTAGTTAGTCTCGCTTGAACAAACGGATGTTGCGGCTTCAGTTTCAATCTCGTCAATGGATTTTCATAGCCACACGGTTCTAAAGTTGCATTACTCGCTTTAACTTCTTTTACTTTATCCAGAAATTGTACGGAGTAAAAGATTTCCCTTGGAAAGAAACTTCGTAGCACGCAATTCCTTCCCGTCTCGGTTTCCAAGTAAGGTATAGAATATTTTAAATAAGGCGAAACGCTTAATATTGTCCCTTCCAAGGCTTTCTTAAATTTATTTAATAGTGGTAAGTCGGCTACGCTTAAGTGTTGACCATTTGGACTAGTTTGACTAAAGACGTCCTCCTCGTCTTCGTTTAAATACTGATGCAAAGGATCGCTTCGATCACTAATAGACTCTCCATAAATACGTTTCTCCTCCGGAACAACTTTATCTTTTATTTTTGGTTTCTCAGTTTCTTCTTTGATTTCTTTATTCGTCTTCTCTCCCGATTTATCGCCAAACAATTCCATCATGCTATTCTGATCTTTGCTGTAGTCTGTACCGAGACCAGAAGTATTATTGAGATTATCATTGCTATACGATGTTTTACCTGTTGTGATATTTTCCGGGACTTTTGAATCGATTATAGAAGATTTTGTTTTCGACTTGAATAATTTCAAAGTGTCGTAAGAATCAATATCATCGGATAATATAGAGGATATTTGTTTGATGGAGTTCGAGTTTAACATATTCTCACTATACAGTTGATCTGCAATTTTATCTTTCAATGGGGTACTTCTGTCAGCTGAATTCTCAATTTCTATGCTGTGTCTCTCACCTGACGGAACTGTAGAATCATTTTCAATTTTTGAGACCGTCAAAATATTTGTGTCGTCTATGCTCTCTACGTCATCATTGTCTTCGTTCGTTCCGGATGTTATCTTACTAGTTTCTTCAATGTCCACGGAATCCTTTTGTAAGGTTTCATCTAAAAATGAATTATCCTTAGGAGACGGTGGTCTCGCGAACTCATCCATGAGAAATGATTTTTCCAGGCGCCAAGAATACGCTGCGAAAATCATCATCGCAGTCACATTTTTCACTCTTTTCAATTCCGTTTGGGTACCGCCACGCAGTAAGATCGTAGCTCCGAGATGTGGATTCGCGCACCCCTCAAAATACATCAATGTTTTAATACCATCTGAAATAATCGTCGGATTCTTATTTTCCTGTAGCTGGAATGGAAAATTAGTAGACCGCGGATCTTTATGCAAAATAAAAATGTTTTGCATTGATTGTGAGAAGCAGGAATAACATGAAAATTGATTCAATCCCTTGCGACTTTTTTACATTGAAAACAACATTACAACATTCTTGAATTTTTAAAATCTTTTACTGTTTTATATTTCGCCCAATCAATTTCTTCATAAATGCATAAAGATCCGCAGTCTAGAAATTAGGTTCCTTTACGACTTACTTCGCTCACTCGTAAAATTTCGCAGGTAAAACTTTTTACATGTGCCAAGCATATATCTTGAACTTATATGCGCATCGATAGTTTTTACAATAGTTGCACCCGTACACCGTGCGACTCTCTCCAAGACGCTTAATTTCACGTTTAAAACTAGAGTCACGCCACATTCTCGAAGTCGATCTTGCGCCAACCTTGATACAGACCGATGTACAAGAACCACATCCGGACCAAGAGCAGTAATTCTAGCAACTGTATGACCCAAATATTCATTTTCCTAAAAATTCAATATTTTTAATGTTACAATATAGCTTAATAATATTTAGACAGCGGATCTTTATGCAAAATAAAAATTGTCTACCTGAATTGCAACAACAAACTCGAGTGAAATAGAAAATTATTTTCATTCTTAATATGTTTAATAGATTGAAGAAAATAATATAAGAACATGTTTAAATTCTTCTAATGTTTTGACTGTTTTAAGCATAACATCCGCAGTCTAATATTATCAGTTACTTATTCGATAACTTTTTCTCATACTTGCAACATCACAGGCTCCAAGTTTAATAATTTTCCTTCCACACGTTGATACATAAGACCGCACTGAAGCAACAAAATTTTTGGATGAGCTATCATCGCGTTCATCCCTTTGTGCGCAACATTTTTATTACACACTACACCAGACACGATTTCACAGTCGTCTCTGCTGCCACCTGGGCACTTTTTTATTTGAACATATTGCCGAATATCTAGATCATCGACATTGTGGTTCAGATCTGGTCTGACAAAGTCGACGACCTGATGCGCAATCGGGAGTATAGTTTCTGACCATGTTTGCGATAAGCCTTCTTTGTTAAGCAATTGTTTGATCAATGAATCCTCGTGTTGCTTGTAAGCAGAACTACAATTAAGTATATATGTAAGATTACATTATCGTTTCTTGATTAAACGTTTGTGACACTTACGTTAGCCGTTCGTACGTATGTAGCTCTCCGAAGGAAGTTCTAATGTTCGATGGTTTGTGCCAGCCGTTTCTCTCTTTAACTTCTTGCACTTGTAGCGTATCGTTTAAAAGATCATCAGCAATTTTTAAGTTACACTTATCTGACTTCGTTGACTCTTCTTTCTGATCAAGTACACTGTCGCTACTATCTACTGATAATGTAGTTAAATCTTCCGAAGTTGGTCTTTTTAACGTAACGGTGGACGATTCTAAATTTAGATCTAAATAAAAACTTGAACTAGAAGATGGTAAACGTCCAGTAGTTACTGGCATCGGATTCGGAGCTCTTGTTTCGCTTTCCGAGTCTGAAATATATTTTTATTGGCATTTATTTTTTACGCATGGTACCTCAACGTGAAATATTACCTGTTGTAGAGTCGTGCTGTGGAATTGTTTTCACCCACGCAGGCTCTTGAGCGTCGCAGGTAGTTTGTGTTTCAGTTAACAGATCCATACTTTGCATTTGCGACAATGTTGCTGGTTTAAACACTGTTGCAGTGTCGCTGAATACATTGTCAACAATTACCGGCTCGATAAAACCGGCTTCTAGAAGCGCTTGTCCTATAGCAGTGGCCTGTACACTGTAAAATATTACATTTTAATATCTCATTTCAATATTTGTTACTATTGTTCTATTTGTTACGTCTGTACCGAGTGGCCGCTTTATTTTGCGCGATCATCCAATTTACCAATTCGCTCGCTAGGAAACAATTGTAATAACTCTTCAACCTAATTCTGTGCGTTTGCAAAAGTATTGCTTGGCTCGATCTAAAGAGCTCTTCGTAGATCATTCTCAAGGAAGCCGAGTTTTGTAAGACAAGAGTACGTTCTTGAGAGGTTAAATAACTATTTGTCGATCTGTAAAATATATTTATACCTGTTAGTCTCACTAGTTTAAAAACAAGAACGAAACGAAAGAAAGCGGTACCTTGTGATGGCATATTTTTCTTCCATATATCCGACGCTTGGTTTTCTACAAATCGAAGTCTCATCTTCTACAGATTCATTTGCATTCGTTTGTGTGAGAGGCGGTTGATCATTTCCATATTTTACTTGTAGGTCCTCTTGCAAAGCTTTCAAATCTTCGGATAAGTCGCTTCTCATATCCGACGATTGTAAATAAGATAAAACTACTTTGCAGCAATATGTACAAACTCTGAGATCACCTGTAACAAACCTATATCTTTATAAAATATCCAAATGGCGAACAGAAAACAAAATCATTTAATAAATACATTATTAGACTGCGGATTTCTATGCAAAATAAAAGTATTCCGCAACGATTGTGGGCCTGCAGGAGTTAAATTCACTTCATCCTTTAATAGATTTTTTACATCGAGTACAACGTAACAATATTCTAAGATTTTTTCTGATCTTTCACTGTTTTATATTGCACCCAGTCGATTTCTTCATAAATGCATAAAAATCTGCAGTCTGTACATTATTCACAGTACGTACCAATGCATCCCATAATCTTGCCAGGGATCTGATCGCAGCAGCACTTCGAACAAAATATCTGACCGCACACGCGACAGTGATGTCTTCTACGGAATGTTGTGAACCGTTCGCCACATTCGTAACACTGTTTGCTCACGCTGTCCGGCATCCAGTAACTTCTCAATTGGGAATCCTTGTATGAGCGCAAGTTCTATATTAATATTAATTTACGTTAACTTAATTTACAACTAAAACTACAACTACCATCGCCTCGAATGATCTGTAAACAATTTCTATAGCTCGTGAAAGTGAACTCACATTACTTTTCAAAGCTACTATGTTGCTAATACGTTTCAAAACGTTAGGTAAACTTCTGCCTTCGCGGGTATCTAAGGGAAAGTTCATCATGCTAGTACTATCGTCCTCCGGGGTTTTTTCTGTGCTTTCCGATTGCTTCCATGATTCAGAATCGGATGAGCTTTGTTCCTCTTTGGCAGACGAAACTGTAGCGTCATCGACATTTTGCGAACCTAGAAATCAATTCAGTGCATAGTACCTTCTCTTAGTTTTTCCAAAATATATTCTAAATATAAAATAATTGAAGAAATATAAGGAACAACTGCTTTCGAATTCCAAAAAACCTTACTTCTAGTGAAGCTGAAGAGTTTTGAAAATAGAGAAGCTACGACAGGTTGACTCTCCTCGGGACTTAACGGAGCAAACTCCGTAAGTTTATAGGGCGAGTTTATATTCTTATTCATTTTGGTCGATGCTATCTTCCTGCAAACATTTTATGATCAATTGCACACCTAACCCAGACCTACGGCAAAAATTGCGAACAGATAAATGTGTTGGATCGAAACGTCAACTGGTGACATCAGGTGATATATGTTTTCATGCACCTATAAATGGTGATTTCTTACCTTGACAGAACATCTACACTGTTTATCTTACATAGTTACATAATTATCTTGTCATTTTCAATGATACAACACAAATTTACAACGATATTGTTCAATTTATCTCTTGTAATCGTTTGCAGGTGCATCGGGATTCGCGAAGCTTATGTTTGCAGATCCAGTGTGGCGGATGTCGATAATATAGATTACTAACACTGCGACCATCTAGCGGCAATCGAGACAATTAAACCGGCCCTAAATATATGCAACCCTTCTTTCATTCAATCATCGCGTCTAATTGTTCTAATATCTGTACAAACGAAGTCACAAAGTTATCTACACTGTGTTAGTCCTTTTAGTATAATAATTAACCCTCATCCGTCTTTTATTTCACGAAATGAATCTGACACAGTGGTAAAAGATCGATGAATCAACAAGGTACAGGTTTCGCGCTTCGAATTCACCCTTTTGCAAATCAATTTCACCTTTCTGCAAATCAAATTGAACCTTTTGCGAATCAATTGCACCCATTAGGAATATTTAAAATGAATTATTTATTTATTTCGATTAAATTAAAGTGCAAAACCTGTAAACAGTTATTTCTCGATGTTTTTTTATTCAAATTAATGAACTAAAAGTCACGGAGTTTCGGACAAAACCTGCAAATAACAGAACGGTATAACTTATTTCGGGAAAACTGTGTGAAATTGACACGAGGGACAGATGAGGGTTAATAATAGTAGAAATCAATGCGTATCTTCTCAATTACATTTGATAAGCTGGTATAAGTACCGATGAGATTTAGAAATATTAGCATGTAAATGAAATCTTTTTGTTTATGGATTATCATATTTTCTTAACAAAAAGAGATTGACATATTCAAAAAATTATTAATTTCTTATTTTTTCAAAGCATTAATTCGTAAATATTCTCTAGCAAGAACAACGTATCCAAATCCCAAGAATCGAAAATGATTTTCTATTTAAAAGATCGTTCTACCTTTTTCACTCTTATCCAAAAATTATCATTGAAAGTTCCATTTTTCATTCTGAAGAACCAAAAAGTAGTTTAAAAAGATTGTCTTTCAAAAAATAGAACACTTATCCCTTATGGGTAAAATTTCACACATTTTCTTTCATCAATTCAAATATGGAACAAAAATACTAGCCTTCTTTAAAATGGCCCTAAATGTATGCAACCCTTCTTCCCTCAAAGTACAGAGTGTAATCTGTGGATTTTATTTATAAGAATTGTGAAAACCTAAGAAGAATTTAAAAATGTCATAGTAATATTTTTATGTAACCTTTTCGTAAAACCTTGTAAAATCTGTTCGTACACGAATTACAACATTTTTTTAACACTAAACGTATCACCGCCGGTCAAATGATCGGTTTCTGGTTTTTTATTTTGCAATTATTGAAATTATAACGATGCTTTTACTGGAAATCATTATACACATTTTTGTGTCCAAGCACATATTATAAAAAAAATGACAGAAATATATCTATATAAATCTATATAAATATATCTATATAAATTCTATAATGTCATTTTTATAAGGCAACACGTGCCAGCCATTTTTAGAGCTCGATAGGTTTAGTGTCAATAAAGAAGAGAATCTTTTGCAGCCATACAAAAAATATAAATTTCCTTTTCCCTTCTATGACATTTTTGGGGATAAAAACGTTTTAATCACTTTAACTATAAAGAAAATGATACGGCAAGGGGTTAATTACCGGAGTTTTCTAGTCAAGGCGTTCCCAAGCAAAATTCGTTTGCATTCGACTTCGACGCTTCGTTAACACTAAACGTACCACGACCGGTCAAATGACCGGTTCTAGACTTTTTATTTTACAATTATTGAAATGATAAAGATGCTTTCATATGAAACGATTTAATAAATATCTTCATTACAGCAGATATTATTGTACTATAAGAACCGAGCAAAGTCTAAATAACTTAAATCCTCTAATTTTTGTAAGGCAACATGTGCCTGCTACTGTTATAGCTCGGTATGTTTAGTGTAAATAACTTTGTCATTGTTTCAACGATCACGCTAAAGCTTTCAGAGTGCTTTATCTTGGAGTATTTCGAAAATGTCGGGACCAAGAGTATCGATTCTCTTAGGGGCTGTACGACACCGTGCTTAAGTCGTTAGCCGTCGCGACGATCAGAAATAGAGGACGGCTGCGATTCAACCTGGTTAACGGGTCACGAGTGTATGTTTCTTGTAACACACCACCGTCGTCGTCGGTTCGAGCCGTGTTCCCAACCCTCCGCAGCTGCGCAGGTGTATCGCCGGCACCTTCTCATTAACATCTTGCCCAAAAAGCCAGTCACGCCAGCAGAAGGATCTGGCACGGTCGAGTCATCCTATCGATCTTCACGTCCTTCAACGAGCCGACCATTCCCTCGATAAGCGTCCGATCAGGGAACAAGGGACCGACAGTCAGTGATCGAATCATCGACCTGGTGCTGGTGAGAATCGGGAGCTGATCGTCGTGCAAGAAGATGCGATGGGCGAGGGCAAAAAGGACCGTTCCGGCAAAAGGTATGGTCAATAGACAAGGCACAACGAACCGACGAGATTATGCTCGCTGGACACAGGGTTAACGGGACACAACAAACTCGGAAAGTTGCATATCGTCGGCGCTAGACACAACAATATCTGAAAATTACAGCCCGCACGAAATACAAGGATTCGGTCAAATTAGCGCCTCCAGGATCTGATTAGTGAAACCCAAGCTCGGCCGATACCGCAACCAGGTCAGACAAATCTGACAAGTCCTGTCAGGACCTCGAGTGCGAGTCCTATCTACTTCCACTTTTGAAAATAATCAAGATTTTTCAAATTAATGCAGGTCGATTTTCCTTGGGAATCTTGTGATCGTTTTTATTCATCGCCGAGGCGAATCTTTTTATTCGAAATTTCAGTGAGTTTATTCTTCTTCTGCAATTCGATGTAATTGTTTCCGCGCGATTTGTAATGTCGTTATAGCCGTCTACCGACTGTGTAACCGTCACCGTTTCTGTTTGCTCGCATCGCACCGCACCGGCGGGAAACAGATTGCAGGGTATCGAACTCTCCAAGTTTAATGAACTTCTCGGGAGAGACTCATCGAAATTTGCATATTACGTTCGTGAGAAAGAAACGGCGGCTTCCGCGTGTTAACTTTGCAACTGTTCTCGCAGTGATTTATTGTTACGTGTTGCCGTTTATTTAGAAACCTTGCCGGCGTGCATAAATTCCTCGTATTTCTGCTCTTCTGAAAACAAAAATGATATGGAGATTTACGTTTCTCACCGGCGAATTATTTCTTCTTCAAAGCAAATATTTTTCACCAGTTTTTGCAGACCACTAAAAAAAAGCATGTAATACTTTTATAGTTTTTTCAATCTACTTTTTAATTGCGTTTAGTTCAATAACTGCAATATTATGCTTAATTTATATTTTAGTACATTATGAATTTTAACTCGTTTAATATACGTATTTTTCGATTGAATTCCCGTCCGATACTAGCGATACTGACCTACTTTTTTATTACGTTTATTTCAGTAGCTGCAACTTGTTATTATTTACTCTCTAGAATTTTAATTACTACAATTTTATTCTCAACTTATATTTTAGTACGTATTTTTTAATCGAATTCCAGTCCGATGCTGGCGATACCGACCTTAGAACGAATTTCGAAGTCAGTCGGGTTTCCGAATATGGAAATAGGATGATATTCCCGCAATGGTAATGTGAATTTATGATTGGCAGGATACGTGCTTTTATGGAGATCGAAACCTCTATCACGGAAGGAAAATAAATTCGTGGCGTTTTCTAAAATTAAAGCTCCAGTTCTCTGTTGTAATTGGTAGCGATATCGTAGACAGCTTTGTGATCTCTTTCTATTATTATCGTATTCCTGATCGATCCAACGCTTCAGAGCCACTACCATTTATTGGACTGCACGTTGCGCTGGACTGTCTCGAATCTTTTCATTAAGTAATTGTAAAGAATTAAGGGCAACAAGCGTCGGGCGCGAATGAAAATTGACAGTATCTGTCAATAAATTTCGAATCGAGGTTTAATTTCCTGTCCCATCTGAAAGCACTTCTCGCGCTTCGGTTATTCATCATCGAAATGAAGGCTAAGTGCTATCGGAGAGTGTCCGGCATATCTAAACGTGATGTCGTTAAGCCTTCTAATAAATGAGTGCCAACCTTTCATGTCTAGGCAGTTAAAGTGATAGGTTTCATTAGAATCTGAACAAGGACTACGACTAAAAAAGTATTTACCTTTCGCATCGTATATATTTATTGGATATCTTGATGTAGAATAATTAATGTTAACATAGGACGAAGAATGCGTGTAGAATAACAAATATTGTAGGGAATTAAGTCCTGCTACCGTGAGAAATTTTGATCCGTTGTTTAACGATTGATTCCTATTCGATCAAAGACTTCGCATTTTCAATTTGACAGATTTTTCACTGCTCTTCTAAAAAAGCATCTAACTTTTCATCTCGTGTTTATCACAGTTGTCCATCTTCAAGAAAGAATAAACCTAAAAAGATAAATATATCCAGCGGAAACGGGAGTGCGAACGAAAGAATGGAAAATGGAGAATACCTTTTAAAAACGAATCATTTCTTAAAAATTCGACTACTTATATTTACAAAATACATCTTAAAAATTTTCATTACAGGCACTGATAAAAAATTTAAAAATCGTGACCTTCTCCTTTGCAATTGCGACCAATAACAATTTTTCTAACGTCTCAAAGAAACTCAAGCTGTTGGGTCCAATTTTGAAAAAGTGATTCGTTTTTAAAGGGTGTACGAATATTTTGTACATCCACTGTACAGTCTGTGTAAGTTCAGTTTTTCAGAAGAGAAATATATCCAGCGGGGAAATGTGGGTGCGAGCGAAAAACTGTAAAATGGAGCAGTTAAAAAGTGAAACGCCTTAGAATGAGCAAAAGGAGTTTTTGAGCACGTGGCGATGGTACTTGTTCGGTGTGGGTGGTCGCGTGCAAGTCGTGGCCGGTTAAAATACGTGCAGATCGAATGCGGATCGCGAACCGGCGAAAGTTCTGACCGGCTCCTCGAATATCATTGCGTGTGCGTACATCAACGCGGAAAGGACATTTGTTTGGCGATGCGGCGTGGGCTTTGTCGTGGACATGATGAACGAAAATTAGGGTCACCGGGGCGCGCCCGTTGGATCCCTTTCGACGATCGTGCTCCGTGCTGTGATAATTCGGCACACGAACGATCTCGAATAAGAACCACCAGGCCACGAAGTCTCGTGACTTTATACGCGAGATTGAAAAGGGAAACGCTGATCGCGATTGCAAGCCGCGATGCCAGCCAGGCACGATCTCCTTGAGCCGACATAACATGTACATAAATGGAAACGACGAGTGTCCCCTTATTCAATGATTGATCGCGGCGAATAATTAATAATTAATAGCCTCTGGCGCGGTCGGCGCATTACGAAATTCAAAAGAGTGTATGCAAAGTGCCTGTGAAATTATTCTTGCTCAGATTCCCTTCAACCTTCGCACTATAAATTTTTTCAATTTTCTTCTGAATATGTCCCCATCATTTTCAGCGATTTATTTGATACTAGCATAATTCCCATTGAAAAATCAACGGCTGGCTTATTCCTGGAGGTATGACACTAATTTATTTTTAGCATTAATCCTGTGGGATTTCCGGGATAAAAACATATCCATTCACCCCTTTGGACTAACGGCTACCTGTGTACCAAATTTCAGCTTTCCATGTTTTCTGTGTTTCAAGATTCTTTTATAGTTACAGAGGACAGAGAATTAACTAATTTAATTTTAGCAATTAAACCTGAATGATTTCCGGGATAAAAACATATTCGTTCACCCCTTTGAGCTAACGGCTACCTGTGTACCAGATTTCAGCTTTCTAAGGGATTCTGTGTTTCGAGATTTTTTACTCTAGTAGTTTTCTCGTTTTCAAGGATGGTCTTCTGACACAATTATTGAATATTATTAAATTCTACTCTTCACAATAGGTCGAAAATAATATAACAGTATTTTTTAATTCTTCTAATGTTTTCACTGTTTCGAATTACATCTACTCATTTTCGTCATAAATGCATAAAATCGGCTGTCTAGTCATCAGTAATACATAGTAATCGCTTTAACTGGAATTATGTCGGAACGTTCGTGTACTAAAAATAATCGAGTATCCTCAGTTCCGTTGGCGTCATTTTTCCTGATCTCAGGAAAAACATACGAGACTAGAAAAAAAAATTGGCAGCGGTGGGATTCGAACCCACGCCTCCGAAGAGACTGGTGCCTTAAACCAGCGCCTTAGACCGCTCGGCCACGCTACCATGTGACAACGAACTGGATCGTATGTAATCACGTGCAGTTTGCATATCGAATTTTTTCTACAGGCTGAATAACACGACAAGCGATACAGATGCATACAAAACCCCACTAACCAGAAAATTCTAATTTTGATAAGCTTCATTCTAGAGTATAAGAAAAATTGAAGCATTCGTTGCAAAAATATTTCTTATACGGGACGATTTATCGAAACGTAAAATTCTATCAAAATCTAAGACTGTTCAATGAAATATTTCATTGATGTATTCAATTTTTCTACTGTCATAGATTTTGCAGAATGACATATAAAAGTTTCTGGTATATTTATAATAAATCGATGTATGTTTAAAGAAGTTTGAGTGGTACATTCAAAAATCTTCGTAATACACAGTATCGGTCCGAATCTTGGGTCTGATCCAAATGCACGTCAATAACGGGTAGAATGCATCGAATCGAGGCCAATTTGTAAGAACTCTGTAATTGTGTGCCAATCACAAGGAAACGTTGGTCAATTACATTCAATTACCTGTTTTGTGGGTCACGTTAAGATACTACCAATAGTGAAACAGTCGATGCCATTTCCTGCTTTTCAATTAGCTACATCGCTGTTCAAAGTTAACTGGACAATCTATTGTGCACGATATCGACAATTAGCATTGAAATCAAAGAGGATGCGCAAATAATTTTACTGCTAGAAGAATATCCTTTCTGAGAAAAAATATTATTCCAATAGATGAACCATGCTTGTTCCATTCCTGCATAGTTTGTCCAACGACTATGCACCACATAAAAGCTAAATTATGGTGTCGCACAGTCTTCTTTGAAAAATGTTCAACACCCTAATCCTGTTTCACCGTTTCTGAGAGAAGATCATTCCAAAGGACGAAACTAGTTTGTTCGATTATCTACAGACATAATTCGATTCTGCTATAGGCTATAGCTAGTCCAATGACTGTGTGCCACATAAAAGCTAAATGATAATGTAGCGGAATCTTCTCTGAAAAATGTTCAACCCCCTAATCCTCTTCCACTGTTTCTGAGAGAAAATCATTCCAAAGGACGAAATTAGTTTGTTCGATTATCTCCAGGGATAACTCGATTCTGCTATAGGCTATAGCTAGTCCAATGACTGTGTGCCACATAAAAGCTAAATGATAATGTAGCGGAATCTTCTTTGAAAAATGTTCAACCCCCTAATCCTGTTTAACCGTTTCTGAGAGAAGATCATTCCAAAGGACGAAATAGTTTGTTCGATTATCTACAGACATAATCCGATTCTGCTATAGGCTATAGCTAGTCCAGTGACTGTGTGCCACATAAAAGCTAAATGATAATGTAGCGAAATCTTCTCTGAAAAATGTTCAACCCTCTAATCCTGTTTCTTTGTTTCTAAGAGAAAATGATTCCCAAGGACGAAACTAGTTTGTTCGATTATCTCCAGGGATAACTCGATTCTGCTATAGCTAGTCCAATGACTGTGCACCACACAAAAGCTAACTGATGATGTAGCAGAGTCTTCTTTGAAAAATGTTCAACCCCCTAATCCTCTTCCACTGTTTCTGAGAGAAAATCATTCCAAAGGACGAAACTAGTTTGTTCGATTATCTACAGACATAATTCGATTCTGCTATAGGCTATAACTAGTCCAATGACTGTGTGCCACATAAAAGCTAAATGATAATGTAGCGGAATCTTCTTTGAAAAATGTTCAACCCCCTAATCCTGTTTAACCGTTTCTGAGAGAAGATCATTCCAAAGGACGAAACTAGTTTGTTCGATTATCTACAGTCATAATTCGATTCTGCTATAGCTAGTCCAATGACTGTGCACTATATAAAAGCTAACTGATGGTGTAGGAGAGTCTTCTTTGAAAAATGTTCAATCCCCTAATCCTACCGCACCGTTTCCAAGAAAAAGATCGATCCAAGGGATGATACTAGAGCCTGTCCAACGTATGGGAGGTAAACGTTGGGTAAGCAAAGTCATCCTTGAAAGAGGTCGTCCAAGATTTTTGTATCAACCGATATTTGAATCGGACAACTCCAATCACGACGTCTCCAGAGTAATACCAGAGCGTTTCCGTGCGCGCGAGCCATTAGCCGGCAACGAAATTTCTTTTTCAGGCTCCTCTTCGTAGATCGATGCGTCGCGTCTACGAGTCTCCCTGTGGAGGCATGTAGCCTCGTACCACCCTCTTCCTGTACCTCGTTCGACCCCCTGCACACTCCTACCCCCCTTTCGTTGCCACCCCCGACCCACCTTGATCCTCCTAACAGCCTCAGTTTCCGCAAGCAAGGATTTCAGTCCGTTCCGGGCGTCCACCCGGCTCGGTGTTCCATCTCTTCAGGCTCTCATCTCTTGCCAACAACCTCGGCCGGGCCTCCACGTGGAACCGGTTCCTCCGCTTTGCTCGTGAAGCCGGCATTTTCTGAAAAACACCGTGAACACTGACACGTAATCTACGCTGCCAATAGTATTCGTACAGTCATAAGACAAAATACAGTGAACGGTATCCTCGTGCAACCGGATCAGTTTGCTCCAAAAGCAGACCTTCGGTTTCGATTGCATTGAGAAGCGAATTTGGCTTTAGAAGCGAAAATCTTTATTCGATTGAGTCTAGACTCTCTTTCTAGGAAGCTAATCACTAGACTGCGGATGTTTATGCATTTATGGCTTCTGAAAATTTTCAAAAAATTGTAGAATATAAAATTCCTCAGAATTTAGTACGATTTTTATTTATTTCAGAACTACTACCACTGAAAATAAGATTTTACATGATTCCACTTTCTTAAGATTTGCCTACAGAAATTGAAAAGTGCATATAAACATTCGCAACAGTCTACTAATCACTAAACTGCGGAAGTTTATGCAATTTGCAATTTTTCGAGACGATTTTTAAGGGCGAACCAAATAAAATATTATTTTCAGTGGTAGTAGCCTTTGTAGATCTTTGACTAAATTCTGGCATTTTTTGAAAATTTTCGAAAGCCATAAACGCATAAAAATCCGCAGTCTACTAATCACTGTAAATTTGAAAATTAAAGTCTCCTTTACAACGATTCCATAAAACATGAAATACGTTTCCTTTTGTTGCCGTTTTATTGCAGTTTAAAAGAAAAGTGTGCCACTAGCATGAGATTGACCAAAAGCGTCTAACGCAGGGAGGTTGGCTGATCAGACGTTTACCTCATGTGCATGCGTTTGGTGCATGTGCAATAGTATGGTGGATTTCACAGTATACAGGTCTGATCATGGCTTGGGTTATTCGGAAGTGCAATAAAACGGCGACAGTAAATTATACTTCAAGTTTTATGGACTCGTTGTGAGGGAAAGATTTTAAGATCTCCAAGTACATGCTTGACGAATGAAATCGTGAACAAGATTCCGTAGAAAAAAAGATGATTTGGAAAAGTGAATGCAGAGGTTTTACTCTTTGAAATGAGTGCAGGTAGATCATTGTTTTGAACGACATCAACGAACAAATTATCGGAAACTCTTCAGGCGAATATCGTACACCGGCAGATAATCTAGAAGATACAGTAAAAAAAACTCTAGACAAGACAAGGCAAAGTCTTGAAATCAGTTTTCAGTGATTGCAAAAATCTTCTTCGTATCTGGAGACAATTTCAACATTTCGTAGTTGACCCAGTATGTCAACTCGAGTTTGGTTCCCACTTCAAAACTCAGTGAGCCTAAAATAGAATACTATATAGAAACCTGAGTCCAGGAGTGATATGATATCTGTCCCCTGTGCTGAACCCAAGACCTTGCTATTTTGATTTGTAAAAGTCACGCTAAATCGTCTTCAAGTTCTTAATCCTTACGCCGCGTCATCAGTGATTCGTTATCTACGAAGTTACGATCGATGATTTAATTTGGAAGCTGATCCATTAAACTAACGAACTTAGAAGAGCTTTCCGTAACATTGAAATTAATCCCTCGAAATATCTATGAAACTATTGGATACTCTATAAAATTGGGACATTCTATAAAATTTGAAAATGAATAATTAATGAGACCATCGATATTTATCCCGAGCTTTTCTTCGATAGTAAAGTAACCGGATTCCATGAATGAGCACGATTCCATAAATATCAGAGTAGGTTAAAGTAGGTGGTGGCTAAATGGCCAATTGTTCAAACTCCGCTAGCAGCACTCAAATAGGATAAATATCGTCTGGAATGTAATTTAGGAATGCGATAACACAGTGGCTAGTATTCCATTAACCTAAAAGATAAAAGACGATCGATACCACTCGGGATATGAGTCCTGACAAAAGCGTTTCTTCGATTGATTGTCACTTGATTTAATAGAAATCAATACTCGACGGAAATTTCAAAAATGCTTCTCTATTTCAAATACTTTGCGGGAACGCTGAAAATCTGTTGCGGCGAATGAAATTGTTCTAAAAATTTAATGAATCATTTTTTCTGTAGTTCTCATTTGAGAATTTAATTTACACTCAGGCAAAGGTCCTCCTCGAAGCATGGCAACAAATCATCCTCGGACAGTGAGCTAGCGCAGGGCAAAGGCAAAGGGCGAAGAACGAAGTCGAAGGAAAAATGGCCGCTTTTGGAAGGGTTGACGGTCGACGAATTAGCTCGTTACCGACGAAGGCGGGTTCAAGGTCAGCCGAAAGACAATCTTGGACTTTATCCGGAATCGGAAGACAAATTTCTCGAGTCTGAGAAAACCATCCGTGCGGATAACGAGGATACGCTCAAGGTTAGCCGAAGAGTAATTTGTTTAAATCCTGATGCGACCTTCGAAACTGGCTGGTAGAATTTTAGCTATCCTACTTGAAACTCCATTCTCCGATAACTTGTTTGTAATTTGTTCCGATTTTGAGAAGCTTGCTCTTTTAAATTAGCATCTGTTATTCTTCTGCATCCATAAAATACACTGAAAGAAAATTCAGACAATAAACGAAGTGTATTAAATAAACAAATACGGCGACTCGTTACTAAATTCATTAAGCAACAATTTTCCGATTCATAGATGTACCTTACCGTAGGAAAATGTCTGGCTGGAAGGAAGCAAACGGGTCGAAGATGTTCAGCCGAAGGATTTATTAGAAGAAAGCACGGAAGCTTCGGATCGTGAAGAGATCGACGAGCGAAACAAGGTAGACACGGAACCAGGTACAACAAATAAAGAATCTGCTACGGCTTTGTGGCATACCAACGAGGATGAAACGATGGAGACCCAAACCGAAAGCTCCAAGTTCATCGGCCATATTGGAGTTCCTAAACGACCATCTCTGATTAGAAGGTAAATTACTGTTTTTAAAACGTTATCGTTATTGAACCGGGACTATTTTAATACTTTTACAACCAGCCCGCCTCATTTTCTATGCAACACAAAACACGTTTGCTGCTGTTTATTTTACTGATAAATGTGCCCATAATTATGAAAGTGGTCAAAATTATCAGTTATTTCGCATCACGTTGTTGCGAAACTTAATTAATTCAATGTAATTTTATCAACATTGTATGGAATTCATTTAGTGTTAATACCCCTTTCCTTGAAATATCTCGAAACAAGAAATGTATGACTTAGACCACTTTCATAATTATGGGCAGGATTATGTGCAAAATAATTTATGACCGAAGCTAACATTTATTTTGAATTTCACAAAAGGGGTACCACTTTGAAAAGAGATGGACAGTTTTACACGGACACGGAAACGTATTCGGCGTACGTGGCTTACGAAGGTCAGCACAGACCGGAACTAGCTCGAAGACCCACCTCGCTAAAAATGGAGGGCGATCTGCAGACGACTACCGAAAAATGTGAGAAATTCATACAGTGGTTGAACGTCAGTCGTCCAGAGCTTATGCGCGTGCCCACGCATCTGAAACTTGAGGGTGATATTGAAACGACTACCGAGAACCATGAGAAATACGTGCCGTTCGTGGGTGTGCGTAGACCGGAACTGCTCAGACAGCATACGAATCTAAAGTTGGAGGGTGAATCAAGCTTTATGCCGGAGTACACCGAAGTTTTCAGGAGACATCACAACAGAGGTGATGTTCAAGTTGTTTTTCGAAAATAGCGTTGGCATGATTTTTATCTAATCGAAGCTAAGTTTTACGAAATAATTTGATTCAGCGCATTGAAAAAATGTGTTGAAATATTACAAGATCAACACTACAAATTTTCTCTAATTTGATTGTTTCATACTGTAGAAAGATCGCAACCAGTGAAACCGGAAACGCATCTAAGAACAGGAATAGATTTCTTCAAAAGCACGGAAAACACAGACAACTTTACCAATCCCCGTGCAAGAGAGGCGCAATTGATGAGCGAATTGAGCAGAGACATCGAAGAAGAAGAGAAGAGACGAAAGGAACAAAAGGAGAAGAGAACGGAAGAAGAGATGATGATGTTGGTCTCGAAGTTGGAAGACTTGAAGTGTCCGCCGCTCGAAGTTCCTGAATACAAAGACGCGTACAAGGCAATTTCTACTTTTCCATCAACTTCTAACATCTCGAAACAAACTCAAGTCGTTTGGTCTAATTTCGAAAAAGTTATTACAATAAAGTCGCGATCAAGCTCCCATCGCCTGTTCCGAGCAGGGACAGAGATCGTGTAGGAAAACTACGTTTTTATGACTGCGTCGACCGCGCCGACCGCGCTGAAAGTACAAAAGATGCCGAACGTAGAAAAGGACAGCATGTAAACACGGACCCTTTGCTTCTTGGCCCCTCGCGGGGATGCTCTCCAGTAGAAGGGGTAGGCGAAGGAACAGTGATCGTAGAGATCTTCAGGGAGCTAGATCGCGACTTTGCTGTAGTATTTAAAGGATACCCATTTAATCTGGTCCTCGACTGTATATTACGAAACACTTGCTACATTAATATGCATTTTGTAGAGCTATGTTGTTCCGTTACAGAATTTTCCAAGGGGACGACCGAAAATTATAAAACCGGAAGACGAGATCGGTCGAGCAGATGGCTCGAAGGTTCCTTCGTCGCCTACCAGCAAGTTCTCCACGAAAATCGATCAGGATCCGGAATACAAGTCGAAGTACTTGGATTATCAGAGGGACCACCCGGTGTATCGAAAACCGCCATTAACGCTAAGGTCAACGCTGGTTCCGCCGGAATACTGTGCGCCTTATGCTAAACAAGACAGCAAGCGATGCGATTATGAGCTGACCAGTGAGGTGAGATCTCAGTACGTTTCCTACGGTTGCGTGCCGAAGGTGGAACCCTTGAGGATGCCATCCAGTTTAAGACTTGAGGGAAACATCGACCTCGAACCGGAATACAGGATGGCTTACTGTTCGAAACGCGAAAGCCAATGCGCCAATCCAAGAATGCACCGTAGACGAGATCATAGTTTAAGTGCTTCCAGACGGAAAGAGAATCACTGGATACACAACGCGGATCAACTCGATCGCGTGAATACTGTCCAGGATCAGAACGCTTTTCAGGTACTGAATACCCGAGTCCACGAGGACAGCGTTTGCGGGAAACCACCCTCGGGTAGTCGCAGGTTTGTATGCAAACATTGGTAAAACAAGCGATATTTTTTACTTGATGTGAAGTTTTCTCCATTACGCTATGGTATAAATCAACTTTGTTACCGTTGATTTTGAAAGTCATGTTTGTTCAAATCTGTTGAAGTTGAAGAAATTATTTGGGCATTAATAAGCGAAGAATAATATTGCATATATTTGTTGAACAATGTTATTGAAATGTTATGATTAACTGTTTCGCATTGATTATACAACGTGTTTCATTAGCAACTGTTTTTTTTTAAGGAATTCATTTCGATCGAAATTTGTATTAATTTAATAAATATGCTTTTATGTTCTTTGTTTAAGTATTTAAATTAATATACATCAGAACTTATGTATTTATTTATCAATTGCAATAATGCATGTAATTATAAGAAAAATTCATGCATGTAACAATGTATAATAATAATAAAGAACAATCCATTTATTGTTTAAACAAGGCTCTTCTTGAGTTTATATTGATTACCCGAACAGTTCCTTAAAAATTCTGTGTCATGTTAAAGAAACACCTTGTATTAACTTTTTGATGTAAATGTAATTATCGTTATATATATAATGATACAGACATTCGAGGACATCCCAAATTCACCTACAAAAGCTAGGACAGTTAGATGCACCAGAGTGCAACAGATTAAAGGACGAATCGTCTAGTCCAACTTATCGACTTCATGTCTGTAACGTTGATGATGAATCCCAAGGTTTTCGACGCAGACGATCGCCATCACTTCAGTCTTCCGGAAGGATACGCAATCCTTCACCCGATCGTGCACTTCCCACTGATGTTATCAGACCATATTCTCCTAGTTTCGGTAAAAGCACTAAGCAACATAATAATGGTCAATCATTTGTCGTTTTGGATAATGAAATTTACGACTCGAACAAAAACGAGATACGCAGAAAACAAATGGATAGAAATTATAATATCGATGGCACGCTTGCCCACTCCAAAGGAAGAAATAGAACTACTAGTAATTGGATGCCACCATGGTATGACAGTACAAACACTATCTAAAGCAATAACTGCATTATTTGCTTTGAGTAAAAGTAGACTTTACTTATCGGTGCAAAACAATACAATTTTTGCGCGAATGCGAAACATATTACAAGTATATATGTCTTTTACAAATTTTTTGTTTCAAACAAATATACTTGTATACAATTTAACGAAGAAATTAGTGCAGCATTTAATACATGCTACTTTTGTTGCACAATGACAAAACAATGCTGAGTAATAAAAACAACATAAAACCTTGTGCATAAACATGTAGAAACCGTACGCATAAAATTTGTATTTCATAAAATTCAACAAATATATATTTCTTTGTTTATAATATTGTTAAGAAATAATTTTAACGTTAGTTACATGATTTTTAATGAAATACTGTACATGTAAACTATGTTTATATATTCCGTTTAGAATGTTTAAAAAAGATGTTAAGTTTATAAGATTTAGATTTGATGTTTATAATATAATAGATGTTTAGAAGATTTATAAGAATACTTCCTTTTCATTAAGATTTAAATATATATATAAATTATAAATGTAGAAAGTCTATATAAACATATGTATATCATACATACATAAAACTGCCAAGTTTATAATATTGTATTATTCTATACTGAAATCTATTAAAGCAAGTGAAATTAAAAACTGTTTCTTTGTTATTTTTTGTCATATATATTATTCCGATGCCTACTATAATGTGTATGTATATATATATGAAAAATAAAAATTTCTAACTTTATCAAATTTCTTGTCTATTTGTACAACACGTAACTTCTAAATCTTATAAAATTACTAATTATAAGGACATTTTTATATATAAAGAAAATCGTTATTGTACTTTTAAATATACTTAATAAACGTACCTTATTATTAGAAACTAGAAATACACAAATGCTGCCTGTTTAAAATGATGTGTCGTTACAAGAAATCGTTGCTAATGCGATTACTATAGCATGATAGGATAATAATTACGAATTCGCATAATATTTACACACCGATCACCGTTACGCGAATCAAAATTTTACTGAATATATACGTAAATCCATTCGATACTCGATACATGCGAATATATCCATTTCCACCTAACTTCAAACTGCTTGCGGCAAGTCTTAAATAGGAGTTATTGAGAGGTACAATCTAGATAGAATCCGTCACTGTTTCGATATAAATGGATTTTGGAGAAAGACGTTGAATTGCAACGAATTTACTTGAGAACCGTATATTTAGTTTAAAGTTAATATTGTGAAGAAATGGCGGACCCGGAACTTGAAGCGATAAGACAGCAACGATTAGCTCAATTGCAACAACAATATAAGGTATATTATCAGATACTTTTATAACGACAAAATTCACCACTGCATGTGTCATACTTGCAGAATGTAAATTACAAAATCATTTAAAAAATACAACATGGTAAAATAAATCACGATAATCATGCATAAAATTGCTAAATAAAATAGCAAATGTATAAATAATTTGCGCTTTTGGAGTTTAGTTTTGACTCTCTTAATATTTCACAATGGAGAACGTATAAGAACTGAATTATTTATATTTATTGCTATTGTATTCGATATACGCAGAGTGGAAATGTTGACAACAAAGCAGCAATGGAGGAGAAAAGGCAAGAGATGGAAGAAATGAGGAATTCAATCCTTATTCAAGTGTTGGATCAATCAGCCAGGGCAAGACGTAAGAATATCAATGTATTTAGACCTTAGAGGATATAGCAGGATATTGTGAAATTTTTCAGACTTTCGCATACTTATGTATAATCATCTAACGCATACTTTTTCTTTAGTTAATACATTATGTCTTGGAAAGCCAGAAAAAGGAAAAATGGTAGAAGATATGATATTAGCTATGGCACAACAAGGTCAACTGCCTGGTAAACTAGGAGAACGAGAACTCATTAAACTGCTTGAAAGTGTAAATCAACAAACTCAACGAAGAACTGTTGTCAAGGTTAGTTAACATTATGCTTGTATGCATTAGTATTTTTAAATAGGACAGACCGCTAATGATGTAATTAAATTTTAGTTTGACAGACGAAGAGCAGCGCTAGATTCTGATGATGACGATTTATAGTACTTTTAACTAATATATGCCTTGCTAAGCAACATTACATTTCGTTTTATTCTCACTCAAGAATCGAAGTTATAACACACAAATATACGCTTAATTAGTTGTATGTTCTTATTTTTTATGGTATATTGAAATAAAAAAAGATAAAGAAAATTGATTTGAACAACTAGATTGATTTGAACAGGTATGTTCTCCCCGATTTCGATGATTTTTGAATATGTTCATAAACTCATCTTGAACAACTTTTTCCTATACATATAAAGCATGCATTCGCTAACTTTCCGAGATATTCGCACAAAATTGCAGGTACTAGCTCATTGAATTCCGCCTATAGTTCTGTGGCTGTCTATACGTCAGTATTGGTGCTCGACGCCAACTGCTTTTCTTCTGTTTATAAATAAGCCTCGTATGCACAGTTGCTTATACGAGGGACACGTACTTTTTTTTTTATTATTGAAACACGTACGACTTACAAAATATACCTAATATATTTTTTTTTATTTGTTTTGAGTTTTAATATACTTTGATTTGTATATTATTAAAACCTCGTTCATAGTATTACCATTTTCTTTATTAAATATAAGTAAATACACATTTAAAACGCATAATATTTTTCTTTAAAAAACCTTTATGCTTTGAATCAAGCATTCAAAATGTTTAAATAACGATTTACATGTATTTGTGATTGCACGAAACATTTCATTCACTACGTTCATATACAAAAAAAATGTATAATGTAGTTTTTTTAAATTCAATGTGACAAACTCCAATTCAATTAGTTCAATTCACATTCTTTTGGAATTCTTTAATATATGATATATCTGTTTTATTTAAAATTATAATACGAGACAAGTTCTTTCACAAGGTTTAAGAAAGCTCGTTTAATTGTATGATTTGTATTGTCTTATGAACATTCTACTTATTTAAGATTCCTTTTATCCCTTATCCGGCGATGTATAGATATTCTTTATTTTTTCATAACTATACCGATATTTCGAAAGTAAAAGAACAAATTTTTATAACAAATACTTTTTGGTAATATGATATCGAAGCGACTAAAAAGTACAACGTGTAATAGATCACAAACATTAATAATAAATATAGAGTGGTACTGTATATACTTAAATAACAAAAGAAAAATTACTGTTTAATGTTTAAGTTGAAAAATTATTTAGTTTGTAATATTGTTGATATTGATCGCCGGACGAGGATTAATTATTATTACACTATCTAATTCATACAATTTTTTCACTGCATTACTTACTACGATGACCATAAATAATGAACATAATCATACCGACATACACAAAATGTTATGATTTGAATAATTCGATTTTAACTTTGTAAAATTCATCATATTAAAATCAGAGATCATAAAATATTAAATAAGAATAAATACATCTTCACATCACCGAGACTCACAAAATTATTTAATAAAAATAATAGTAGATCAAATCATTTTAGTCTTTCTTCATATGATTTGCCCCTGATTGTTCTGTAAAATCATTTAATGTTAAAGAAGAATGTAATATAAACATATAATTAATAGTTGAACATAAATTATATTTACCTTCTTCTTCGTCGTTCGCATCTAAAATATCTGGGCAACAAATTCCATAACATATTAATGATAAAAAGCCAGCTGGTAAACCAAACACAACCATTGTCAAGATGGGATTTCCCATCCACATTGCAGCAAGAGTTGTTCTTAATTCGAACCATGATCTGTAAATATGTATTAGCCAACTGTTTCCACCATATCGCTGCAAATTTATATCTTGATTTCAATTTGTTCTTATTTGAAGAAATCAATTAAGTTTACAAAATATGCCAAGGTAATGTTTTATTTACCGGAGCGCTTTCATTACGAATTTGCTCTAGGAACAACTCTATCACATGAGGCGTTAATTTTTCTGTTTCATCCTCTGGAATGTGATGATGATTTGTCGTAGTGTTAATAACAATTAAACTTGGTAAAGGAAGAACCATCATAGCTATACTATTGACTAGTTCAGGACTAGCTATCCAACCAAACTGAAAGTGGCTAATCAAAGAGGGAATCGTGATTAAAGTATGATCAAGGTAAATAACATGTAAATCAGCGGTTTCCAACCTGGGAGGCGCCAAAATGTAGAATAAATTAATTTTCATGCTATAATATCTACAAATAAATAAAACTTAACAGTTTTTAAAACGTGTCTATATTATCATATCTATTAAAAAGATAAAAGATAGGGAGGCGTAGTAGCATAAAGGTTGGAAACCGCTGATGTAAATTATATTAGCATAACTTACTCGTGATATTTTTCTCGTTTACTTTTAATTACAGACTCGACCATATCTTTAAACCGCATCATGTGCGGCGGTACTTTCTCTAACTGATTCTCTTCCACAACTGCTAAAACCAAATTTTTATTTGTTAAAAAGAGTTGATTTATATTTCCTCTTGTCACTTTCGGGAATGTAGGAAAACGTTCTGCGTTTATCCACTTGTATAAAGTCTCGTTCAACTTTTCTATATCACTTATAGTATGACCTGAGGAAAAACGTGTATGCCAACATTAATTCCTACAGCCGGACATACAAATACGATGACAATATTTGGTGTTTTCATTAACTTTACCAGTAAAATTGTAATGATAATTTTCTTTATAAACAAATAATGCTGGAACACTTTCTACTGGAGCATGTTTGTTAACAACACCTGGATGAGACTGATAGAAAAACGCATGCGGCTGGAACACATCTGCAGTCTTGTAGTAATATTCCTGTATATATTTACTTTTTGTTACTCGATGATCCTTTCAGTATCGTTGTAATTAAAATTAGATTGCAGCCTTACCCATAACGGTCCAACTTTCTCACCAACATACAAAAAGTATAAGCCACGTTCCTTTTTAATTGTGTCAAAACTTTGAGTTTTTGTTATCTCTTGAACTGGTGGACCACTCACTCTTAACGCAAACTTTACTATCTCTTCTCTTGTCCTGTCTCCATGATATACAAACTCGTGCTCTCCTTTTAAACTATGCACGAACAAGTTATATTCTTGTAAACATCTACTCTTATAAAATTGGATTATACATAGGTCATTTTGTTTCTTACAATAGAATGGTTGGAAATCCTTTGACTTTGAAAGCGTGTGCTACACTTCTAAATCGAGTGCAATCGATGCGCCCTACACGTATCGATGTTGCATGTAAGTGTTGCGCTACGTGGGCCCAAATTGGTTCTACTCTTTTACAATGCGCACACCATGGTGCGTACATCTAAAAACAAAGAAAATATTAACATCGTACACAATAATTTCATCCTCGGATTTAATATATTTAATTCGTGATATGTTCATACCATTACTAGCCATTGTCCATCTTTATGAATATCCAAAAATCTGAAAAAGAAAATTAATGAATACATACATGTGTATAAATATAATAAACATATACTTATACGTTAAATAATAGTGTTATATGGTATAATTATGAGTATTTCACACCTGTCACTTAATTCAAGTACACGTGATGCCGTTATATGTGTGAGAATTCCTGAAAAAGCTACATTACATTTTAATAGTGGACATTGTATCTTCCATGTGATATACAAAATAAAAAATATTATATGTAAAGTAGCTAATGCCACAACTAATTAACCAGTGAAATAGATCATTGTTTTCCGTTAATGATAAACAAATAAACGAAGAGAAAATATATATATTTAAAGGTACATTCACTTTCTCACAATAAAATATATTTACGAAAAGACATGCTATACTTCGAATACTTTTCTCGAGACAAAAATAAACTCCATCCCTCTGACTTCAAAGACAAAATCAAATTAAAAGTGTTCTGTGACATTAGTAAATTATCGATCGATAGTGGTCAAGGTTATGAAATAATATAACGGATTACGAACGTATATTTTGCGAAATTAATGTGCGAGCTGTATTAGCTCGAACAAATAATTAGCGTCGACGAGTATACTTACCGTAAACAGTTGCGATCAGCACGAATTTCGTTAATGTTACCATCGCAGCAAAAAGATTGTTAAATGGACGAAGCCTTTTCCCGTTTTAATCTAGAATATGTTACACATCATTTATTTCGCACACGATTACAACAGTTATCATTTTTAGCTGTCAAATTCCCACGCACACGACAAATTCCAGTACATTTCTACCATGTTTTTGCACAACGCCACACGGTCTTCATACCGGCTTCTACTGAACTGCTGACTGCTGTGCTGACTGCCGAGTTCTAACGCTTTACACACAATAACTGCGTGCATATGTAAAACCACCGCACAAAGAGGGGATTCAAAAAATGCAGAAATTGCAAATTCAAAGCGGTTTCTGACAGGTGCATATTTTTAATCGACTTATCAAACAGAAGCTACGAAAGGCTCTTACAGAAACCAATAAAGTGATTCGCAACAACAAATATTAGTCATATATATCGATGTACAGTATATATATAATTTTGCGCGATTAATTTGCTCAGTTCATGTTCCGAGTTATGTACGTGCCAATTGAGACATTTCAATAGTAATCTTCGGTGCAGAACAACTGGTGAGTTGATTATTAATAAAAACTAATATTAATCATTTACAAAGATTAGGACTTTGTCTGTTGTATGAATTGTATTTGACATTCGGACAAGTTTGAACAAAATTACACGCTTCTTCTGTTTCTTTCATGTAATTGTTACATGCATTTACAAATTTTCCGACTCGAGCGTATCCTCCGTTTCTACATCGGACTCAACCTCATCTGAATCCTGAAAAGGATATCCGTAAAGTAGACGCCGCCATGATTGATTCGTATGAAAATCATAGAATCTTTATCGATATTTTGAAATGTAAATATATACTAACCCATTCACATGAGATCTTAATCGGTAATTGTGCTATCGCTGAGCAACATTAAAAGAAAAATATAGAACGTGTGTATGATGTTAAAGATAATCATAACGAAGAGGATGTACGCGTAGCATAAAAATAGAAAAGGATAAAAAATTATGGTGACGGCAATGGCAGCCAATCTTGTCAGTAGACTGCCCATTTCTATCTCCTTTTCGCGATATTCACTTTTTATAATTATACGAAACCACAGACGAAGTGTTCTAGTCTGTGAATTTAGGAGTAAATCGGTAAATCTTTAAGCTCGCCATATTTTTTATTTTTGACAAGTCTTTAAACATGTTAGACCGATTAAACTCTACACATTTCGAAGCTGCAGACGGCATTATTAACACGACAGAAAGTTAAAGTAATTATTTTTGAAAAAAATAATCAAGTTAAATATTATAAATTTTTCACGAATTTTTATAAACATTTTTCATTTTCGTGGATCCCGCTGGAGTTTTATCTTTTCGAGAAAAAAATTGCGTACCTCTTCTCCTGTTTCATAGTATTCGACATATAGCGCAGGGACATCAATTAATTGAGACAAAATTAAGTAAGAAAGTGTAAGCGATGTATGAAGTAAAACGAGTAGAAAAGTGGAATATAAATACATTAAATATAGAAAAGGAAGTATAATTATTCTAGTTAGAAACTTATATATTCCTCTAAAAAAATGTGCCATTGTTTCAATAAGACACAAATAATTTACGTATATATGGAATCGATAATTATTTATCTCACTTCACACCATATATATAATCTGTATGTTTGTTTTCAAGACGAAGGAACATAATTTCGTTCAAATAATATATTTATAAAGGCAATGTGTCTCAGCTCCGTATTATTATAAAAATTACAAAAGCTTGATGCTACTTATATTGTTTGCAAAGAATACATTTAGATGAAATAATGTTACTACAAAAAATATCTTACTACAAAATATTCTTTACATATGAATAATACACTATTCCGCAAGATTAAACGGTCATCAAATTACAACCGAAAAATTGTTTATCATTATCTGTCCTCGTTTTGAAGTGTTTTATTATACTTGAAAAGTGTGCCATCGGTATTTGAGCAGGTAAAAACTAGAATAAACAATTTTCCATTTAAATTTCCTTAAAATATTAAGGTAAAAAAGAGCAACCCTTTAACTTTGCGGAGTAGCGTATATTTCTCAAAGAAGCTGCTTCAAGAAAGATATTTCTTTCTTCTAGGCAATGGAACAGGCACTTCGTTTTCAATAGTAAAAGTCGCGTTGCTCATCACTGAGCTGTCGCTTCCTGGACGTATATCCTTCACATCGTTGTCCGTGTCATTCTCGATCAAATCTCCGCTTTCAATTAATTTAATCGAACCTTCGTCGTTGTTCCTGCCAACGTCACCCCCTTCGACAACATACGTTCTTCCGGAAGAATTCGAGGAATCGTTGCTAAAGTAACTAGCTTTCAAAAATTCCTTCGGTTTCATTTTTTTTTCCTCGGTCGGAATAGTAAAAGAAGTCTCCATATTTTTCGTTGTACCGCGAGCTTTATTCCTTTGATAATTCGCGGTGCTGTCGGAAAAAGTCTTTAAGACTTCATGTTCGTACATCTCGTTACTCTTTAACACTTTCGCGCTTTGAGATCTATCTTTCCAGTCTCTAGATTTTCTCATCGGCTTTGACCCTACGACCTTCCTCGTCGGTTTCGTGCTACTGGCCGTACTCGATTCAAAATACGAGTTCGAACAGTCGTCGCCGCTCAAATAAGCAAACGATTTCTTCTTCTCCGTTTTCGTTTTTCTTCTTTCCACGTTCTCGTTTTGAATCGTAAAAATCTCGCCCTTGCTCGCCTCCTGAGTAAAGGGGCCATTCTTTCCGCATTCTATATCGCCGGAGGATCTGGACGTGTTCGATAAAATTCTGTCGATCTTTTCTATAATGTTGTACAAACGATTAGCACTTCGACTCTTCATGGTTTCCTCGGTTTCGTTCAACCGCATCAGTTTCAATTTTGCGTCAGTGTATTTTGTATCTTTATCGAGCTCGTCGGTGTTCAATTTACCGCTTGCACCGGATTGCGAGTTTTTTTCTTTCAAAACGTTCTCCGGTGTTTGTATTCTGCTGCTTGACCGTGATCTCTCCCTAGCCGTCGCAGGAGTGTTCAGAACTCTTATAGACGTTTCGCCGACGTTCGTCTTCGTTCTACTATCTTCCAGCAGCCTTAAGCCTACGTCCTCCCCGTTCATTTCCCTGTTGAATTTCAAAATTTTTACCGAAGCCGGACTACCGAATGTTGAGAAGGCTAACATGTGGTCGTACGGATGATAGTCCACACAAGTCACGGCGCGTAAATTCCTATCGAAACTATACTTCGCTAGGAGACTTCCGGTTTCCAAATTCCAAACGATCAACGTGGAGTCTTCGCCGCCGCAGAAGATTAGACCGCCGCACGGAGATATACACGCTACCGATTGTATCCTACAACAAATATTCCAATGAAAATAATGTTTATTATAAGAATTCTGACATCGAATCCTTAAACCTTTACAGATGACGATTTTCTAAAATTGGTCTCACTACTTGGTGTCGTCAATATGGCGACATTCGTTCTGAAAGAGCTAAATGCTGAATCTGTATCTATAGATGTTTTCGTATCATAACAAACAAATCGTCGTCTGGAATGAATAAATAGGCGGAGCGAAGAGCGCGAAGTTTAAGCGGGAATACCTTCGATTGCTAATTCCGTTGTATTTTTGCAATACAACGCCAGTCGCCAGATCCAACATCCGCAATCCACTGTTCCTCGAATGGACAAGCAACCTGGACTCCAAGGGATGCAAAAGAATGGTGTTAATGATCACGCCATTGATTTCTTTGACTTTTATCTTGCGCGATATGTGCCACTCTTTGCGGGTCGACTTGTTGCGACTTTTCTTCGCTATCCACAAAATGATTATCCCAACGCTGTCGGCAGATAATAGATTGCTGTTCTGTTGGAAGCACATGGCATTTATGAATCCTTCGTGGCCCTCCAGCTCCTGATTAAGGTCTCGGCTTTTCGATCTTTTGTCACGCATCCAGATACGAACGGTACGATCGTAGCATCCGGTTGCCACGATCGCAGCACTTTCGGGGTCAAATTTGCCACAGTAGACGTACGAAGGGTGCGGCATCATCTGTTACATTAATTTTATTTATTTGCGTTTTAATCTCACAGCGCAGCTGCTTCTGTGAAAATTTATCATAAAGAATGTGCAACAGAAATTCTTTTTACGAAAAATCCTTACTTCCGCATGCTGTATGATTTGATTCTGCACGTCCCAAATACGAGCGGTTTGATCCGACGAGACGGAAAGTAGATAATTGTCATTCTCGGACCAATGTAACGAGTAAACGAAATTCTTGTGCCCGGAGAACCGCATGTAAATTTTCTTCGTCTCGATCTAATGACAGTAAATGAACTTCTAATATCTTTAACAAACGATGCGAATAAATATACAGAGATGTTATCGTATGAAAGTTACAACACCGAGAAAATGCTGGAATTTTCCCCGCGTACGAGCATATTTTACCTCGTAAACGATCACAGAATAATTGTGTTCTTCGGAATGACAGCAAGCTAAATATTTGCCATTGTTGCTGAAAGCGACAAAGAAGCATCCGTTTTCACTGATCTCAGTCTCAAAGGTAATCTCGTTCGGTATTTTGCAAGACTGTGCGGATAGTCGCGACCACTTTGGCAAATCCATAGAACTTGGGGTATGGCTTGAAACCTTTTGTGACTCGATACGTGTGTCGGATAACGATAGTTCATTTAATGATAGTTGCTGATAGAGAACCGGTTCCAATTTAGGCGGATCGATCGACATTATCGTGACGAATAAGCTGCTAGGATATTTTTCTCTGACGCTTGATTTCCACCATGTGTACACCTAATAAATTAATTGAAGACTTATTTTTAATTTATATGAGAATTACTCGTGTTATTAACGTAAATATGTATAAAAAGATCTTCAAATTCATCCCAGAATACGCAGTCGCATCCAAAATCACTTACTTCGCATGTATGAAATCTTTCGATCTTTCTCGTGGTCTTGCGACATTTGTATAATTGTAATCTAACTTTTCGATTAATATGAACGACATTGTTCCTTCCAACAGGTTTCAGGAAAGCCCAAGCAATCTTATACCAGCAAGCTTCGTGACCTACATGCAACATTTTGTAAAATCATTTCAAAACGAGTCTGCATATTACAACACGGGATGTTTAAGAAAGAATCGATCAAACTTTGGGACCGAAATAGCTCCCAAAATAGTCAATTTTTCTTAAACGTCGTACATAAGTACTAAGCAATATCGCAACACTTGCCAAATTTATCATAATTGAAGCTGGCTTCGGCGAAACTTAAGAGATCGATGATTTCAAATAAAATCACGACTTGTTCGTTATCGGTTTTCAGCAGCGAATCGAAATCATGCTCGAAGACGATCTCTTCTTCCCATACAGGCACAATGGACCTGTTTTCTTTGAAATCAAATTTACTGGTGACTATCGGCTGCAAATAAGTACTGGACCCATTTTTTAAATACTTCCCGGTCTCGGCGTTCACAATGTGAACTTTCACCATTGGGTGCTTCGTCAAGTAATCGATCTCCAGCATATCCGCTCTGTGAATCATAACGGAAATGCACTTTACGCCATGTTTCTTTTCCTTCTTCCTCTTCGAACTCTCCTTGGCCACATCAGGACGCGGACTAGTCAGAGAAGAGCTAGAAACATTTTTCGACATTTTCCTTTTCACGTTTTCGCTTTTTGATCCACGACGATTTCCCGATGTTCTCGATCCCGCTTCCAGATCATCGTCCTCGGTCGTAGATACTAAAGCTTGACTAGAATAATCCTGACTATCGATCGAATGCTTTTTATTCATTCCTTTGTTCCGTTTATTGGTGGAACGTTGATGTTTCATCAACGTTTCCTCGGGTGATTGATAATTCGACCGCACGGTCACATCTTCCAAGGTCTGCGATACGATCGAATTATCGGATCTATCATGATCGATGTCATCCGAATCTCCCATTCCGTCGTTATTTTGTAAACGACTTTTTCTAGGTGTTTCGAAACGTTCGAAATTCGAGTTCTCCGACTCGTCCAAGTTTTCGATAGTAATAGCAGCCGACTCTGGTATTTCTCTATCGCGCGACGAAAGCATCGAGTCATCGAAATTCTCGTCCGTGAACCCCTTCATCTCGATTTTCATATTCTCCCGGTCGTTGTAATCGGTCTCGATTCTGAGTATTTCCTCGTCGTCCGAGACGAACGCCGCATTGTCGTATGTCGAGAACGATTTTTGGTTTGCGTCTTTCGGTGATCGAGTCAACGGAAGCTTAGTTTCGGTGGACATCGCCCAGGAACCGCCCCTCGCTTCCGGTAACCGAATCACGGAAGTGTCTTTCGACCATCGTTTCCGTGGCTTTTTCGAATGATCTATCTGATGTTGCAGCGTCCCCCATTTCCCTTTACTACGCGATCTCTCTTCGGTGGAAGAAAATTGATCGCTGTTTTTCCTGAATGATTTTCGTTCCCTTCTCTCAACCTCTTTCACCGTCGAAGATCCGTCAAACTCCTCTATCGTGTTGACGGTCTCTATGTCGTCGTGTACCTTTTCGATACTCTGACTTTTAACCTGACGAAATCTCTGACGTCCGTTCCTCCTATCGCGAAAAGTGTTCGTTTTCGAAAACATTCTGGATTTCTCGGGTTTCTCAGAATGTTTAGTTCGATCCGGATGTTCGCCAGACTTCTCCGATTTATATTCTCGATGAACGTCGACGACCACGTTCATCGATTTCGATGCGAACTCCTCTAAATCTGTAGAACCTGCGTTGTCGAATCTATGCGTCTCGTCAGAATCGAATATTTTCACAGGTCTCTCTGTATTCCTTGAAATAATCGTTTTATCCGTGGAAACGGAATCCTCGGATAAAATATCGACGTTGTCATTTTTGGAATTCGATTTATTACTACTGATTACATACGAACTCGCTTCGTCTTCGCGTCGTCTAGTTTTTCTCCTCGCCAATGTATTTTGGAATGTTAATTCCATAGTTTCGCTATTTGAATGAAAAGCTTGAGCTTTATTCATTATGATTAGAATGATGAGTAGAATTCCTTTCCTTATTGCGATGTTGTAAAGTACATTATTATCTTTCTTTTTTGGAGGACATTACAGAAGAAATATTGGAAAGGGAATCATATGTATATGGTTCGGTGATCATCATACTTGCTGAAAAGCGTGTTTGTAATACATGTGCTCGTGCGAAAAAGAACTCGGTGAAGCAAGCAAACGTAAGAAGACATTAATGTCTTGTACGGTGATCAAATAGTATCTACGTGATAATATGAAGGATTTTACATTTTTGTTTCTTTTATGTCTTACGCAGAATCATTCATTATTCGATCCAGTCTTCCCAATTGTATGGCTATGTAAGGCTCGATCTCTCAGAGGTTATGTGACTCTTCAAATGTATAAGCATTCTTGGGATTACTCCTCTTACCATACGTACTGATAAGATTGATCCATTCATACTCCCCGATTAAATGCATCACTCAAAACTATTTCATTAGTTTGTAAAAGATACGTGTGCGTGTCGTATTATTTGAATCGTACGACTTGTCACGTTTCTACAGTTTTTATATTATTGCGACTGATTCTCGAATGTTATTGTTCTAATAAAATTCACGAAGTTAAATATAAGGTACGATCTGCCACACTTCTACATACAAAGCAAATCAAATTCGATCGCGTAAATCGTTTTAGAACAGAGAATTTACGTTGGCATCGATAACTAACAAACGGCAGGTGTTAATATTTGTCGAAAGGTATCTATATCTATATATATATACGCTCAAGAGTTCAATTTATACATGCTGCTGCTATGAGGGTGTGCATCGATCGATGTATTAAAATTTTTGGTCAATTTTTAGCCAGTTAAATCATCGCTTGTATTTTTAATCTAAAAGTGTAATTACTCGTTACAACATTACGATAATTACAACTAATAAAATAAAAAATTAAATAAAGTTTATTGGTTTATTTGCAATATGATAATTAGACTGCGGATCTTTATGCAAAATAAAAATTTTCTTCGTCAATTATAAAGACACTGAAACCATATAAAAATTTCTTTCTATTTTGAACAATTTTAATAAATTGGAAATAAGCTATGGACATTCTTAAATTGTCTTAATATTTTTACTGTTTTAAATTACATCTACCCATTTTTGTCATACATGTGCATCTAATGATAAATACGCAGTCTAATGATAATAGTGTTGAAAATCAGATAAATGAAGAAATTACAAGTTAAAATCTTCAATTAGCTACTCCGTTTGTTAGGTGATTGTCATTTAATTCTTCATTATCTTTTTCCGTTTGCCTCGCTGTTTCCTAATAAAACGTAATTAATCTTTTAATTTAAACAACACTTATGGTAACAATGTAGACTGGTTTTAACTGTATATATACTTACTGCTTCTATAGCATTTTCATATTCCTGTTCACAAATTTGTAATATTGCGTCATTAGTATCTGGAATTAGATGTTTTGAGTCTAATTTTTCATCAGGTTTTGTACTTCCTGTAGAATAGTCAATTTCGACATTTGTATTTCGAAGAGATTTCATTTTTAATCTCAACTCTCTATTCTTAGCTTCTATCACTTTCTCCCTGCGCGTTTCTCTATCAAGTAGCTGTTCATTTCAATAATATAAGTACGATAAGATGATAAAAATATTTTTTAAAAGTATTTCTAATCTTTTATTTAACACCAATTAAACTTACTGTAGTGAACAATAGCTTATCATTTTTTTGATTTGTTGTCAGCGCTTCTGATAATTCTAGCAGAAATGTTGTTCCATTTTTATTGGCGACTGCAGCCAATTGTCCTTGTTCGTGAGGTCGTATGCATGTTAAAACTTCATCGCAAACCTAATGTTGATCGTGTTTAGAACATGCACAATATCAATGTTCTATAATGAACAAAATAGCATACCTTTATGCTAAGAATAGGAGAGTCTTGCTGAAATAGTAAATCCCACACATCCAAAGTTCCATCCATTTTTATTAAAAAGAACACTGAAAATCTTGTTACACTCCATGTTCCTCCCATCAGAAAATTTCTATGTCCACTAAAAAATATAATTCAAATACATCTTTAACATTTATTATTCATTAAAGTAATTATTTGTTTCAAATTAAAAAGCATATTTACGGTGTCCAAGTAATACAAGATTCTTTACAGTCCTCTGACCATATCCTGGTTGTCCAATCACCAATAGTAATAAAATTTTTCACAAACGTTGGATTCCTTTCTAATCCTATAACAGGCCCATATTGTGCCTTGAATCTAGTCGCAATTTTTTCACTCGGGGTTTTACCTTTCCGATTTCCCGAAATTACGACACCTAATTACAAGAGCACATAAATATTTAAGAATAAAAACTTAATGAATAGCAGAACCCTTTATCTACCATTTTCCAGTCCACACATAAATCGTGTACCCATCGACGGTTCAAATTGTAACGCAGAAATTCCAATCGCATTATCGACGTTTTGATCTTCGGGTTTACATAAATCTATTACTAATGTTTCCGTTGATTTTTGCAATTTTCTAGTATCCCACCACATTATCTAAAATTTTTATATTTGTTTTTCCATATATATATTTGTACTTTGATTTTATTGTTACTTTACCTGACCATCTTTCGAAGCGCTGAAGAATTCTGTACCAGTTTTAGAATTGATCCACAAGACTTTATTACATACATCTCTATGACTAGATTCTATCGAACTTATTTCAACTGGTTCAGGTCCTTTTCTAATATCCCAACAAGCTACTTGACCAGTCGTCAAGCCACTTACTAGTATGTTACAATCCTTAGGATTGTACTCCAATGTTAAAATTGGACAGAATGGTTTTAGTGTCATACACGGGGTATTTGGATTTTCTATAAACTTATTATTCAATTTTCTACACTGATTTGTTTCAAATAATTCCAGTTTAACTTACCTACATCCCAAATGTAAGACGCTGGGTTATCGTTAGCTCTTTTCCCGAAATCAGTATTACAGTAACTAGCTGCAAAATAATTTCCTTGATCCGGAGACCAGGAAAGATGTGTTATTTGTCTTTTCATTGGTAAAACGTCTCTGTATACGTTAACTGTGCGTGAATAAGCTCTTTGCGTTAACGAAACAGGTTCCATGTAACTGAAGTACTGTTCATAAATATTACAAGTGTTGTTTTGTAGTATACAATGTTCCATTGGCTAAAAATACTTTGTATTACTGTTAATATTAATATTATTGATGCAGACAAAAAATTAAATGGAAAAGTAAAACTACAGGTAACAACTGGAGCATAGTATGAATGTACAATTCATCTTTCTCTATTTTACGCTTGTAGCGAACTACTTGTTCTGTATCTTTCACGTTTAAATCTTTTGGCCAGCCACCTTCCGAATGACACATACTGCTGTCTTTGAATGTTGCTGTGTTTGTATTCACCTGGAGATATTAATAACAAATTAGTTAATTTATTTATATAAATTATTATATTACTATTCGATTACTTCGTGAGCAGAGTATGTTTTTCCACATTGGGTTCCATGAGTTGCTGGGTCTACTTGAACATAGTTATTTATATATCCTGCATGCGGTTTAATATCTACCAATACATTTTCATTATCTGAAAAGCTACATTGCCCACCAAATTGCACTCGCTTTTTTGTATATGTGTACTGTAAATTCATGTTCTTTGTATACTTAAATCTAAATACTGATTGTCATATACCGTAAAACTAGTTTTTAAGATAAATTTTATATTTGTGTATATTTTTAAAGAAATGATTTAGTCTTCTCGGTTATGAATTAGTTAATATAATGTTTATTTCAATTATTACATTAAAACCATTCACAATGTTATAGAATACAAATAGTAGCACTATCAGTATTTCTTAGTTGCTATGGTAACATACATAAGTATAGAATTGTTGGCGCAATTGTTGTAGTGCAATATCTTTAGTTCCGTAAAGTGTGTGTTTAAGTTTCCTTTAATCGGTTCTTACTAAAACTGGAATTTTTGGATTTAAACCTTGATGAAGAATATACATCATTTTATATATTTTTATATGTTCTGGCTTTGCGGGATCAAAAGACGTTGTAACATTGGGAAGTACTTCTTTCAAGAGAATATTAACTAGGTCTCTAAAATATTTGATTTGTTGTAGTTGTTGTATCATTTCGAAGAATGACAATAACCAATTCTTGTTTGCATAGGGTACACATTGTACTCTTCGGATTTCTAAAACAAATATATAAAGTAGAATAGTACAAATGTTACTAAAAACGAGGAATGGAAACATACCTTTAAAATATCTCGAGTCGAACTCTAAATTCCATATTCCATTTGACATAGATTCTACTATATTATGATTATCAAGTAACATTTTTTGTACATGCGATTTCCAGATTTGTAAATTATCATATTTCTTTGCATATTGTTTCCACATAAGATTTAATGTGGCATATATGTTCCTCAGATTAATCGAAGTAGACATATCTTTGTCTTCAAGAAAAAAATTTGAAAATTCAGATATAAATTTACTTAGCAATACTACATCATCAGATTTCTCTACTGATTCGTTTTGTATAATATTATCCTGCAATGTATGTGTAATTAATGTTTGTAGAGTATTTTGATAATATACCATAAGTGCTGCTTACCAATTTATTGAATTCTATCAAAAATATATTGCACATTTTTTGTCGTTTCCTATTGGTAGATGAGTTGTCAGAAAATCCACTGTTTAGATATGCATGATAAGCTTTCAGCGGTTTAATTATTTCACCAGGAATATTAAATTCTCTTATACCATCAACGACATCCATGGTTATAAAATTTTGTTTGTAGGTAACTTGTGAAGTTACGCTACCATGTATTGGACAGTTTGCATCGTTCATATTAGGTATACTACTAGAAGAGTGGGATGATATTTTTTCTATTAAACTCTTTAATTCAGTGGTGGATGCTGCACCAGATTTTCTATCAAGTTTAACGTATTCATTCTATATAAAAAAAATGGTAATAATCAATAAATGGTCATTATTTAATAGATTTAAAAAATATAGTTTATTTTAATATATATTTCAATTTATCTTCACAAGTTAAAATTCTTTTAATTAATTATGTTTATAAATTTTGAAATTATATATATGTGCATTTATATATTTGGCGTAGATAAAAGTTTATATTCATTTTTAATGAGATTCTCTTAATATTAGTATTTAAAGATCCAGTAAGAAATATAAAAACAATATGCATACGTAATATGTAAATATATTACCTGTGCTATGGAGCAACTAGATTTAAAATTATTTTCCAATTTATAAATAATATTCTTATGTTTTTTACTTTCCGTTATATTCTTAATGTTTTGTTTATTTATAGCAATAAAATTTTTATCTCTGGTGGTTTCTGCTGGTTTTGTATCGTTCTTAGTATTTTCAGTAGTCTTATTTACATTTCTTGATTCTATAAATGATAATTTGTTATTGTTGCTAATACCTAAGGTGTTGTACTTTCCTTATTCTTTTCATTTTTTAATAAAGATGCTATTTATTCAATTATGTAATTACCAGGTGCATAAGGGTTATAAATTTCTGACACACTTGATTGTTTGAAATATTTCTTTCCTTTGATTACATTGGAAGATAACTTTTCTCGTAATTGTTGTGTTTGTAGCAATGTTCTACTTATGTTTGTAGCAATTTCTTCAACTTCGTGTTTAGACTTTCAAGAAAAAGATACTAATTAACACGGTTTTATTATGAATCATACAAAACAAATAATGAATTGCCTTACTTTGATGCAAGTACAAGAGTTTCCACTGTTTTCCTGTTTTGTAACAGTTGTTTTGCACCATGGTTTTAAAGAAAACATTGCTTCCTCACAATCTGATTTTAATATATTCTTTACTTTCTCTGTGAATGCCAATGTTTGGTGTAGGAATTTATTCAATGCTAAAAGATTCAATGTTTGCTCCATGTTTGCAATGAAATCTTGCTGTTTCTAGCAAACAAAAAGAAATAAAGAGTAAGATCAACAAAAACAAAAGATTAATAATAAATAGATATACAGAGTAATAATGCAGAAAGTAAATCATGTGTCAATCAAAGTGTTAACTGTACTTATTATATAGTAAAAAATTCAATTATTTCCTTTGATATATGTGCTAAATTTGTTTTACATACAACCATTGTCAAATAAACTTTGTATTACAGTCCATTGGAATTCTTTTTATTGGAATTAAAATAAATACGATTCTATAGAATAATATATATATATATATACATATATATATTATTCTAAAAATATATGTGTATCTATAGATGATAAACGTATACATATATATACAATAATATATGTATAATAAACACTTAAGTATCAGTTTCTGTTCATACTACATGACATTCCCATACCCAAATATTTCTTTTTATGTACTTGCTCAGTCAAACATAGAAAAACATTGAAATAATGTTTACTTTGTATATATCATGGGTTGTATAAATGGTATATATAAAAATGCGATTTCAATCAATTTTAACAGAACGATGTCTTCAAATTCCTGCTTTATAACAACAAACACAATAATCTACTATTAGTGTGTTCATGTTATATCCACGCACGTGTTATAATTAAGAGTATAATATAGTAATTCTATATTAAGTATATAAAATCAATAAATTTCGGTATATCAAAACAATCTATACAAAAAAATTTGAATAACAAACATTCACAAATAATACGAGTGGCACAAGTTTCGGCTCCTAAAGTATCTTCAAATGTTTGGACATATATGTATATATGTAACTATCATATCAGAAATTTATGTAAAATACATTTTATATCTAACATATCTAAAATAATCTATTTTTTTTTTCAATTATGTGCAATATTTCACATTAGAGAGTTATATGGAGCACGGTATTGCATTGAAATTATGCTAATCGTATTATATAAAGAATTGTAAAAAAATAAAAATTGCAAATGTTTTTTTCTGTTTATATAAAATAAAATGATATTTTTATATCAAAATAAAAAATTGCACATTCAATTTTGGGTAACTCGTTCAAATATAAAATATGAACGAACACTGTGAGAAATGCAATTAAATCCTTAACAATTAATTGTACACATTGAAAAATCGATTACAAACTTAAATTTCAAATTAATAAAATGAAGACGAATGATTAAGAAGTTTCCTATAAATATTAACTCTTCGTGAACAAATACTGTCAAACCTGACATCAGGTTTTTGTATATAAAATAGAAAATTGTTGCTATGAAAGAGGTAAAATAAACGTATGTTGAATTGTGTAGCACCGAAAAGTCTTGAAGTAAAAGGAATTCTTATCATTCCTTATGAAATAGCTGACATGCTACTATTTATTCCTATTTCATAGCAGCTTATCCCCATAGCAACAACTCACAACTTTATACGTTAAAACATCTGATGCAACTTCACTGATGGTATTCGTTTTCAAAGACTTAATATCTATTGAGTAGAACTACGAAATTTATTATGCAAATTGATGTGGAAAAATTATTTGATTTACTTCTTAATGATGCAATTTTTACAATTCATCTTTCCTTGGCACATCGTCATCTTCATCTTCTTCTAGAATCTGTAACAACAAACATTTTCGTTTTTGAGATTAAATACTATAAACTTAATTAATCATTGACAACGAAAGGGTATTTATACGAACTTCTTGCGGAGCTTGACTATAAGCACCATTGGTCTCGAGGAATTTGGAAAATCCTTCAAGTGTTCTCTCACCATTATACGTTACAGCCTAAAAACATTTGTTTAGCTTGTGAATATATGCTGTATAATAATTAAAAATTGCATTCAACTCAAATATAAAATGCTTACTTCATTTGTTTCTTTCTTATAAAGAATAATTGTGGGATAGCCAAGAACTTCCACATTCTCCAATTCATTTGTAGTAGCGTCCACTTTCGCTACAACAATATCTTCGCTGTCCTTATATTTCTCTCCAAGCTAAAAATATATAAAGATACATTTGTAAATTTCTAATCGCAAATTTTCTAACGTGTATACAAAAGATAATATGTAATATAACATACTGCTTCATAAATGGGAGCTAATTCCTTGCAATGTCCGCACCATGGAGCATAAAATTCAACTAAAACATTCTTACTAGTATCGAAAGCAACTTCTTGGAAGTTAGTGCCAACGAGAACTTTCACAGGGTGTTTATCCCAATCTTCAGGCAAGTCTTGTGTAAGCACGTGTTTCTTTAATTTGCCTTCAAGGAATGCGGTTACAAATTCTTCAACATTTTCTGTGGTTATGTCTGATTTCTCAGGTTTATACTTATTAATGAACTTTTGAAGTTCAATGATGCGCATGGCAGGAATGTCGCTCTTCTCAATGCCCAAATATTCCAAAATACGCGAATGATCAGCCTCGTCGGTATCAATAGTAACAAACAAGACCTGTAAGTAATTACAACGATGTGTTATCATAATGAAATCAGAATATTAACATTTAAAACTGCCCATTATTTATAGACAGTTTATACACACCTTTCCACGGAACGTTTTTGCCAATTTTTTCATACTTTCAACATATTTATCATAGTGACCGGCTTCTTTACTAAGGCATAGGAGAAGATGGTATTTAATGGAACCACGGAATATTTTTGTTGCAGTAGATTGATTAAACTCAACAACTAATGGCAGTGAATGTACAGAAACAAATTCCTGGAGTGCTTCAACGGTAAGCTCACCAGTGAACTCGTCTTTGCCATCGTCAAACTGAAAAACAATAAAATAAATAAAATATATTGTTGTTGACGTACAGGTTAATTATAAAAAAAAATAAATACCTTCTTAAATAAAACGACTTTACCATACTCAGCATCATATTCTTTAAGAACTTCTTCATTGCTAGCCGTACCAAATGCATAATCACCATTAGCATTAGCAACATTCATGAAATTCTTTGCTTCTTCCGATTCTAGATCCTGTTAACACAATTAAATTAAATTATAATAAACATCAACCTCTTTAACACTCGCATAGCCATCAATAAAATTGTTACGCGAGCGGCTATCGGTGGCTGCTTTTAAACCCAGACATTAATAATCATTAAAAAACGTAGATAGCGAAACTGTGATTTCTGGGTCTAAAAATACCCGCCAATAGCCGTCCGAGTGTTCATAAATTATTATTAGCAGTGTGCGAGAATCTGAAAAATAATTGGGAATACATTCAAGAATTCCAAATATTCTCGCACACCTCTAATCATTATCTTTCGTACAACTGATATAATTAATACCTTAAAGAATCCAATGACTGCGACGTTATTTCCTTCGAGGAATGCTTTAGCTTCATCAACTGTAGTCAAATCTTTAGCAGGTGGACCAATCTTTCTTGTTACCCACTCTACGATATCATCTGCATTACGGGTACCAGTATATTCAATAGAAAACTTTCGGCGAATGAATGTAAGAGTAGGATATCCTCTAACGTTATGCTGTTCAGCTAATTCTGTTTCCACTGTTGCATCAATTTTGGCTAACTTTACAGGGGAATTGTTTTCCTGTAATTTCTTTGCTGCTTTCGCATATTCCGGAGCCAAGTCTTTGCAATGTCCACACCAAGGAGCATCTATATATTGCAGAAAATAAAAAGTTATTTAACCATAAATCTTTAGTTAGGAATAGTTGAATATTTTTCAGTCATAAAAAATATGCGAAACAGTTTCAATTATAACTATAAAAGTATTTGATGTAAGCGTTATTTACTCTTAAAAGCTTAACAATTATCGTAGCATTTGCAAATTTTTCTACATTGCAAGTTATCTAATCGTAACAGATTTACTCAATCTTTAATTAGGAATAGCTGAATGTTTTTCAATCATAAGAAATATGCGAAACAATTTGAATTTCTTAAAAACTTAACAATTATCGTAACAAATATTCACCGACATAGCATGTTACACGAAACATTTGGAAATTTAGAGATCAAAAAATTATATTATAAAATAGTGCATATTATGTTCCACTTATTCATACTTAAACACGAAATTAAGGTATTATCAACAAGTGGCATTAATCTTAGAAACCGGCTTCTATATAAATGATGACGTGGACGGACCGAGCATCTGGATCAACTTCAATCAAATTGTGGATGTTGCATGCAAAAATGACAAACAGACATGGGAATATCTAAACGTAGTTTAGAGAAGAAATTCAAAAATAAAGAAATTTTAATGTGTTACTTACAAAATTCGAGAAGCAAATAATCGTATTTTGAGAGAGCCTCGTCGATATTATCTTTTGTCAGCACTAAAACGGCATCTTCGGTTTCGATTTTCGCAAAAGAAACGGTGATGGAAGAAATTAATAAAAATATTAACGTATAAAACTTCATTTTGCAATGAGAGATGACGTATTTGTTCACTGTGGTATACTACGGTATACGCACGACAAAACTTGATAATATCGTGCCGTAGAAAACCGTAAAACTACCGTTACAAGTTACGAAGTTCAAGACACCCAACACTGCCCAACACCGTATGTTGAGAAACACGAACAAAGTGATCAAGTACAATGCTGTACAAGAACTATACAGTTGGTATGGTAGATCGTGGCTAATGCGTGGCATCATATTCATCGTGGAAACCGCTGATTGGCCAATACGCACTCATGAATTTGGTAGGATGTCACTTCAAGATTATACATACTTTGTATATAACAAAAATCAGAATATTATTTTATTTTCCCATGATAATCTTATTTTCTCGCTCTGAAAGAGAGATACGTACATTTCATATCTTTTGAAAACTGAAATTCAACCTTACGACATTTTCTGGTCGAAATTCTGTATAAATTCGTATAACACCTGCAAGTAATAAAAGGGAAAGAATCTAACAGTATTTATTTTATACATGCATATATCCTGCCTATTTAAAATAAGAGTATAATGCACAAATGAAATATAGGTTACAAGCTGTTTTTTATTTAAAGAAATAAAAGTACGTAAAACGTAACTGAGGCTCATATAAAAAGCTAATAAAAGATTTATTATTTCTTTCAGTTTTCTCACACATGTTTTTATTATCCTTTCCTTTTATGTTTATATATACTGTAATGTAATATTATACTATTTTTCAATTTCATCTATAACTTGAAAATGTACTGTAAATATAAAATTGGTCTCGTATTTTGTATATATGTAAATGTTCAAATGCATAGATATATCTATGCGGCATTGTATTTTGCGAATGTTTTACGGAAAATTTAACAAATAAAAGATATAAATCATAATTTGTGCGTGCCGTACCATATGTACCACGCGGCAACAGTTTGTACATTTCAAACTGAAATTATAGTTAATGTCCTCTATGCAAAGTAATAGGTAATTTAAAAATTTAATTTTAATTCTAATTTTTTTTCCATAATTGCGTGAAATATGGAAATTTATACATATATACATTACCGTGTAGTATTGTCGTAATTATTTTAGAACTCTATCGAAATCAATTGAAAGTAATTTAAAATTTGTTAGAGGTGAGACATATATTTTAATCTATAATAGCACATTACATAAGTGCAGTTAATATAAACGTTTGAAAGGAATGGAATGCATAAGTCGTGATTATGCCCAATCAGTAAACTGTTGTTATTATCTTAATAATTACGGTCTGAGGTATGTACGTACATTTTAAAGATAATGTTCTATTTCACAAACTGTATAATAAATACTGTTCCTGATTCGTAAAAGCACGTTGTTATAATCAGTGAATACAAATTTTCGTTAAAATGCGTGTATATTTTTAGTTGATGTTGAAATAATTTACCCAACCACCTTCATGTATCGATAAAGTTATTGTGAGATAATTACTTTTTTATTCATTTAAGTCAGAATGTTAGAAAATGTAATCTTGTTTGCTCAGTAAAAGAATAAACATTGAAAACCTAAAAAGTTTCTGAATTTAACAGTGAAGAGAAAAATATGACACCATATACAGTAACATCAGAAATATTCACAGAAAATAAGAATTCCTCTATCAAGTTGAACAATGGCAGTGCGTATTGATTTTTTATGAAATATTGTACAGACTCTGTCATGTACAAAGGGTATATACGTATTAATATAATATTTATATAATCAATTTTTTCAGCTGCAATATCTACCTTTATATTCAAGTGTCCGTCTTATATGATTAAGCCAAATTGTGCTAACTACATTTTAACACATGACAGTGATGATGATTTAGATGTAGACAGACAAAAAGAAGAGAAATTAATTATAGGTGAATTATAGATGATAATTATTATAGTTGATAATTATAGATGAATTTGTATATATAGTTCTATGTTTAAAGAAATAATGATATATCTAATTATATTTTTAGAACATCGTACAACTACACAACTGCAACATGTGGGATTACAAGTATGGCGAGGTGCCTTGTTGTTAGCTGATTATATTCTGTCAAATCCTGATTTGTTTAAAGATAAAATAGTTTTAGAACTAGGAGCTGGAGTTGGTTTAACTAGTATAGTAGCAAGCTTTTTGGCTGAAGAAGTAATTTGTACAGGTAATAGAACATTTAAATGTTAAATCTACTAAAATTATCCATTGTAATTATGTAGCCATATTAATAATATTTATTTTACTTTTTAGACGTTGATGTACAAGGAATTTTAAAATTAATACGTAAAAACTTTTTAAGAAACAGTGCTTACATTAAATCAAAGTTTTACGTTACGGAATTAAACTTTTTAAATTCAACGTGGCCTACATTCTATGCAAAAAGAATGAACGAAGCAACAATTATTTTGGCAGCAGATGGTAAGCTATAATGTTAAATAATCCGAAATCGAGACAAAGTACAAATTTATTCTGCTGCGTTGCTTTTCAGTAATTTACGATGAGAACATAACAGAAGGATTTGTTCAAACGCTGAAGAAACTTTTGTCTTCAAAAATTCCAAAGACTGTCTACATTGCCTTAGAGAAAAGATATGTTTTCACCGTAGCTAATATGGACACTACAGCTCCAATGTATGAGGAATTCTTGAAACGCATTGAAACAGAGAAACAAAATTGGCAAATTGAGTACATTAAAATAGACTTTCCACGATATTTCAAGTACAATAGATTAAAGCAAATGATACTTATGAAAATACAAAATAAATTAAACGAATAATTTAATCTACATAATAATTAGAAAAAAAGGTAAATAAGAAGTATTATAGGTCGTATCATTAATAACAAAAATGTAAATCATTTGTAGACGATATCAAGTTACAATTTTAATTACATTGTAGAAATTAAAACAATAACTTAAAATCAAAAAGTATTCTCATTGAAAATTATTAACGATAACTGGGGAGAGGATTTTACATATGAGATCTTATCAATTTAGGGAAGAAATTGTACAATTTATAAATTATAAGTATGTGAAAACATGTATGTATTTAGCTATAGAAATCTTCAACATCTATTTAATGGTATTACTGTTTGTAATTTAAAAAAAAAAAACACTTGAGTTCTATAAATCAACTGTTATGTATATAAATATGTACATATGTAAATACTACATTCAGTCAAAACTGGATGATGATTATTATTATTATTATAGGTCTTCCATAATGAATTGATTCTTCAAAAAGGAGTATTTGACATAGGCTCAAATACAATAAGAAAAATGTCAGAACGAGAAGTTGTGAAGATTCAACATACATAATAAAATATAAATTGAAAGAGTCACTCTACTTTGTCATTTTTCTTTAAACAGGCTGCAAAACATGCACTTCTCTTTGACTCAATTCATTTTGGAACAGCTATAAGTTAGAATACTTTCTCGACAAAAGTATTTCTATGTATAACAGAAATTTTACCGAGTAAAAGTGTTGTGAAAAATCATTATGTCTAGAAAATTCAAAAAATTTCTTTTTAACAATATCAAATAAAAATCTGTACGATTTATCATGTCCATATATTTATTGTTTTGTTTTATTTACAACCTAACATAAGTAATAATATTAATGGACAGTGATTGAAGTCGTTCGAAGAGAACAAAATGTCCCCTGTAAACGATCAATCCCTAAGAGTTGAAGCGAAATTTGAAAAATTCCTTCAAATTTAGTTAAAAAGAATCGTCGCGTACGATTCGTCACTAACGGGTATAAATATATTTCTTCGAACGACTATCGGCAGTAAAGTTGTGTACATTACACGAAGAACAGTTCATTGTGACATGTGTACTAAATTTCACCCACAAGTTCATCTGAGAGAACGACAATCGACGATAAATTATTTTTCTAAATCGAGAAGAGATTTAACGCATTATAAAATGAGTATGTGTACTCAACTTAGGAGATACAACTTAGCGATAGTCACTCTCATATTCAGATTCCCTGGTTTTGTAAAGGCACTTCTGTATAACTATTTACTTATTCCTTATTTTGGGTAAAACTTATAATTTACAGCCTCAGTTTATTAAATTGAGTTTACAAGAAATATTTGAAGTAATCCATTATCTAAGGTCCCATCATTAAAGAGATTGCGTGATAGCTTTCCAATTTTGTTTCAACCTTAGATATTAATAAATTCATCTATAAATCTAATTGATAATTTAAATTAATATTACATAGAAGGTACAACTGTTTTACTATGTAAAAGAATAATCTATCATTTCTAATTATGAATTTACTAGACTTATTCAGTGCCCTCAAGACATTCCACAAATAGCAATTATATATAAATTTTAATATATATTATTTTATCGTTATTTCTTCACATTTCTCGTATTGTTTCAGTATTGTTATTTAAATCAATGATTACACTTCATGAATATTGAAAATCATATTTATAATTTATGAGGCAATAGAGTTTTTGTACATTGTTAAGCAAATAGTTTTAGAGAATTGATAAACAAAGTGCCATTGACTAGACCAAAAAAAAAACGGGTATTATTATTATTATATTTTCATGAGATAAAGCTTTTAATCGAATGTATTCAAATTCTTTAACGTAACGTCAAGATTTTAATCAGTTATAAATTACTAATATTTCATTGTTGATCTGGAAATATGTTATTCCTTTTCTTTTTATACATTAAATCTTTCGAATTCATAGAAAGTTCGTTTTACTGGCTAGAGCGGTGATTATCAAGTATTAGCTTAATATCAATCATTCTATTCGGGAATTATCTTTGCAACAAGTACTGTACAAAAACGTACAATTAGCATAGCGACACATGTATAACGTTCACTAATAACTACTTCCATTTTGGGCCGGTTTTTGATGAATGGTGCTGGTATTCGGTATTGTATCCAAAACCAATTTCCTTCTATGATATTCGGTAGTTGCACTTTCACTGGCCATCGATTTTCGGCGTAAAGGCGTTGTGTTCTCTAAAGCTTGAGTAATCGAATTTGTACTTTTACGCCGTGTCGGTATATCACTGGATTGCCTTTGTGCCGTTTCATTTTGATTGGACACTCCGTTGGACATTGAAATAGTCGAAGATGTTTTACTGTTAACGGTACTTGTTACGCTCGCTGTAGAAGCAGTCTTATTTGCATTGCTTTGTACAGAGGTAAATGACCCAGCATTTTTGTTAACGGAGCTTTGAATTGAATTACTATGACTTATAGCCTTGTTCGACGACGTGGTTATCATGCTAGCATGTTTACTAACATTATTATGAATAGATACAGTTGTCTTTACATTTTGTGAATTCGGCGAACCAAGCGGTAAAGATGTTTTTCGTCTCGCGTTAGAACTTCCCCCGTCGTTATTAAAATTTACTTTAGTGCTTGTCATTAGTACTTGTTTACTAGTATCCGAAGACGCATGGCAACCAGTACTAATCCATTTGTCAACTTGAGCTTCGTGGGATTTTTGTAAAACTTTACGAATGTCACTATTCTCGCCACCTTCTTTCATAATCTCTTGTAATCGTTGGATCATTTGATACAGGATCACAGGACTGATCAGTCCAAAGTCAAACAAACTGCACATATGTAAAACGAAATTACGATATAAATTTTTCATGAGCAATTCTTTTCCTTTAGTCTCTAAAAACATTTGGCAAGCTAGTGGTATTTGGCAGTCTCCTACATAGCCATGTTTCATGACATGTAAATTCCACATTTTCATGAGTTCTTTCTCGCCCTCGTTTACATCAGTGAAGTCATCGATCATCATCATCGTTTTCGTTTGTAACCATTTCGGATCGTTTTCCCCTTCCGAGTCGATATCCATTTCTTTTGGATATATAGGTAAACATGTAACAGTATGATGATACAACCTATAAAAATTGTTTATAAAATGGACCGTAATCACATAACAGAGTATATAGTTTTTGTGCATCTTAGTTGAGTGTTATACCTATTGTGTCCAGTAATATAAGGTCTTTGGCTTTCATATTCATTCTCATCAAGCTCCAGGAACTCTGAAAGGCTTGGTTTTGTTCGTTTCGGGCGACATACTAAAATATTTGTTACACTTGTGCGTCTCATTGGCCCTGTTCTTGAGAAAGCTACGTTAGATGGTTGCGAAATCAACTCATGGGGACTACCTGCATAGGAGCCATCGTAACATTCGTTTATTGCTACATCTATACGAGCACCTTGCGGAATCGGCTATCAAAACAAATAGAGTTTATGTGACGACGTTTCATTGATAGAAATAAAACATTACTTTCAAAGCACTCACCACGTACGTGAATGTGAATCGCGAATGACATAATTTTAAATGTTTTAAAAGAGAATAAAGTTTTCCACAATCTAACGAACACCATGGACAATGTAAATCTTCGCAGGCTTCCGTCTGTTGACGACTATTATTATTGTACAGAAATTGATAAACTATTTGTTGTGTACTCGTTGAATTGTCTGTCTTTTCATTAGTTGTGGTCATCCTTGAAGAATTAAGAGGACTAGGCGTTGGCAGTGTGTTATTGTTATTATTGTGATTACTATTATTATTATTAGTATTATTATTATTGTTGTTGTTTGTGGAAGAACGTTCAAGACCAGCTGAAACGAATGAATAATTCAGTCAATTCGTCTTTCTCTTTTAACTTTTAATTACTCGCATATAGTATTTACAATTAAAACATTAAATTTCGTGTTTCAAGCATAAACAAAGGTGTCGACCACACTAGCAAATATTTATAAAAATTCATTTATGTTGAAGTGATGTAACACTTACTATTTCCCGATCTGTTTTCTTTGTTATCACCGTTTGGTATTGGGTATATCGGAGTTGGCCTATCTACCAAACCATTGCTCGGTTCCATCGTCCAATTAAGCCTAAATTTTAATGTCGGTCCTTTGCTAAATACTTCGAAAGGGCCGCATTCCTTGATGTCAGGTACAGACTCCCAAGAGCTGTGCTTCTTTGGGCTAGATCGAACATTGGTTTGTACTTCTTGTAAACCTAATTCATAATCGCCATCTGTCAATAAGCATCGATTATGTTTATCATAGACTATCAGCTCAGAACCATACAATTTGACTTCTTCGCCTCCAGTTTTAATCGAACCAGTGGAGGATTTACGACGTTTCTGGGCTGGTTCTGAAAACACAAAGCAAATATACATAGTAGAAGTATACCTTTTGATTTAATTCATTCCATGCGTCTGTACAAACCATCTAAATCACAGTTATGCATAAGGCAGCTAGTGCTGGATGTACAATAAACTCTAAGTAAAAGCATGTAAGTCTTCGCTACATGACCGTTGTTCAAACTGAAGGATTCATTTGGTATTGATATAGTAGGTGCTTTCGGTGGGGGCTGGTTTTCACAGGGATTTATTGGAACTTCGCTTGTACCAACAGAAACCTGAAGCAGAAAATAATTTTACAATAACGATGGCTAAATTCGAACGAATATTATGGTATTATATTTACCTGCATAATTGGAGAGCTCACATCCTTTCGTTTCTTATGGCAAATTTTTAATAACAGTGTTTCTACTTTTACTGGATCTTGAGGTGTTTCAGCTGCAAGAACAGTACCGTTATTATTTAATAGAACTGTTTCACGCGACTTACAATTAGACATTGAATGTTACCAATTAATATATCGTTAGAAATAGAATGTTCTTTTGTATAAATTTACCTTTTTTATCATAAAAACCTAGAAAAGTAAGAGTCATATATCCACGCATACCAGGATTTTGTTCTTGGTTGTTTTTTGACATTAGTTTTTCCAACATTGTGTCTATTTTAAAACCTCGTCGAGACTTGTGACTTCTAGACATACGTTGTCTCATGTAAGTTAAATTTCTGTACAGAAATATTGGCTAAAAAGAATCACATACAACATTAGTAATTGCATTACAATTTGTATTTTCATATAAACATGCAAAAATGTAAAGAACAGAATAAAACAAATAATTTTCTTGTAATCAAGTAATCAGCTAAGAGTACAAAATAATAAATTTGTATACCTACCATGTTCAACAGAAAACATAAATATAAGGAGTTTCAAACAAACATTTGCTATAGAATCATAAATGGTCACAAACACAACACTATAACGATTTGTAATACTTTTTTTATAATAATCAAAGAAAAATTCATTTGATTATTGGTAAACAAATAGTATACCAAACATATACTTAATTGTATATGTAGTTATTTATTATTTAGAAAAATATATCCTTTACTATTTAATATTGAAATATTCAGTTAACACTTTGAAAAGACACGTTCAAATGATAAATAATTAATAATTTCTATAAAATTATAAGATATAGATTGAGTATATGGTTTTACTTACAGAGATTTGGTTTCTTGTGCGTAGAAATCGATAAATCTGGGTTGGTTCTGAAAAAATAATACAAATTATTCATTGTAGAATAAAAATATGAAAAGGAAATTTGAATACTAACTTCGAAAAGTTAGTAAAATTATTTTACATATACATATAAGGAAAGATGTGTAGTTTAATTAATCGCCCCTAGATGGCTCAAAGGTTGAATATCTCTCTCAAAAGTGAAATGGTTCACACGTAAGTTTAAAAGGTGAAGTCCGATAATGGGAAGCTGATCCTCCTGGTTCAATGGGACATGATGATTGGGTTAATCTCGTGTTGATACGAGATGCCTGCGCCGTTTTACCTTGTTACACTTAAAGCCAGGTTAAACCCTTCTGATCCCAAATTTTTTTCAAATATTATAAAATAAAAATTTCTTAATCTTAACCTTTGATGTATAGGTCTTTCATTAAAGAAACTGTACACTTCAGACAATTACGGTTCAATTTAGACTACTAATAAGACCCGTTGTTCAGATACTGTTTGAACAAAACTATAATATTTCACACATCACTATTGCACAGTTTTTCGTTGAAGAACACATCATTTTGATTATAATTAATGTGATTAAAATTAGGCAGGAGAAAGAAGAATCAGAAAATTATAATTCAAACGTAAGCACGATTTGTTAATTGAAAAGATTATCAAAATAATAGGATAATACAGTAATAATGAAGAAAATTCCGAGAAACAGTTACTAATTTTACAAAGCCAGCCATTTTCATCTTAAAGCGTGTTTGTCAATTGTTTAGAATGTTTTCCTTTGATGTGAGAAATTGGGAGTACATTTAACACAACGAACGAATGACAGGTGTCCCATGCGGATTAAAGCTAAGGAGGGAGCAAGGAGAACCGACGCGCGCTTCGGCGCTTGGTACGTTTTCAACTAAAGGGGTTATGTGCGCTCGATGTTCAACATTTATAGGAAACATTCGTGAGAGAAAAGACAGACGAACTAATTGGATAGTGAGACTTTAGACGTTAATTTGTCGGCGAATCACAACGATGTGTGCGAAAGAAAAACGATATCCATGGAACCTTACTTTCGAAGGCCTGTAGGAATAGCTCATGATCCGCTTGTATCTGATCCATCCGGGGGCCCTTCTGTCCATCCAATTCTTTCTCCCGCTTTTTCGGCGGCATTTTCATACGATTTGTTGTCAAATATCCCACAGAAACTCACTTTCGTCACGTGAAAATACAATGACAACACCCGCCCCGCGCGAAAACTGCGGCGCTAAGCCTACAACTAAAGCGCACCCTTATGTCGAAACTAGCAACCAGACTTAGCCAATTATATATTCGTTATCAGCGTGCACCGCGGCAAACTCGGTTTTCATGATATTCGATAGATTTAAATGTATATATATGTACATTTAAATATATTAGTTGCATAGATAATTATATCGATTTCAAATATTTGGTGATAAAGTATTAGTTTTTAGTAACATTCAGAAACCATTACTCCTTGTAATATACAAACATTGTTATTTCTTCATAAATGTAACAATTTGTTCAATAGAAAAGCTTTAAAAAGTATTTACTGGAGCAACAGATTACTATATGAACATTTTAATGAAATACAAAACATTTTGAAAAGTTGAGTATATAGACGAAACAAAAAATTATTCTCTAATACTCTTAGAAGGAAATATTTTTCAAAAAGTATAAGATCTTATATATAATTTTTAAATCATTATTTGATTATTCGTAACTGTTCATTTATATTTGTAATGTTTTTTAAAGTGCTATTGAAGATAAAAGTATTCATTTGAATAGAGCTCACTGATACATCAGTGTGTATGTCCGTATACATACACATAAATACCTACATAGAATACTGTCATATATATACTTATATGTGTGAGCAACGTGAATGAACTACGAACTTTCTCTTTCTCTCTCTCTCTCTTTTTATATATATATGTACAGCATACAGACGTTTTGGATAACCTATTTATCCACGTTATAAGAATGTTTGAAATAAATAGTGAATGAAGAAAATAATGTGCAATATATGATAATACGTAGTAAACTTAATTCTATCTAGCCGTAATCTAATATAAAACAACGTTAATATTTAATGACATTTTTAACTACTGTAATATAATTTAGTTTGAAATAAGATGCATCGCAATATATTTCGTACATCGAGCATCCAAGTTATACAAAAACGTTTTTTTAAAAAGGACCAAGTAAGAGTTAGATTTGCGCCAAGTCCAACTGGTATGTAGCATAATTAGTACTTTTGAATCTATATCTGCATGTATACGGATAGTTATTGAACCGACATCATTTCATATTACTATAGCAATGCTGGTATTAAATTGGAATTTCTTTATATGTATAATATTAATTTCATTAAATAATGTCACAGGTTTATTGCACTTGGGAGGACTACGAACTGCATTGTACAATTATCTATTTGCACGAGCTAACAATGGTACATTTATTTTACGAATCGAAGATACAGACCAAGTCAGATGTATACCAGGAGCAATGGAAAAGCTTCAGAATGATTTGTTATGGTCTGGAATTATTCCCGATGAAGATCCGATAAGAGGTGGACCCGCTGGGCCATATATTCAGTCTAAACGACTTGATCTGTACAAGTATGAATGATTTTTTGTTTTGTTTAACACATTGCGTACCACATAGGTCACCAGCAAGTTTCATTGAACATGCTGCATAAGATTATTTGGACATAACAATTTCATGAACATAGCATAGGAAAAGCAGCTGGCATTCAGTATATTAAATATTCTTGAAAACAAAAATATATAGTTTATTTTATAATACATATTTTATTACTACTTCTTCTTATTATTAATTATTTTTAAACTTGTACATAGTTTGGGTCCCACGAATATCACCGACACAGGTTTTACCGACTCCAGATTTTACCGACAATAACTTTGGCCGACAACGACTTTAACCGTCAATGACTTTAGTCGATAACGGTATTATCCGATAGTACCAGTTTCTGAAGATGGTGCTGACACTTTTTCTTTAACTATTCTGCGCTGACACTTTTATTTTTGTATAAAAATATAATTATTACACTATAAGAAGAATTAGTCATAGTCGACTAATGTTGTTGTCAAATGATGTTAATATCGAATAATACTGTCGTCAACTAAAGTTGTGTCGGTCAAAATTGTTGTTGGTTAAAGATGCTGTCAGCCAAAGTTATTGTCAGTCAAATCTGGAGTCAGTGAAAACTGCGTCGATGATTTCCATGGGACCCATAATGTTTACAGCCTTTTAAATATTATAAGATATTTTACTCATGTATGTATGTATAATGAGTGCGATGAGATAGATCATTAGTCGTCTCAATTGGAAGTTATATGATATTAGTTTGATATTCGATTATGCCACTTTATACAGCTAAAATTAGAAATTCTTGAACATTATGTGTATAACTTAATATAACTTAATATAACTTAATTATAATTGAAAGAGATATAAAGATCATCTTTACATACTTAAGAAAACTACCCCGATGTAATATGAAGATCTTAATGTACTATTGATTAAATTACAGAGAACAAGTACTTAAACTTTTAAGTAATCAATCTGCATATTACTGTTTCTGCACAGAAAGCAGACTGCAGTTATTGCGGAGAGAAGCTTTGAAGTGTAGACAAGTGCCCAAATATGATAATCGATGTCGACATTTGAGTAGCGATGAAATAAAAGAGAAACTCAATAAGGGACATCCGTACTGCATTCGATTCAAGGTATTATGAGAATAACATTGAATAACCTTACTTTAATAAATCAAGTTTTAGAGAGGATATTTCTTCTAATATTTAGTTATCGTCTACACCAGAATGTTTTGATGATATGATATATGGTAAAATAATCCATGATATTTCACAATCTGAAGGGGACCCAGTTATTATTAAATCAGATGGTTATCCAACATATCATTTTGCAAATGTTGTCGATGATCATTTTATGGAAATATCTCATGTGTTAAGAGGAATCGAATGGCAAATATCTACACCTAAACATTTAATGATGTATAAGTATGTTTAAACATATATAAAATTACTTAATTACATTTGCCTAAGTATATTAAATAAATGATAATCTTAAGAAAACTAATAGGAAAAATGAAATTATTATAGAGCATTTAATTGGACGCCTCCTAGATATGGACATTTACCTTTAATATTGAACTCTGATGGAACCAAATTATCAAAACGACAAGACGATATACATATTGAATTTCTTAGGTCGCAAGGAATTTTTCCATTGGCAGTTATAAATTTTGTTATACATGCTGGCGGTGGCTTTAGTAACAAAGGAGGCGTTGAATATATTCACAGTTACAAGGAGTTAATTAAACGAGTAAGTATTACTTTGTTAAGAGTTTATCACTTTCTTGTTTTATGCATCAAACCTTTATTTTTACAGTTTAACATTTCGGATATAAAAGTGACCTCTAACAAGCTTATACCTGAAAAACTATTACAATTTAATAAGTTAGAGATTTCAAAACTACTAGCATACGAGAAGAATAATAAATTCTTGATAGAAAGAATTAAAGAGTTAATCATAAACTCATTTCCAGAGAGGTATGCATATTAGTTATACACATATAATCATCTCTTATTAAAGTATGATAAAGCCTCAACATTATTTTAGGAAAGCAGATGGAAGTTTACAATTAGATGACTATCATATACTCGCAGTATTGAAATGGGCGCAGAATAGAATATATAAATTAAGTGATCTGGTATCTTCAGATTTAGCCTTTTTGTGGATAGTACCGTCAACTACACCAGAAAATATTCAATCTGAATGTTTAGGTATGAATTGCATACAGGTAAATATCTGTACATAATCAAAGTAATTAATCTTTTGTTATAGATGTGCTGAAAATATTAAACACGAAGTTAGTTGAAACTGACATTCATAATTTTAATAAGGCGTGGATCAATAGCTATCTTAAAGAGTTTGCTAACGAACATAAAATTCCCTTTCCAACACTGATGAAAATTTTACGTGGTATTCTTAGTGGTTTAAAGGTGATTTTGGACTTACCTTTCCATATATAGTTTCAAAATACTTAGTCCAATGTATATTGTAATATTTTTAGGAGGGTCCACCTGTAGGTGAAATGATGGAAATTTTAGGAAAAGACACTACATTATTAAGGATGAACCGATGCATTTCTTAAAGGTAATACTGTGATCAAATTTATTTGTAAGTTTCTAATTGATATAAAATTTTAAGAATAACTTAACATTAAGTAGTACTTAGTAAAACGTGGTGATGGTTATTTATTATTAATAATATAATAAAATGAACATATAGTAATGTATGGAGTTTAGATGTCTAGTCAACTTTTTATTACTTATACGACATTTATACATTTTATAAGAAGTGAAACATTTTTATATAAATATGCTCTCTTAGATTTCAATAAAGGTGGACAATAATAAATAATACATTGTTACCCAGACCTACTGTGGCTCACAGTACTGGCTTGTAACAGCATTTACGAAACAAGTATTTTTAATGGAACAAATACTTGAATGATTTTATAGGTACAATTAAATTATGATTAATAAGAATTCCTTAAATACTGTTATTTTGATACAGAATATTTATTTCTACATGAGTAAAAGACATTACATAAGCTTTCTTGTTATAATAAATTTGGTTAACAATATAGAAGTTTTGTGACAAATATTGGATTTACAATGTTGAACTTAATTATATTAGAAATAACATTGCTTAGATACAATTTGAGAAATTATTCTGTTTCAAAATGCGTAGCCAATCAAGAAATTATATTATCCATTACATAAATTGCCAATGTGTAAAGCATAATTTTAGGTTTAGTAAATCACATATTTTCTCCAACATTTAAGCAGGTCGTAAGTATAGTAGTAAGGGTATAATTATACTTGTTCTATAAGGCATACTTGCGCTAGATATATAAAAGTTTCTAATTTTAATTAAAATTTCATTATTCAAATTGAGAAAAGTTGTGCAAACTGAATACAAAGCCGAAAGAAGTGATTTTTAGAAAAGTTGCCTTGTTCAAGTATAATTTTGTAACTGATATACAAAGTTACAACTTTTGCATTTTTCGAAGGTACAGAATAATATATACAAAAAATAAGTGTTTCGAATGACATCACATAGTAAAATACCGTTGCATTTTAAAATATACTAAATATATATATAAAAGACACCTGTATGTAAGTTGTGGAAATATAACAACGATTATTACAATATCAACACTGAGTAAACTTATTTGTAAGTAGTAACAGCATCATATCATTATAGAGAGTGTTATTTATCACAGCTTAAGATCTTTGTAAACCTAAAAGAAACATAAACGTTCCCAATTTCGTTTGTTTGTTCATTTACACAGAAAGAAACAATTCGTATGAAACATAATTAATTTGTTGGTAACATATTTATACAAGTTCAGTAGAAATATATATATATATATATTTAATCTTATGATTTTAAATAAAATTAACGAGAAGTTGTTTTAGCATACCAATTTGTGAAGAAGAACATAAATTAGCATACTAAAATTTTTTAAATTATATTATAAACGTAGAAAAGATGACTCGTAGAAGTATGTATATATATTTAGGAATAATACATTTGCTTTTTAAGGAAAAAATTATGATAAATTCGTATTTCCTATGGAATTGATTCTAACATACAAACATTTTTTACGTGTAGGAAAATTATACTAAATATTAAAATCCATCATAACAGTTAACAGCTAAATATGTAATTGCTTATTTTTGTAACGACATTTAAAAAAATTGGATTATTACTTTCTATAAATTTATTTTTGTTTTAAAAATATTGCTTTATTAAAAAAGATTTTTGAATGTGTATAGTGTTGAACACCAAAAATGAAATGAATTCCTTCAGCTTTAATTTATATTGGTCGATTCAGAGTTACAAATTTCCTAAATGAAATGTCAAAAGCTTCAGATTCATTGAATACCAACAAAAATAACATCTATTGTTTTTACGCTTGGCATTTCTTTACTTTGATTCTTTTTTGGAATCAAACTCATTTATTAATAATTAGTTCATAAACAATAATTCTATTAATTCCATAATGTAATAATCTAATCCTAATTCATATACGTTCTATACATACTTATGTATGTATAATTTCAAATACTTTTAAGTATAACATATATATAGGCATCTTGTTACTATGTTTTTTATAAAAGATTTTTAAAAATCTAATGTACAAATAAATATAAAATTAATACAAGTTAAAATTGTATAATATAATTCTTCTGTCAAATAATAGCATCTATTGACTAATTCATTTTAAAAACGTAAATAACGCGTGAAACAATAATTCAAATTAGTTCCGTTTAAAAGTAATATTTGACTTTACAATAAACATTTATTAAAATTTTGTACACAGTTGATACTTATTCTCTGGAATTGATACTATAATATAATAATACTATGCTATATTTACGATATCTTTAGTTTTTCTTGAAATAAAAGTTTTTATAAACAGTATTTATTGTGATAATTATGAAGGGATTTCATTTTCAGATTCTTTGAACATTAATTGATTAGTCCTTAATAACTTTGAGAAAGCTATTAATTCAATATGGTTTAAAATATTAAGTGGAATACAAAATAATTTTAATAGGTTTCAAACCAGGCTTTTTTTCTGACTGTTGGACCATTCATTGCCCGATAGTTATATGACTACCCTGTTTATTTATATTTGTTATACGATTTCTCATTTACTACAATGCCTATTTTTAGATAAGAAATATCATTATACAGTAACTATAACAGTGTACATAAGAATAGTATATATCCTGAATACTTTTATACTCACTATCTTATTAAATTGTGAATTATAACATTGCTTTGAAAATTTTCTAGAAATATATGATAAGATACTTTTAAGATAGATTTTCTTAGTATTTAGTAATTAATTTATATAGAGGAATGAGAATTAAGTAATACTGACACAAAGAAACTTGACAATTAACAGTATATGTACATTTATGAAACAAACTTTGTCAGAATAAAATTATGGACTTTTAATTTATTTATTCCATTAAATAAATACTGTTTTGAATAATAATTATGTCCCTGCTTTCATTAACGAAATGTACATATTAGTTTTTAATATTCTGTCTGCAATACCACAAAACTGTCTTTAGAATAAAAATACACTGATTAGTTCAATGTAACTTTTAGGAGAGCTTGTCTTCTTTTAGAATGTTCTTTTTGTTATAGGCATTTTTTAAATATTTCGTATTATTTAAAATTTAAAACATGTATCGTTATTTATTTTTAAGAAATATATACCTCAGAGATATTAGATGTACAAGTATGAAATTACAACTGAATGTTTAACATTTTTATAATACTGTCGTTATATATTATTATTTGAATACAACATATAATTTCTGGTATAGTCTTAAATAAATATCACATGCAAATTATTTTTATGATTTACTGTTGCTTACAATATTAAGTGTACAATGTGGAATGGATAATATAATTTTGTAGTTAGTGTATTTTAGTCTGTTAAGTAAATATCATCCACATTGATGAGATTAGAAAATCTAAGATAGGCACTTTAGTCCTTTCAGGTTTACATTGGAATGCAAATATATATATATATGAAAGAATCGACTAGTTTTTGTGGTATAGATTGAGCATCCAGTAACATTCGAAAAGACAAGGCATAATAAATGAAGCACTACATCAATAATATTGTATAGTCGTGAAAGGGTTTCAAGTTACATTGTTAACAGTTTATTCTAAAGTGTACATTATAAAAAGAAGTTTACGACATCGAGAAACAGTTTAACTGCTCTCCATTCTTTGACTATAGACTATATATTGAAACGTGTAATACTTTTTTTTTCTTGTGTTAGAAAAACCACCCGAATCATTTACAGAGAGTTTCTTCTCTCATTTGGATTAAGTAATACATTAGTATGTTCATTCATTTACAATGCGATACATTTGGTATGTACCTTAAGCATATGATGTGCGTTACTATATTAAATTATTGATTCCTTTCTTAATCGATTTTGTTCGTACATCGATAAGTGAATATTTATGTGTTAAGTATATAAACAAATCTAGAATCTGGTAAATGTTCGTAACGTACATGAAATTTTTAGGATGTATAACACGATTACACAGAAGTACGGTAAACAATAAATAAATGATTAGGGAACATTTGGTTTTTCTCTGATATTATATAGCGGTTAGTGTAAAAGTTCATATGTGAGATTAAAAGTTATTTTAACAGTTGTGCATTATTTTGAAATTTAAATAGATCGCATCTACTATTATATTTTGAGAAAGTAATAATTTATTATTATAAATATTACTGCATAATTTAGGAATTTAATATTACTGCATAATTTAGAAATTTAATATTACTGAATAATTTAGAAATTTAATATTATATATATTTGATGATTTCGCATAATAATGAAAAAATTATTTTAAAAAATCATAAATTTGTCGAGTAAAATGTAAATTTCGTGTTTAAAATCAACGATAAAGAATATATGGAAAATAAATAATTGAAATGGGGGCAGTACCAATATCAAAAGGGCAGTGCCTGTGTAATCTTAACATTGAAAATTAGTAACATAGTATGACTGTGCGTAGGAAACGTATGTACATACATGTAGCAAATATGCAGTCGCTTGCAGACTCATACATTACACGTGCACACCTACATGCAAACAGGCATAGACACGCATTTATGTACACGTGTATACAAAGGGGACCCAACATCAGTGTATTGTAACTTTCTCGACCTATTAAACAACTAAATAACTAAAGTTTTGGTACGTAGAAAACTGACTAATGTAGCCTGTGTCTACAACTTTCTAAAAGTGTTACAGTACTTAACGAAAAACAGGTACAAAAAGGAGATGCCGAGTCTCCAAACGATTCACCCATAGGCAGTACTGATAGTTAGATCATTGAGATGTAATGATTGTTTTTCTCGATTATTAATACACCAATACAATACTTGTCAATCCCATGTCAACTATCGCCGATATCGTAAATGAGATGTAACTTGAACAGGATGGATAACTATTGTAACCATCAGTGCGTGAACCGAATAATTAAAACACCTGAGCATTTGAAAGCCTGGCACAGTATTATGATAAGGAATATGACTCGAGTAGACAGCAGAAGATGTACAAATACTGCTAAAGATACATAGAATTGTTAAATTTATGAAATACGTTATCTTAATTGTAAATTATACACGATTGATAATCGTGTGGAAACTTGATTTCATCTACTCGAATCAAATTCTAAATTACGAGATCCTGAGACTTCCAAATATTGGGCTATCAATAATATTAATATCGTATAGCTCAGTTCAAACACAATTGACCGCTCGTGACAACTTTCCTACCCCGATATTACGGCAGACATGTCTTTTACTTTCATGTCTTTCGTGTCATTAAAACGTACCTATGGGTCTATGTGCAATGATGAGAATTAGAAGACCGTGTAGCCAAATAGTATAGGGAGAGTAACTATGTAGTAGTCGTGAGCGGTTAATTGATTTGAATATTGCTACTGTTAAGTAGCTAGTAGGTAGTAATTAGTAATAATCGGATTCCTATTCGAGAACTTAATTATTATCATTGTTATAACAAATTTAATTCATATTTAATGATTATGCTATTTAAGAGAACTTCATAGATAGGTTGTATAATTTAATATAACGTGTTACGCCAATCCCCAATCTCTCAAAATGGTATTTCTCCCATACATTACAGTGTTGAAATTATAATATATTTTAGAAATTGGTTTTTTTTCTTTCTCTTTCCATTAAATTTGTACATAGTATTTTTATTGCCATCGGCGGGTATTTCATACACGTATTCAACTCTTCTTATTGTTATTATCATCGTCATTGTATTTATGTGTTTTCACGTGTATGACCATATTGGTTTAGTCTCACTTTCATGTAGTCATGTTACATTAAACCCATGTCTTCGAGTACTTTTTTCAATTGTTCTAAGAAGTTAAATATGTTTGCTACCTTAATTAACGAGAGTAAAAAAGTTTCCTGACCACTTACATATACACAGTATCTACACACAAGATTTTTTTTCAAATATGCACATATGTATATGTATATATATATATTCTTTTTATAGTACAATGTATGGATTATATTAATAATCTATTATACATGTATGATACATACACATAAATAAATAACAAAAAAATATATATATAGATTATTAATATAAAAGTTAATTTATATAATTGGATTTCATTGTATAACTGCGGTATTCTGAGAGACAAAAAAATAATATGATTATATTATGATAATAATATTTGAACACAAAAACGTTTGATGATGTACTTAATAGCAATGCATAGAATACATCGAGAATCATGGTATAAGTGTTTATACATGAGAAAATAAATCTAAACCACGGAATAAAATTTGTTCACCTGAGATCTCGAAACCGGCAAAATTTATTCGATGTCTTTGAATTATTTTCTTGTATCATGATTTTCGAGACACCGTGTAATGTTTAACTAATGTGCATCTCATGCATACATATCTAGCTTTTACAACACGAAAGGAACATTACAGTAAAATATGATTTGCTATTAGAGTACGTTTCTATAAATTATACAATGAAAGTAACTATTTTGTAACTAGATTTATAATCTAACTTTTGAATATATTAATACTGCTTTGGTTAAACTTAACATTGTATTCTGAGACATGTAACATTTATGAAATGCAAAAACTGACGAAGATTGGCAAAGTACCTTTAAACTTATATATAATATACATTAATGTAATTCTAGCGTCTCCAATTGTTGTACAATGTATAAAACAGTAAGTAGTAACTTAACTCGTAACTTAATAAGATTTTTATAATGTTTGAATTTTAATTGATTCATTAATGCATTACCGATGTTGTAGTTATTGTGTTTAGTGACATTTTGCGGTATGATTAATACATACTTCGCTAGGCATGACCATATATCATGATACTATTAACAATAAGAACTATCAAGCCCTAAATAAAACTGATATATTTAGTGAACTGAATTTATTTAGATTTGGTATTATTTTTATGGTAACATGTACTTGAATAAAGAAGTATACAAAAAAAATTTCTCAGGAAAATATTTCTATAACTTCACAAATTGTAAGAAAAAACCCTGAAATCCTTAATTTTGACAGGCTTGATAGCTCTAGTGTTAAAAAGGTTACTAAGTTTTTTCATTATTTTTAATTTTTGTAGAGGAGTCAAGTGAATAGTTTGGCACAAATGGCTTTAATTTTTCAAGTATAACAGCGTAAAATAGGATTTCCATATAACATTGCTGTGTTACGCAGATTGCCATTTTACATCAGAAGTATGGAGAGAGTTTATCATTAGAGAAAATTTTTCATAATATATGTGTATGACAACCTTGTCATTGAAATGATTTTCGTACTATTTCAGCAGTTGTAAGTTTTAGTCTGAATAGCATTAACAGAGAAATTCCTACTCGTAGATACTCTTTTAAAGTATCGTAACACGCTACGAATTGATTGCATTTTTATAACTTGAAAGATTCAGACATCTGTCGTTAATTACTTAATTATTTAAATCGTGAATCGCTTGTAAGATTCGTTTTACATGCCCTACCTTAGTAATACCAAGTTCTTTGAGATCTCTACGGGCTAATGTTAACAATTCCCTACCTCGTATGTCGTGAGAAACGAACTTGTCAGTGTATTCGCCCAGTTGAAGATTCTCTAACCAAGAGCACACCTCTTGAACACCCCACATAGTAACTTGATCCCGAGCAGGATGCGTTCCAGAGTTACCTCCTAACCGTCGGAACTTCAACCAGAATAAACCTCTATGGCGATTTTTCTTATCTCCCTGTTTCAGCGGAATATTTCATTAATTCGGAAGCCTAACAAAAACATATGTAAAATTAAAAGTCCTACCTGATCATCAGATGGCAAACATTGTAAATATACTAATCCTGTGCCTCCTTCGTCAAATACACATTTCTTCAATTCTTGTTCCATGTTGGCCAAGGAAAAAGATAACTTATTTTCTAAATCTTCTCGCAATCTCTGCATTGTTTAAATTTCGGTTTTAACAAACGGATAAATGTCGAAACGGTGAAACACGGAATACTTACTAAATTATGTGCTTTATCTCTAAGTAACTCGCAAGAGTCTTCGTAAAGTTGTCTTGCACTTGAAACCAATTCTGTTACGACTGGTCTCAAATTGATCTAGTGGAATGTATTATACGATTAACAACTTGGTACAAGTTAACTAGCAAAGTAATTGCAGGGTATAAGAGATCTAAACATAATTATTAGACTGCGGATGTTTATGCAATTTTCAAACAAACAAAATAAAATCTGATTTTCAGTGGTGGTAGCCTTTGTAGATCTGAAATAAATAAAAACCGTACTAAATTCTGTGGAATTTTATATTACAGCATTTCTTGAAAATTTTCAAAAGCCATATATGCATAAAGATCCGCAGTCTAATAATTATAAACAGAAAGCGTTCTAATGTTATAAAAACTGCTACTAACTCCCTGTAGAATTTTTCCGTCCGGATGTACTTGCTCAAGCGCCTGATCTGTTCGTGTTGCAACTTGATATAAATCTGCTTCTAAACTTGGATGCGATATAATGAGCAGTTTTACCCATTTAACCAAGGTTGTAACCACTTCAATGAACCCAAGCAAAATATACATTTCTTCATCATTTAAATGCGACGGCTTTGTATGTGTCGATAAATTGGACTTAGATTGCGAATGCAATTGTGCACTACTTAATGTAGATGTTGATTGGGATATTGCAGTGAGTGTACTACGCTGTTTCTCTTCCCACGTTTTTAAAGATGTCTCAAGAGCCTGAAAAGGTATAATTTAGGTTTACGTTATGTTTATATTGTATTTAATAGCAATACTTTTACGTATATGTTTAATAATAGTTAAAGGTGTGCGAATATGCTCGGGAATCCCGAAATTTTTTCGAGAACTCGACATTTTTGAGTTCCCGCAGACCTCTATCATTCATACATTAACAAATTATTTTGCTTACCCTATTTCTATAAAGCATTTGCATACGATTTTTGTGTATGATGCGTATAATTCCAGGTGGTTGAATCCAGGCTTCACCATCAACTTGTATAGGCACGCCTTCATTTCCCAGAATATTAATTTGAACTGTTTGACACTGCGCGATTCTGTGATGTTGCAAATTAATGAGTCTTGACGCAGCCATTTGAACAGAACCGAATACCGCAACAACTTCTAGTATACGGTCATCGAACGAGGGTGCTAAAAATAAATCTCCTTCCTTGGTGCCACCCCAAAAATTTGTGCCACCCATAAAACTATAAAATTTCATTTAATTGAAAGATTTATAAGAACATGTACTTTACGCTTATATTAATATTTCCACTGTTTAGATTCGTATGTATACCTTGGAATGTTTAATACAACTATTCCTTGCAAAGAAGGTAATGGTATCCGTTGACCATCGCATTCTAGTTGCACTCTTTGTTCGAGGTTTTTGTACGTTTTCTGTAACCATTGTTTAGATCCCAGAACACCGTACCACATATAATTTTTTGCTCGTGACCGACATTTCTCCGGATGTTCTTCTCTCTTGTGATGAAAATCAAGACTAATTTTAGCATCTATGCCAATTCCAAAATAATTGTTCATAACACAACGTTCGAAATAGCCCTCCCTAAAAGTAAAATAATTAAAGGCGACATTATAATTTAATGAAGTTCAATCTGTTTACTAAAATAGGGTAAATCGATATAACGAACTATATTATGCTTACATTAAAGTTTCATCTGGGTCCATTAACGGTGACACTGCTGCACAAAGTGCATCTGCGTTTGCAAGTAATGCTTGGCTAATGAGACCTGTTCCTCCACTAACGTCTAGAAACATTTACAATATTTAATTTAAAATACTATTAAAATTTTGTAATATTTGAAAAGTGTAAAATACTTACTGGGCCACATAGACAATCGAACTAATGGATTAATGATCGGAAGTTTTTTAGCATCTTCGGTTTTATCGAACGATTTTACTCTTTCATGGCGTAAACTTGCATTAGAACCGCCAAATCGCGCGGCTGTAGCAGCTAAGGAAACAACTTCCGATGCTTTTAATAAACTGCCGCTGCTAATTCGACGAGTTGCTTGAGGAGAAAAGCCAGCGTCTGGTAGTTCAACGCTTACTAATTACAAACACAATTGATTATTAACTTCGTATTAGGTATAATAATAAAAAAGAATAACCAATAAATAGGTACTTATAATAAATAGGTAAACTTTTATAAATTCGAATGTGTAAATAAACTTACATTTTTCCATACTTTCACCATTATGTCGTCGTAAATACGGACTCATTTTGTATGCTGTATCCAAATCATGCTGACTTTCAATGGACATCGATGGACTTGGAGGATTAATTATAACACTTATTGTAGGTGGAAAGTTAGTAGATTTTTCATTTGTTGGAGTGGTGTCCGAAGAAACAGTAAAACAACAAACTGGACTTAATAGATCAGATGTTTTGATATCTTGGGAGTTGTTAGATTTCATACCATCTACAGTATTTTGTTCGAGGGATCCTAATTTAGGCTTGACTTTGTTCTATAGAATTAAAATGTATCATTTCAAATATTTTTTCAATCAGTACAAATTACGTTTAAAAAGAAATTGCATTTAAAGCAGCGGTTTCCAATCTTTATTTTTCTAATAGATATAGTAATATAGACACATTTTAAAAACTGTTAAGTTTTATTTATTTGTAGATATCATGGTATGAAATTAATTTTTTATTAAAAACGTTGGAAACCGCTGATTTAAAGGATATTAAAGTTTACGGTTGACTTACCTCTCTTTCGATAACTGTGAAAGTTTTTGCTGGTTTCTTAAAAGATCTTCTGGCGATATCATTGCCTTCTACAAACTGAGCTAAACTACAATATTTTTGCGGTTTCTCTACATGCTCAGACTCTAAACATTCTCTAACAGAATCATATTTTTCTCCGATCATTGTGCTTATTAAATCTTGTCCGAGGGAACTTAAATCATCAATTAAACTTTCAGAATTTTGTACTTCGCTGGTAAACATTTCTGAATTATCAGGTGAATCGATATGCCCAATTTCAGAGCTGTCGGATCTTTTGGTAGAATCGAATATGTCACTACCTATGCGAACTGGAATAATTAGAACAAGTTATCTATAAAATGTATAAAGCAAGGTTCAAAATGAACTCTTATAAACTCGAAATATTAATCTTTGTCATGCAAAATTATCTGATGCCTTTATTAACTTAGGATTTCGAAAATTCTCCGTATATACTTACCAATTTCACTTTCACTATTTCGCATTATATAACTTTTCAAATCCGAAGTATCTGAGTTTATGCTATCTGTACTAGCAATACTATTACTACAACTATATCCAGGTGTGTCCATTTTACTTCTGTTTTCGAACTTTTGTTCATGCTCTGGGGACACGTGCCGAGAATGAATTGAATCTGTATCAGGGGAAATAATAGTATCTTGTATAGTAGCGTCATCCGAACTTGTATCAAAGTTTGTTCTCGTAACACTTGTTTGAACTTCCGATGAAACTTCTATATTGTTAGACTCGTGTTGATAATTAGACACATTAATTTCTGTTTCTTCTTGAGTGTATACAGATATAGACTCATGAAAATTAAATGGGCTGAAAGAACAGTAGTAAACATCGGCATTTTTAATATACTTAAATACCTACAAAATTCTACTAAATAGATTGAATACGTCAAAGTGGTTTCAGGTTTTTACTAAATTAAGTGTAATATATCTATTTTTATATAAAATAAATATATCTACCCTTGTGGTAAATTTTCACTGTTTCTTCTACTATCAGCAAACCCATCGGGAGCAGGTAATGTTAACAACTCTTCAGGTTGTGAATCTCTTCTAAGATCTGGCATTGGGCTTAAAGACGCCACATTAGGAGTAGGACTAAGATTGCATGCAGAATCTTCTGTACTTTCTATAGATTCTATTAACGGCTCCACAGATAAGATTTCGTTATGTTCAAATTTTAAGCCAGGAATATCCATTTGTTGCTTTTTATCTATAATACAAAATTGTTCGTTATAAATATTTCAAGGAACAAAGAATTTCGAACAACGAGAAAACATATATCTTAAATGAAATGATTATTTAGGACTTACTTGATACAGAATTCAAGATTGTAGTATCATCCAATGAAGCAGTTGCATCTGTTGTTTTGGAAGTATGTTTAGTGTGTGTATTAATATGATCGTCTACGGTCAATTGTAAATACTCTACAAGATGTCTTATAAATCTTTTTAAGCTATTCGCTCTATAATCACGTGAAAAATGAATAACAGTATTTAACATTATTTTTAGTTTTTAATCAATAGTTTATTTAGCTTCGGAAATTGTACGGCTTACCTTGACATTACAATTTCTCTCTCTACAAAACGTCTCCCTCTTAGAACTTTTTTTAAATTCGTTATGTCTTTTTCTGGTTTCTCTAACGCACCTTTCTCATAGCTTTCAAGTGGTAGACAAGCATCAACATTTAGATCATTATTATCCGTTTCCTCTGGATATTCACTTAAATATCCTTCTTCCTTGCACAACGTTTGTAAAAACAAATCAAGCTTCTGCTGAAGTACCCTACACTTGTCTTCCACTTGTTGGTCCTTTAAATTTATATTTTCTACTATGTGCGACGCAAAATCTTTTACTGTGTCACACAAAATTCTGAAAATAAATATTTGTAAGTAATCTACGTTGCACAATTTAATGTATAATATTATAAATATATAATTTTACAACTTATTCGAATAGCATTGTATTTTTTGTGGAATACTTACTGAATACTAGATAAATCTATATTGTCCTGATCCGACTCTAAAATGTTTGTTACGTGGGTAATAACATTACTTTCGTATTGATGGACAATACTGGACTTTAAAGCAGTTTTGTGACATGGCAAAGATATGCTACGTTCAAAAGTCATAATACTCCATCGATCGAGCATTTTCGTGCCTGCTTTCTCATATTTTTCTAACAACTGGGGCAAATGAGTATCATCATCACAAGAAGACCCCCAACCTAATACACGTGCCAGATCATTTCCTGTTCCCAAAGGTAGAACTCCAACTTGGCACTGCTTCTATTGCAAATTTTTAAGCAATAAATAATTATGTTAATGATTTTAAGCAAACCATGCACTCGGAAAAACTTACAATAACGCAAATATATCCTACTGATTTCATAATAATAGTACAAGAAGCTAATCATGTTGAGGGACCCAATGTCTACCGTAACAATTTCTGTTAAATATGCCTACGACACTGAGGACCACCGGACTGCGGTGAGATGGCGAGGAGTGAAGACGTTACCACGTGTAAACCCTGACAGGTTCCTAATATATTCATATTACGTTTATAATAGAGGTATTTTTGTTCTAACTTTATATATTCCCACTCTGTGTGTTCAATCTCTGCCCTTATAACTCTAACAAATCATAATAAGTTACATAAACTCTAAACTTATGGAACAGCCTTGTTAAAGTTCTTTGTGTTAATCGTGAATTATTGATAAATTTTAGACTTATTACACAACTAAAATATATTATAGCAATAAAGATAGAAACATAAGCTAAAATCAAAATATCATATCCACTTATATATATAAGCAGAACATATTAATTAAATTCAATATTATTTTATGTGAATCTACAGAAGAGTTATCTGTTTCATTAGATCTTCTTTTAATGAGGTAACAGATTAACAATGAAACTCGAATTATTAAAGTATTCTATTCTATTTTATTAGTTCGTAAATCTGCATTATTTATCACGGTAGTAAACAGGAAGTGGCTAGCACAATGAGTAAAAGGTTCAGACAATTAAAAAACATGACTATTTAAAGTACTTAATAAAAAGAACTGTAAAGTAATACTCAAATAATAAATATTCACATTCAAGAATTATTAAAAGATTCGTGCTTAATTTACACTTACCATCTACAAATAAAGTTAATGAAGCTTCACGCATACAAAGAATCCTAATGCATAAACACCAGTATCATCTGAAATAAAATTATAAAAGAGACACGCCATGCTTTTGAAAATATTAAAGCTTTTTGTAAACATTTACTTAACTCTTTTGTGAAACTCACAAATTTACAATATTCAAGAAAATTTGAAAAACCTTTTATTATATATTTTCTCATTTCACTTTTTCATCATTGAGAAAATTGTTATCTTGTCGGTATAGAATATGTTTATAGAATACAAAAGGAAGAATCCACTTTTATTTAATTTTTAGAGAAGTGTTAAAGAAATTAATTTTATTCGAATACTCGATACATACTACAGGAAATATTAAAACATTCTAAACAATAAGAACAATATACAAACATGCGAATAATAAAAAAACTGATAGTAACTTAATTTTTAATTCACCTTACTTATGTTCTTCCAGGTGTATATAGTGATGTAGTTTTCAAATATGTTTATAATTGTAATCAATAATCATGCATTTGTAGGTGCGTATGACCATGGTTCAACATTAACTCTATAGAGCATTACAGCTTTTATATAATATAATCATATTTACGATAAATGTATATAAGTACATATATATATATATCAGATGAGTACAAAAGTTCGTACCCAATTTACCTCGTGACCTTTTTTGAAAATAAATATAAAATGTTCTGAGACAATTGTAGAAAATAGTGGTGACTATATAATTGATAAATAAAACTGTTATTTTTTTAAATATAACTGCTCACATTTTATTTTCAGATAGGGTACGAACTTTTGCAATCATCTAATATACATATAACGTAATAAAAAATTGAGTGCATGCAATCAGTTAATATGTACAAAACGAAAAAAAAATCGTCAAATTCACTGCTTTTACTTACATGCATCCCTAAGCGATCTATCTCAGAAAGAACCCAACCAACGGATCCGTCACCACTGCACACCAGTATTCGAAATGGATCAAAGTGACGAAATAATCTCAACCTGTCCGCAATGAATATTCAAGTTCTCTTCAAAAAATGAACATGTATTGAAAAATTGTGTATAAAGCAACATAAAAAATCTTACCCTGGTCCTGGTCCTCCTTTTATTAGATCAAATACTTGTGCAGGGTTTAATAATTGTTTAAATCTTCTAAGAAATTTAACACCTTGATTGTCACCAGATTTACTATTTACAAATACTAAAAGTGGACTGCACCCAATAGGTCTAATAGCTTCCCAAGCTTCATCGCTACCTATAAACATTTATTTATTACAGAAAAGATGATGGTTCTCAATATTTCATTTCTAAGGGGGTAGACTCGTTTCCAGGATTGCAAGGGTACAGGATGCGCCTTCCCATTTCTCGATAATGCAAAGATAGGGTTTTTCAGTAGTCAAAAGCGCTGGATAAAAGATCAATCTAGGCCGCAATTGTCCTCCAAAGTCCTATTTTTACGTTTACGAGGCGTTATGAAAATAGCTACATGCGCAGCTGTATGCTTCCAAATAATACAAATTACGCTTTTGACTACTGAAAAAACTCATCTTTGCATTATCGAGAAATGAGAAGGCGCATCCCGTACCCTTGCAATCCTGGAAACGAGTCTACCCCCTTAGAATACCCCCTAGGAACACAAGACAATACGAATGTATAAATATTACTAAATTTACCTATACTATGCAGTGCTATAGGAGGAACTACACTCAATTTAGCTGGTCCTAATGGACATTTAACACTTATGGCAGGTCTGCATGCTGTATGTACTGTAGCTCTACACCATAAACATCTCCAATCTTGAAGTCTAAAGAAATGGTAAGAAAACGATTGATAAAAGTTTGAAACTTTAAATGAAATAGATTTTGTGATGCAACTTCGTACCTGAGCACAGAGCCACAAGTCTTTTCGCATACAGAACATTTTGAGGATACTGGTAAATTGCCTTCCATCCATTGATGTGGCATAGTAATGTTCTAAGCAGAAAGAGAATTCATTTTATTAGCCATTTTATTTGTTCATTTTATAATTTGCCTTGCACAGGGAATATAAAGTTTCTTTCAATTGTACATACCCCATCTTGGTCCTCAATAATGTCCTTGCCAATAGATGCCAATGTAGTCCATTTGCAATTATTTATTGCTTTTATACTACATTGTTTATGAACTTTATATTTACATATTTCACAACTTAATCCATGGGAGGTAACACCTATAACATACAAATACATTAACATAATTGTTTCAGTCAGTTATTTTAGCATAATAAACCAGCATCTAATTCAAAAATTTCATTCTTGGTGTTTCTTAGTGTTATTTAACAAAAGATTAAAAAGCAGAATGTATTTATGTACCATAAAGTGTGTCTCTGCAAACATTACAATATGTTGGTCTTGCATGACTTGTTGCGTACCACTGATGATTACCAGTAAGCATTTCTGTAATTCCAGAATCGGCCTGGACACGACTCTCTGTTACTGTTCTCAATGCGTTCAGCCAATCTTCCATTTCTTGTCTACTTTCGCCACAGAGAACCAGTGATCGAAACGGAGTTATCACCTGTTACAAAACAAACTGCATGCTTTATCTAACAATCACTGTCCATTGCTTAACTTTTATATAGCTATCTTTTAATACAATTAGTCTACGGATCTTTATGCAAAATAAAAATCGTCTGTGTCAATTGCAAGAACTAGAAACTAGATTGAATGTTAGTTCTTCCCTTAACGATTTTAATAGAGGAGAAATTTTGCTATAAATGCATAAATATCCGCAGTCTAATTACAATGTACGATCAGGCCGCAACACTAAACTCACACACAACATATAATTATGAAAGATATCAAGAAATTCTTTGGAATGAAAGACAAAAGTAATCAAATGGAACAATAAATGTTCTAGCGTAGTAGTCTAGTTCGGAGTAGAGAAACATGAAAACTAGTTTTCGCTAGTAGTGTCACAAGCATGCAAGTAAATCATGATTTTATTTGATAAAGATTACATTTCGTGGGATATGTATTGGTGTAAATGCAAGATGTGTGTTAGAGGCGAACTGTCGTGTAATTCTTTCGAAAAATAACCTTCTGCTTAGACACACGATACAAAACGAAACATTACCTTGAATCGAGAACGGGTTCTCTGTTGCTTTGGTGACATTTGAATTGCAATTTTAGACACATTTGAATTCGTCGAATTTGCGCGTGTCGTGAATAATGAGAAATGTTACATCGTTAGAGTGGATATCAATTTTTGTGTACGCGACGAGTATCATAGTAAAATACACCGAGAGTCGGAATAACCAAAGATATAGTTGTGTGAGCGATACTCTTTTCTTCTTCTTTAAGCCATTGCTATGTCCTATTTTCCATGGCGCATGTCATGTCACCTCGTTTATAAATAAGTGTCCAAATGAAAACGACATGCATTGTTGTAGACTGTTATTCTGTGCACGGCTTCTATTGTCAATGTGTTATTATTCTGTCTGTAAAAGCTGTCTGCAATTCTGCAACGTGTAATCGCAGACACATCGGGAGAACCGCAAATGCACGTTCAGCTTCTCGGGGATTTCCATTCAAAAGACGATTGAATAGAACCGCACAAAGCATGTGTGCATTTTAGTTTCAGATATTGATTATCAACGTAATGTAAATACGAAGCGATATGTATTTATTAATTAGTAAATGCAATCATAAATAGCATTATCGATTTCCGTAGAAACAAAGACGACACTTTCGCTAAATCCTCGATGCTTTTCTGCTTTGATTAATATATCGTACAAAGTGTAAGATGAAATTATATAGACTAATATTTTTTGGAAAAGAAGTATAGAAATTATATTTTCTTGAAAAAATGTTCACAACGAAAGAACTCGAAGCAGCGATTTACAATTAACGAAACATAATGGAAATAGTCATAGTAGTATTGCTGGCATCATGCATTATACATATTTCTCGCCCTTGTATAAGTATGGGCGTTTTTGTATAAATATAGTATGAATAAAGGAAACGATTAAGTGTATTTATTAATAAGTCAAATGTACATAAATACGTATAAAACAAATGACTATAGGTGTCTGATTCTATTTGTAAAGCAGTGTATTGAAATGACACGAGGTATGGCGGCTTTTGTCATTTAGTAAATTGAGCGATCACTTTCGTGGTACATGTAATTAAATTTTCAACCCCTTATTTCCGGCGCGCCCTGTTTAAATGTCAAGCACTCGTGCGTACGACACAACACACGAACGACATGCATATGCACACGAACATACGCACGCACACGTCAGTCACATCGTTTTACAAATTGCAACATAAATGAAACAAGGGCATCAATGGGATAATAATCTCAAGCGAATATTCTACGTTGACTCATCCAACAAGCATAAACTGAAGTGTGCATCAGGAATCAAACGACATAATGTTAACTATCTTTGTCAGAAAAATGAAAAATTTTTGTCACAGGATGCTTGAAAATGTTGTGCAATTATATTTTCGACACTCAGAATCAACACTTCTTAATTACTCGGATATACCTTCCTCTACACCTTAGAACTGAACTGTCATATCAAAATCTTAAGAGGAAAATATGTGCTATGACTTATAAATAAGAATTAAAAGAACATCTTATACGAAATAGATTGCGCGTCGCGACGACTGGCGTCAACTGAGCGCTCCTCTTAATTCTGTTACGTCCCGACAACGGCGCAAGTGTCGTTTCTCTTGGATCGCGTTACGGTGGGTTTACATGAATCTATAGCTTATGCACTATAATATGTATCGCATTTTTAAAAAAAACTGATATCATTAAAGAAAATTTTGACGGTAATAATGTAATGAATTTTAAATTGCAAAAAACATGCCGATCAATATAAACACAGTCAATACATTCATTCTTCATCCAAGTTCTATCGTACAAAAATGATGAATCCAATTCTTTGGATGAAAATGTTTGTCTGATTGAAATTCATTATTTTTATTTATTGCAATTAATGTAAAAACAATAACTGTTTCTTGTGTATTATAACGTTAGTAATTTACTCGGATTTGCTGCTCACAAGTATGATAGAAAAGTAATATATATTTTTATTACAGTATTTGCACAAAAAGTTGTACGATAATAGTGTTAATCGGCAAATTAGTGGTCTAAATGTAGAATTAAATTAATATAAACACACAGATATGATCGATAAAAAAGTGGTGTATAATAAAGTCCGATCGAGTAAATCAGTCGCTGCGTGTTGGTATTGGTGTAATATTGCAGACGGTGAGTGACCTGGCTGTGTTGGAGCAGCGATTATTGGGTACAACATAAAAGATTAGAAATTAGTCAGAATCGTGTATATGGTTAAATTTGTCGGTAGATAGTTAGTAATTACTGCATTGTAATATAATTAATATAAGGCGTAAGAATGATTTTGTTAGAGATACATAACAGGATACTAGAAGAGACATTAACTAACAAAATAAAAAATACTTTATCGGGGTAAGTGAAGTATTTGTCATTTTTCAAGCGAATATTTCTGTTTCCGAGGTAGAGAGAAAGATTACGAGTAAGGGCGGTGTCCGTTTTAAATATTAATGTTTAATTTGAACACAATATGAAGAACCATTTTCGTTTATACATTCGCACACACATTATAAATTTCTTTTCTTATAATTCTAGACGACTTTATAAAGTACATGTTACCTATTTATATTATGCCCAACACTTTTTCCCATGTAAATTCTGCAATTATAACGTATTTACTTGAAATTTTGAATGTAGCTATACGAATATTGGAAGTTACAAGAATCTGCTCCATAAATAATGTATTCTATTAATTTCTGATGTACTTTTCTTATCACCAATGTTCACAGTTTAATACAATAACATAATATATCTTTTGTAGTCATAAACCAGAATCTACAGATGTTGTTATAGCAGATTTTGATGGCGTATTATTTCACATTTCTAACTTAAGTGGTGACAAGTCAAAAATTAGAGTAAGTGTGCAAGATTTTTTTAAACTACTATTTTATATTCAATACAACATTCCTAATAACATTGTTTATATTTTATTTATTCATTAAATAATATATTAACAGTATTCCGTTTATGTTTTAATTTTTTTCTACATATTCGATGATCTTATCATAGGTATAAAGATTAATTGGTCATGTTCTTTGTAATTACACAGTAGGATGTACCTTATAATATATTTCTTTCATTGTAGACAAGTATTTTACTTAAATTTTATAAACAATTACAAGAGCATGGGGCCGACGAGTTACTTATACGTGAATATGGATCTTATCTTATAGCTCCCGAGAACGGTAAAGATTTTCTCAGAAATTTCTCGAGCGTGTAATTATGTATACATAAATCGTTCAGTTGTGATATTTGATGAAATTATTAATACTTGCAGGCTACAATGTTTCTGTATTAATAGATTTGGAAAATTTGCCAGAAGATTGGGAATTATTAGTCAAAAAAATTGCGCTTCTAAAGAGACACTGTTTCGCCAGTGTTTTCGAAAAGTATTTCGAGTTTCAAGAAGAGTACTACAATTCTCCCGGTACAGAATTACAAAAAAGGGCAGTTATCCAATACAGAGATGAAGAAACGATGTAAGTGTGGGTCCATTTTTTCTGGTAACGTACAAGTCAAATATTTATCATCGTATGAATTCTGATTAAGGTATGTCGAAGCCAAAAGCGATAGAGTAACAGTTGTATTCAGTACTATATTCAAAGACGAAGATGATATGGTTATTGGAAAATTGTTTTTACAAGAATTAAAAGAAGGTAGACGCGCAAGTCATACAGCTCCACAAGTTTTATTTAATCATCGTGAGCCTCCTCTAGAATTACAAGATTCTGGAGCTGCTGTAGGAGATTGTATTGGATACATTACATTTGGTAAATATCATTTTACAGTTTTAAACTTTACAAATAAACGAGGGCGTAAGAAAAAGAATATATAAACATTTTTCCAACTAGCTAAGATAAAATATACATTTACAAATTTGTTTTTTATTTTCATAGTATTATTTCCACGGCATACAAATAGAGAAGCTCGTGATAATACCATTGATTTAATACACATGTTCAGAAATTATTTGCACTATCATATTAAGTGTAGTAAAGTTTACATTCACTCAAGAATGCGTACCAAAACAACAGATTTTTTGAAAGTACTAAATCGGGCAAGATCACAGTCTAAGAGTATCGAAAAGAAAACAATTACGTAAGTTGCTTCTATACTATTTTGTTTATCTAACGCATTTCGTCAATATAATACAAACGGTAACGTTATATTTCGCAGGGGTCGAACATTTATTAGGAAGGAATGAATATAAACATAATATTACATCCCTAATATTGTTTTGATAAAGGGTAAATGACAAAGTCTTCGTTTATCCCATAGATTTGCTAGAAATTCTTTAATCTTCTGGCAAGAAATATTCTTTGTAACGGAGGATTCTAACTCGTAAGATTAATGAGTCGAGAGCTTTCAATCTTCAAGTTTTACCACACATTGTCTTCGAACAGTACAATGTTCTTTAGAAAAGTCTACATTACTGTAGATATATCTAAAATGTTATATGTGCAGCAGGACAATGCATGATTAAAAAGTTATTTTATATTAACGTTCTTAAAGTAATGCCACAAGGATGCATAGAATCTACAAAGAAATCAGGGAGTTCGTTGTCTGTCTGTGAACGACATTAAGAAAATTTGTTTCATTATTTCTATGCGTACAAAAATTATGTTAACGACTTTAATACCGATCATTATTATCAAAGTATGTACAACTCCACATTCTACTTCTTTCTAATACACGCAATTATATTAATTAATTACATTCAAAGCATCCTTCTTTATCAAATACCACGAACAATGAAAAATGTTTAAAATATGTAAAAAGAGATGCGTGGGTTATTACGAAATAATACATTAATGTATGATTTGTATGTTTAACACAGCATTGTGTTTTTCTTTTTGATAAATTATTTTTATTGTCTATACTCTCTTATTAACATATAATTATTATAAGATAATAAAAGTATTAATTCTACATAATAGGTACCATAATTGTGAAACCTTTGTTACAATATTTCTAAGGGAAAAGTTTATTTAGTAGGATTTAGCGTTATTGATTCGTAATTAGCGAGTGGTCATAAGGGTTGGAAGATCAGATTGAGGTGCAAACTTGGGAGTGCCACAGACATGAGTATTCAGTAATAACCACACCCTTTTATTTAGCACAGACACAAAAGGTGTTGAGACAGGTTGTGTGCCTTTTAGGGTTTCAGTTACAAGTGTTCTCTCAGCCAGAATGTGTGATAACATTATTAGATCTTTGATATAATCAGTTTCTTTAATTATAAATGAAAGAAATTAAAATTGTCGATTTTCGTATACGTTCCGTTGCATTCTTAATAATATGTAAGTATTGTAGAATGCAGAAAACATTTAACTTCATTTTAACATATTTATATTTACTTTCTATTGTGATTTTAGTATGCGATGTACAAAATTTTAAGTGGACACGCGTTACCAGTTACACTATTATTTCAGATATGAAAACTTATGTCGTATAGTTGTGAGTTGTTTATATTACATAGAAAATAGAACAAAATAACTTGCAATTAATATTAGTGATATTATAAAAATGCAGAATATTGCGTGGATAAAGTTATATGTGTGTGGAAAGAATAGTTTCTAGAAGCTTAATGAAATAACAAAGAATTTTCAGCTATCAAATTATGAAGGAGACAGATGAACCGACCATCGCATCATTTTTGTCTTCGTCATCTTTTTCACCGTGTTCACCTAATGAAATAGCTATACGTCCAGGAGATTGTGTTGAAGGTGTTGAAAAATGGTTGGAAGACGAAGCACTACCGGGATTTCGTGTTTGGCAACTTGCCGGCATAATCCTTTCTATTTTGCTTAGCGTGCTGATTGTACTTTGTTGTTGTATTCGATTCAGAATACCGCGGACCAAGCAAGAGATAGAGGCTGATTACATTCGAAAAAAAATCACGAAAAGTTTCAGACAAGAATTATCTAAAATTAGTAATGTAGACATGGATGATATGGATTTGAAAAAAGGTAAAACTGTTTGATTGAAAATGAAACAGTAAAATTTGTATTAATCTCAATCTAATACATATACGTTCTTCTTTTATTAGCATTAAGTAAAATTCAAAATAAATTTGATATGGAAAGTGACGAGGTACAAAAAGAACATCAAGATATGACTCGCAAAACCACACAACATGGATTACGATCAAGATTCAATGCAATGTTCAGGATAATGCATTTTACTAAACAAGAATATACCGAAGCTGATAATATAATTTAATTATTTGTACAGATGGCCGTTAAAATTATATTGTCTAATTGATAACTAAGTTTCTCAAAATAATCATACTGTCAGATATCCTGTTTAAAATGTTTCATAATTATGTTCAGCATATAGAAACAGAATAAGTAAACTCTACACGGTTTTAATTGACTAAATATAATCTTTATTTGATGAGTATAATACAGAAATCAAGTTACTTTACATGCAACAATAATCTACTCCAAAGGATAATATATTTTGGAAAGCACTTAATGGGACTATGATGTACATTACCTACCGCATTATGTTTTATTTATTTATACTATTATCTGATTAGTACTGTTAAAGGTGCAGATTTGCCACTATTATTAAATAAAATAATAGTTTACAAACTATATATTCAATTAAAATGAAACTTTTAATTTAAGACGAAATCACAGTAAAAATTTTATGTTGCTGTTAATGATTAATAGAGCACTGATATATTTGTCTCTAAATGATGTTGGATTCTTAACGCTATTGTTACAATTATAATGCATATCAGAAATAAAAGTTGCAGATAAGAAAGTACGTTTCTTATTGTCTCTCTGACTCTCTCTCTCTCTCTCTCGCTCTCACTTTCTCTCTCTCTCTCTCTCTCTTTCACTCTCTTCTTCCCCTTCTTATAAAAAAGGGAAATATTCTTGTGGGCTACGCAATTTGACATATAAAATTTTATTATTGTATTTATGAAATAATAAATTTTTGGAAATATTGTGAAATGAAACACAATGAAATACAAATATTTATAAAAAACATTTATTACTCGATAAATATAAAATGAGCACTTGTAATCGCAAAACTGAATCAAATATATAAGTTCGTAACGAGATTTTGTTACATAGAGAGCATCGAAGCGTAAATAAACGAGAATGTGAAAAGACGTAACAATAAAAAAAGTCAATGCTTCTAAAAAAACGTTTTGAAAACTCAAGGAAACAAGTGTAATCAGAAATTCAAGCTTTTGTAATATAGATTCTTTGCAACTATAAATTATATTAAACAATATCATTTCTCACAGAGAAATAAAAGTTGTAGAGGAAATATGACAAGTCATATACACAACGCTCGCACGTATACTTTACACGCACGCATATAGGAATGATTCAATTAATCATAGTACTTTAACTATACCTTATTAATGCTTCATCCATTTCATAAAATGAATTGAAAATTAATTTAATAGGAAACTCGATGTAAGGTTTATAAAGAATTAATCTAAATTCTTAACATTGTACAACACCAACTGGTGTATTCTTCTCCATATTTTTAATAATATCACATAGAGTAGTTATTCACATGGAATATTTTAATCGTGTTTTGATGTACGTTTTAAAAATTCTAGTGTCATCAGAAGCTCGTGTGGGTCAGTAAGATTTCTTCTTAAGTACATTCAATTAGAAAAAAAAAAAACGTTAAACGAGAAGTCCCAATAAAAAGAAAAATATGTTTAAATAACTTTTAATTAAATATTATCGTGTAAATTAAGTACTGGCGTTTATTTGTTATCCGCGTTATTTGCTTTTTAAGTGTAAATTATATATAATTGACCGGGAAATGTTTTGTACGTTTTCGTTTGTACAACGAGAAATATATAGTATAAATAAAAACGCAAATACTTAGTTTACAACCTGGCCTATACACTTCTTCTAGGAAAAGATAATAGAAGAATAAATTTAATAGAATTACACTATGACCGATGTGCCTCATTAGATCCGTACCATGATTTTATGATTTTTTATGATTTTTTTTTGATTTTTCATTATAGTGAATTTCTACGAATATTCCTATAAGTAGACAAAATGGTAAGAGATCCTTCCTGCACGGAGGAAAAGGTATGTGTTTCAATCTACTCATAAATTAGGAAAGTTTTAGGAAAACACTTTACAGACTAGAGGATCTCACAGACATATAATGTACAATATAGACATCATTTCCAATGGGACTTACAAATCGTTTCACATTACACAAAACGTATGCACAGAATGAAGGAATTCTACTTATACTTTGTTCAAGATCTAAACTGCATGCGTTCTCCCCGTACAACCCTACTTGTAGTATTAAAAGGGTATAGACACTGATTGATAGACACGTGTAACGATGATCAGGATACCTCTAACTGATGAAGATTGGGAACTCACTACGAGGTAAGAGGTTTCTTCATAGAGCTTTGACCAAATAGCATTTATCGCAATAATCGCGCTAAAATGGCCGATTAAGCGTACCTTCACGAGATTTTGTTTCTCCACCAAGAGAATTTCATTTTCGGGCTTAAATACTGAAAACTGATTACTGTTTGAGGGATCAACGATAAAATTGGTAAAAAACTTCCGCAGCTGCGACTTTTTGGCTCCTCGTCTAGTGGTTCTGTTACAGTTTCGCTTATAATGTTACGGTGAGGCGTGGAATATGGATACGGCGTCGACAGTGGATTACAAGTAATATGTACCTCTCCCATATTCCATTTATTCCGGTTGTCGTTCGACTCGTTTCCTTGCGTGGTCGCAGAAAGATATGAGAAAGGTACCTCTTTATCTGTGAAAGTGATGGAACAATTAGAAATGTTAATTATTCGATTATCTGATGCCAGGTCCTTACTTCTACAATGATTCGGTGTAGGATTATCTAACGTGGAGTTCGATAAATTCATCGACTTCAAAGACGCTTTCCTATAAACTTTCGACCGCGTGAGGGGTTTAATTGTTAGCTGCGGCGATGATACTGATCGTATAGAGCGGGGATTACTATCTTTATAAATATCCATATTGTTTTGTGTAAATTGACAATCGTTACCGTCTATATTTAAGCACTTATTCTTTACAGATATATCGGGATTTATGCGGTAAGGAGTGGGTGTAAGTGGACTTACAGGTTTTGCGACGTTCGACACAGTTGTTTCTCGGGTAATCATAGAATTTTGTATAGTGCACTCATTCGATTTTGTTTCATTATGTTTTATGCACTGATTAGATACAACACCATATTTTTTGTAAGCGATATCAGATTGTAATATACGTTTTATAGATTCATTTCGTTTCTTTGTCACGTTCACGAATTCGGAAAGAGAAGAGAAGTTTTGAGAAAGGACAGGGGTAGTGGTGGTGGTGTTGTTAGCACGCGCTTCATTTGTTCCTAATTGATTAGGTCCAAATGAAGCGTCCATGAACCCTCAGCTTGGGAATCTTGAATAGAATGCGCAGGTCAAATCGTAATTCTTGAAACGGCAATACTGAACGTCCGTACGCAACCAATCGCTCGAACATTTCAGATAGTCGGTTTGCTCCATGTCACGTGGACAGCTAGCTGCTACGGACTCTTCGTTAGCGAAGATGGTCACAACGAATTTTGTCGGTTTAAACGTATTCAGCACACGTCGTATTATATCCTCGTATGATGTTTCTGGAATGTTACTCTCAAATGATACGTACGAGAATTCCGATTCTGGAGTGATATGGATAGTCATATAATTTCCCTGTAAAAAGTACAAAATTGATTTCCTGCCAATAACCATGGAAATTACGAACTAATTAGCATAGTAATCTATTTAAGGGAATCAGAAGCGAAACGTTAAGATTTATCATGGTGATTAGTAGACTGCGGATCTTTACGCAAAATAAAAATTGCCTGCATCGATTGCAAGAAAGAGAAACCAAATTGTATGTTATTTCTTCCCTTAATCATTTTAACAGAGAAGAAATCATATATTGACATCTTCAATTTTTTAAATTTTACAACTATTCTGAATTTCATCTATTCAATTTTTCTATAAACGCATAAAGATCCGCAGTCTAACGATTAGTCTTTCAACCCTATTGTATCTCATAGATCCTAAGTTGCTATACTCGGTACATGAACACAAAAATTAATTACTATGTACGAATGACAGGACAGTCAATGTATTAAGCATTCTAACTGTTCGTTATGTATATGTATACACTTACACTTTTGTTCACTCCGTTCATTGAATACCCACATGGTTCAAACAAGAAGTCATCAATAATCATATTCGGAATAAGTTTGTCGATTCCTGATTTTTGAGTCGCTTCGTCCGCCGAGGTGCAAACGTCTCTAGTAAAGATAGCCATAACTTCTGGATCCAAATGTGTCATTAGAATCTCCAGAGTTTGGTCTGGTTCTGCAGGCTCGTCGTTAACTTTTTCTCTGTTCAGAGTGTATAAATACCAACAATCTGAATCGACAGAACCCAAGCAATAAGCTTCTCCATCTGAAAATACAAAATTTATGTTGAACATTGTAAGTTAATTTTACGTTAATTTAAAAAGAAAAATACAAATTTTCAGATTTTCAGAGCTGTTTTGCTTTATTAGTAGACTGCGGATCTTTATGCATTTATGGCTTATGGAGATTTTCAAAGAATGCTAGAATATAAAATTCGATAGAATTTAGCAAGATTTTATTTGTTTTGGATCTACAAAGACTGTTTCCATTAAGAATAGGATTTTATTTCATGCCACTTTGAAAATTGCATAAATATCCGCAGTCTATTTGTTAGTAATAATTATGCAGTTTCTCGTTACGTGAAATTATTCGTTGGACCCGCTGAACAAAACAGTATAGGCTTGTAGCGCATTAGGTGTACATAAATGTGTTTAAATAATGATTAACAACAACGAAACAGTGTGGCAATTCTAATGCGCTGTACAGGGAGGACGATCGTCGCGCCAACGTTAAATACCACTGTCGGTACCCGCACGTTTTACCTAACAATTCCGTTTCTATCTTGAAAGCAAAACATAATATCGAACTTCCATTAACGCTTTCGGCGGAACAGAGATTCGCTCCACCTTATGATCTAGATTTTCTCCAGTATTTCCAATTTTAAGAAATTCACGCGTTCGGAGCGTCACTTTAATCGTTGCTTGAAACATTTCTGTATATTCAGAATATACAATTAAATTACAATATCATTCTATTATTTAGGAGGATCCAAAGAATCACTATATACGAGATAAAACTGCATAACCACCATTTTGTTAAGGTGAATAACATCTCTAAACTTGATAGTTCGCATCTTTTATATTGCTCTGAGAACCATGTTATCAATCGAAGAACAGCAAATATATGATTACCAGGAAAGAACGTATCGAGCACTGCAACTTCTTTCTCAAATGCTTGATGTGGGGATATCTGTAACTCTGGCTTCTTGTAATTCTTCCTCGAGTAGAACACATTCTAGAACAAACAGAAGCTACATGAAGTTTAAGTTCATCTTTCCCTCTGTTCGTCACACTCTTTTTCTGATGGAATAAATATTTCATCAAGTGTCCTATTGGCAGATGTGACTGGCGACATGCATTAATACACAGGATAGGCTAAGGAACAATTATTAGTGATCTTGGACAAATGTATTCCATGTACAGTATCATAGGTAAGAGAGATCAATAAACCAAGAGGTAGAGATGTATCCTGTATACTAGAGGTTTCCTATATATAGACACATCACTTATCCATGCACTAGGTCAAGTTATATAGGTAAGTACTTTTAACTTCAAATGGCCCGTAGTTAATGAAAATTTCTATGGGTGAAAGTTGTAAAAATGTAATAGCCCAGTATACGTATGTGCCTCATCGGATTTAGAATGTAATACTTGTTTTCGATATTAACTAATCATTGCCAGTATCCTTTTTTTGAAAAAAGCCTATTATATAGTTTGTACAAAATCAAAAACTTATTTAAAATAATGGAATAAACGATAAATAATCAGTAAGATTTATAATGACATCGGAATAAGGGGTTTCATTGGTATTTGAAATATTTCTAGAATTCATGCGTACGTGCACTAATTGCAAATAGAAAATACGAACTTCTACTTCCTCGAAGCCAGTGTATTCCTTTACAAGCTCCAAAAGCGGCTCCAAACACTGAAGAGGTGTAGTTGTACCACATGTTTTCAGAATAAGCCTACGCTTTGATAGGAACATGCTGCTCTCACTGGAAAAATAAAGAAACGTCCTGATGTAATTTTTTAGTACGATTATTGTGTATATTGCTTAATCGGTGCTGATTAGTAAGAGTACTTCAACGTTTGTTTGAACTACTGTGGAGAATCTTTGTTCGTTACACCTTATTGCTTTCTAAATTCGGACAATTTTTATCATATTTATTTAATTCTACATACCCGTGTTAATTTTTACGCATACAATATTTACATTGTAATTTACGTTTACAAAGCCTATTAATATATTTGACTGCAATCCGAGATAGTAGTTTCATGTTATGTTGAAAAAATGTTTTAAAATTTTTTAATTTCTTCTAAGTTTCTTATTACCTGGATTAAATATGTTTGTTACAAATCGAATTTATACAGCATTATAGTAAGATGACAGGGATATATATTGTATAGTAGATGTAAATATTTAATAAATAATGTAAATGAAAAAAATTCAACTTGTTCCTTTTCCTTTCTCTTTAATGATGATATATAAGGTACGAAATGAAGAAAGCAAGAGGCGAGGTTGAAACGAAGTTATCGTTCATCAGAACAATTCCAAAAAGAATAGTTCCGATCTCTTAAAAAATAATTTTATCAGAAATAATGAAGGTTATCGCAGAATGGAAGATATTGAAAGACGTTTACTTGGCCTCTACTGTAATGTTATTTTTAGCTGAAAATTTAGACGGTATTAGGCGCGGATACAGATAAGCGGAAATATACGTTCACGGCAAAATTATTGTGATCAACCAAGGAAACGTGATAACACGAAACTGTTATCATTACGTGAATATTCGATTTTCCTTGGTTTCCCCTGTCGAATAAGATTTCCACACGTTCTATGGGGTTATCGATCGTTGATATTTTGTACAGATCCTAGATTTTCTATGTATAAACGAAACGCACGAGACACGCTACTAGTGAAAACGAAATGTAGCGATAAGCAGGGAACAGATAACACGGTAAAGTACAGTGACCACAGACAAGGTACTTATTGGAAAAGATAAGGTGCAAATAAAAATGAAGAGACGTGCCCGGTTCCTTCCTGAACGGTGCTGTACTAAATTATTTTACTTTAACCCGAGCAATTTCTCCTCTTGTTCTGTTTCAACGTGTTACAGAGTAATCCAAAGATTCCTGTAATGAATATTGTTAACAAATATTTATTCGGCATAACGCATCGAAACTTTGCTCGTTAAAGACCGGCGCGCACAGTTTGCCTATGAAAATGATTCTTATTCGATCGCGAAAGAAAATAGCAGCAGAATTTTCAAGAGTGGTACCTACATAAAAATTGTCCATAAAATCGAGAAAAAAGTCGTAAGACGATAAAACGCTTGCAAAGGGATGATTTACCAGCACATTCTCCGAACGGACGTTATAAAATACATGAAAAAAAGATTCAGAATCGACGAGATGTGTGAAACCTAGATTAATTAAATCATAAAAATATCTATGCAGAATCACCGGCAGCCTCTTTGACTTTCCGGTGTGGACGACGATAGATAGTCCCAACTGGAACTGCGATATGCAGAATATAGAGTGCGTACAAAATAACGACACACGATGGCAACGGATCAAGGAAGTGACGAGACCAATAAATTCTTGCCACCGGGCGATACTTTATCCCGCGGCCAAGTGCGGCAAGAATCTCACGATGTGGAAGTTCAAGATTCCTCGAGGCTCGAGCAATGTAACAGATAATCGGTGCGTTTTCAGAGCGCGTAATAAATGTAACTGAGAGAGATCGTACGAGAGGCACGCGAGCCTAACTATTACATAACAATAGAATTCGTAAGTGCATTACACTTGACGGCGCGGCGCGGCGCGGCGCGGCGACGCGATGCGTCGCGATATGGAGCAACGAATTGACGCCGGCCGACGATTTCAGCTAAAGTCTACTGCGTGACCATAAAGTAGCAACCCTTTCGATGCAACCATCCTCCAACTTATTCACCGGAACGTGATTTCCGAATTTTCATTCACACGCACGGGCTCTTACAGCTGCGTAATGTAAACAGTCAATTTATCGTTCGAATGTGCACGCCTTTTGCAAGTACGTTTTTTTTTCATTTTCTCAACAGTAAACCTACCGACCATCAAAACTGACTGATGTGTATGGTATTATAAAAATAACAAAATTTTTATGTATATTTTCTGCGATTTTTACTATACTGGAGTCAAAAAATATATTCAATACTCAGTCAAATATATTCAGTCAAATATATATTGTTTATTTTATTCATTCATATCTCAAGATGTAACTGTGCCGTCAACTTCAACACTATTATTACTATCAGTGAAATTAATATTCCAATGACTCAGTTTGATCGATTCAATCCATTCAGAATTAATTCAGTCCTATTGTTGCGAACGTAACAGATTTGAATCTCGGAGCCTACTGGCTTAACAATAGGTTTAAATTAGACTTGAATTAATTTTCTAAACAATATAGAACAGAGTGGATTAACTTGCTAAAGGTTGCCGAATCGCTCGAATTATGTAATGCTGCGTTATTTCCGTTAATTTGATAATTACGTTACCAAAAGTGGAAATAGAAAAAGAAGTCCTGGCCGCCACAATGCTGTGTCTTATCTTAATTGTCCTCGCAGGAACTTCATGTAATAAATAATTTCTTATTATCTCTGGTATTGTTAACATCTAAAGTAAATGTTCGACTATATGCTGAAGTGTTAAATGAGAATAGTGACGTGACTCTTTTGTGATGTAATAAAGAAATTTTGGTTTATCGTTATTACCGACACTATTATCGGACTTATATCATTGGAAGCTTAAAGTGTACGTGTGAGATTAGAGTATCTTTTTTATCAGTTCACTTATTACCGACTGGTTGTTTCATGTGTAATTAATACGAAAGTTGCAGACGACTTATTAATAGAAAATCAGAGATGTGTACTGGTAAATGTATTGACTATTATTCAGATTGATAGCATCCGCGAGCGCGTAAAATTCGCTGAAACAAAATAATTCATAAAGTATACGGACGATTAACGTCTTCAATCAGCACTCTTAATTTATTGAAACATTTAGCTAAAGGCCAATCACTTGTATTAACTTCCACCATTATAAATCAATCTACAAATGCGAGACTTTGCATAAACATCCGTAGCCTACCGATAAGTTAGGTCAAGGGATAAAGATGCCTCCAGTCGTTTGTTTTATGATGAAAGTTCCTGATGCCTATGATTAATGCTCGCCGATTAACAAGAGAGATTCCATTACCAAGTAAGATAAAGATAACTCTATTTTCAGTTCGTTTACTGTGCTATTTTTAGAGTATCGAAAAAGAAATTTTTTAATTACAAATTTGGTTCCCCACTCTGAAAAACCCAGAAAGCAGCATTAAAGAGAAATCTCGGTAGAATTTCTACCGAGATTCTTTATAAATCTGCGAAGTTTAAAAAGAAAAATCGAACATTCTGGTTCCCGAAGTTCCTCGTTAGAAATAATCTACGTTGCTATTCTTACGGCGTGTCGTTGCTAAACGACGTACGATTACTATATCGATCAGCAGAGATCAATAACTTTATTACATAAAATGATCTCAGAGACGCAGTACTCGCTAATACCTTTTAAAGCGTCCCCAAACTAGTGGAATGATAGGAGAGGTTTACATCGACAGGCATTAAGAGCTTTTTCATTTAATTGTTAGCATAAGGAACATTGAAAATTTTCCCTTAGCCTGGTTATATTGTTTTTACTAGCGGAAGCTTACCCAAGCTTTAATCATTGTACTATATCAGAGTGGAGCTTAATCATTTTCTTTCAAGTGGCAAGGTAACTTGTTATTGTCGAACAATTTATTAAAATATTATCTATCGTTGATGTTTGAAGAAATATTTAACAGCTGTCGGTATTGGATCCCGGGTGGATGAATTAAGTACAACGCTTTTATATAAGAAAGTCTCATTAGAGTCTCGGTCTCAGTTTCAACTGCTGCTGATAATAGTCTACTAATGAGTGTGCTAATAGGTCTCCTAATCTTTGGAATGCGATTGTAAAAGAGAGAATTTCGGATACAGTGTGGAGGGGAGAATAGATAACGCGGAGGAAAATGGAAAGGCCAAATACAGTATTTTATCCATAAATGTCCCAAAAGTCTGGCCTGTAAATGTCCCATATCTATCCCCACTACTGCGGGGTATACCCCCTTGAGGGGCCAAGAAACTCGGTCGCCGAGAAGTATATCATGCGGCTCGAGTATATCGGTGAGATCACACTAATCCGAATTTCTAACTTCTTTATTTTTCATTATTTTTTTATGGGACTTCGAAAAACGTATTCGTGGCATTTTTCTAATGCAAAATCATACCAAATATGATATAATTCCGATGATATTTACTTGTAATAGGCGATTAAAGTAAATATCATTTACAAGTAAATATCATCGGAATTATATCATATTTGGTATGATTTTGCATTAGAAAAATGCCACGAATACGTTTTTCGAAGTCCCATAAAAAAATAATGAAAAATAAAGAAGTTAGAAATTCAGATTAGTTATGTTTACACTCCTCGGCGACCGAGCTTCTCGAGCACGGCTGTCCTTATCTACGTTCGGCAAAAGTCAAAGAATACTATCCCTCGCGCATAAATGTCCCTCGGCAGACCCGTGCTGGGGACTTATATCGATAAAACACTGTACCTGGACGAGTGACGTGGAAAAAACTGGAAGAGCCTAAGGGTTGTTTTGGCTTGATGACTCATTTGCTTATGTACCTCTTACTGACCAATCGCAATGCGTCCGAGTTTACGGTGAGATTAGTCTACCACTATAGATAAGGAGTCACTATCTGACAAGGAATAACAGATAATAGGATCAGGGTGCAGCCAATAATCGCCTTTATATATTGTTTAGAGAATGATTGAAATTTTTGTGAAACGACTAGCGCAAACAGTGGAACTTCAGACCGATAGTGAACGGTTACTTTCGAACAGATACAAGGCATTGACTGACTAACGTGAAACATGAAACTTCGACAAATATTAGACACGGGAACGTCCTCTGGCTCATCGTGCGCATCCTATTTACAAATACTTTTCTATAGTACACTTTAGAACCGTTGATCCATCCTCTGTTCGCTGCGACTTTTATTTAAAATGACCTAAGAGCTTAGAATAACCTTTTTCTTTTACCAAATGTCGACGAGTAGGAAAAGAGAAAATGTAATAATGAACGTTATTATCGAGACCTCTCGCAGAATTTGCAGGACTCGTAAGCATTCGAATTTCTCAGAAGGTTCTTCGATACCAAGTGCGCAATTTCTCGTCGCCAATGTACTAATCTTCGGCATTATTCAACGTATACCGATTTCGAGCTTGACTTCACGGGAACGTCGTTCACGGATAGATAATATTTCTTCAGCGATATTATGGAAAATACTGAATCTTAATTCTTTGCAAAGAAATGGCTTCCCGCACGTGATCATATACTTCTCAGCCCATGGTCAGGCATAATTCGCCCGACGCGACGGTTTCTCGCCGAGAACTTCTCGTTGAGCGCGACACATAACAGTAAATATATCATTTTTGATCTTCCACAATGTAACAATAAACTCTATGAGAATACTTCTTGCAAAACGGAAGAGGATATCTTCAGTAAACAATACCCGATCCCTGATAATTGACTGATAACTCTTTTAGTTTCTATTACATCGCACTGTTAAAATAATGCAGCAAGTTTGCAAGTGATTGTAACACAGGCCTCTGTATAAACATCAGATTAGATTGCTATTCCTTAAACCGTCCGCGCAATTAGAGGCCTATAAACATATTTCTCTTATCAGTTCATAAATATTGTGTTACGTAGATAAGGCCTCAGCATAGTTAAATGCAGCGTAGAAATAACTTTCCCATCTCTTTCTCAATAAAGATTACAGAGCTCCCTCGGATAATGCTCTCGCGGTTTCGAACAATACAATGTCGACATTCGTTTCGATCGAATTTACATGTTTAACATACCTTTGCAAAGTTTCAACATGACGAAAAGTTAAAATGTACGACGATACAGTTCCGTTTAAGCAATACATAATGCAAATACGTGAATCGATCGTTTACATTACTTGATCATAATACATTGATCATTGTTCTTTCATATAAAATTGAGTAATAATGATGTCCTATGCGAAGTATTATGTAAAATGTGTAAGTATTACGTGTCATGTGCTATTGAAATTAATTAACTCGTTCAACGCTCGCATACGATTGTACTAAAGGTACCTATGAATTTAGGAACGTTTATGTAAGATGGATTACCTGAGAACATAAGCATCCACATGCTCGGTACGGCAAATGCTGATGATCTCGCATCGCACGATCTTCAATAAGGATTGCCATTTTCGCCTGAAAAAAAAAGAAAAGAAAAATATATAGCTATCGCTTCATTTCCAGAGGTAATTTCTTCTGAATATATTTACGTAATACGCTTAAAGCGACTTCTCTGAAAAATCTCACGGAGGGATCATAACTTTGTCTATCCCTAAACACTTAAAGTACAATTTAAATTCGAAGTTTCAAAGGAATTTTTCTTGAAACACTGTATTGAGAAATGGTACCAGGATATCTCGCAAATCAACGACCGATTTACCTGATATTTCGCACGATTATTTTTGGTACCTTCTCTTTGTTTCAATTATTGTGAAACTATGATAACTAGACAGCGAATCTTTATGAATTTATAGAGCATAATTGACTAGATGAAATTCAAAATTGTTGAAAAATTTTAAAAATCGAAGATGTCAATATGTATATGATTTCTCCTCTATCGAAAATCATTAAAGGAAGAAATAACATTAAATTTAGTTTCTATTTCGTGCAATCGATGCAGACCATTTTTATTTTGCATGAAGATCCGCGATCTAGTAATAACAATCACCTACTTAAGAATATAAATTTTGTTGCACTTTGTCTGTATAAGGTTTCTTGTTTGAATTTATGTACATTATAGTTAAATATAATTTTACATTTATTTTTCATAATAAATGTTTTGACAATAATAATTACTTACTCTTGAATTCAAGACAAAACTTCCTGTATATTAACAAAAGAACAACTTTCTCCCGAACAAAACAGATATTGATACACGTTAGTCTGATAATTGGAGCAAATGTCACTTACAAATTATCTGCATAGATAATTGTAATCGACTCAATGTATCAATGTTGAAACACAGATTCGAGCACACGATATTTCTATCGAAGGTTTTTCCGGGCTACGCGAGTTATTTCCATATAACTAAACGTGATAATAATAATCAAAGTAATCTGTGTAATCATCGTAATTGTATCTTCCATATTCTTCCTGAATCTCTTCAGTGCATTACAAATCAAATGAAAACTACAGCAACTTTTATTAAAATTCTGTATCACAAGTTGCAATTAAGTAATTTCGTTAAATTCTGAGAAAGCAACGTTGATAAGCTGGAAAGAAGGAAAGAATAATTGTGATAACACGTTCTAGGAAGCGTTAATCAGGAAAAACTTCTTTATCCTAATAAGCTAATGATTCGTCTTTAAATGTTAATGTATCTGTGACGCAGAAAAATACCCGATTTATTGCAATGAGAAATGACGAACAACGAAGATAATCTACTTGAATTTTCTGATACTCTAATTAATCAGAACTTTTATTGGCAGTCAAACACTAATCACAATAATCTTCCCCTCATTAAATCTACTTCGTCCGAGAATTCGAATGGATTGAAGTACATTCGTGAACTACGTTTACTACGACAAGCATTTGAAGCACGTGATCTGCACGTGTACGTGATAAAATAGTTTTCTTGATCCGTCAACTTTATCTTTTCACGTTTCAATTCATTTCGTATGCCTGGAGTCCCTATGTTATTTATCCATTTATCGAACTCCCTGACACGATTATTATTTAAAAAACCATCGGATCACATGTATCGCGAGACACGTGAAACATCAAATGGTAAATTACCTAATGCAACAATCAATACAAAAAAGTGAAATTTATCGATCGCTTAATTTTGTTACTGTATTTCGGTCGTCTACACGTGTCGCAGAAATAATTACGTAATATGGGGCAATGTATAGCAAAAACACGCCTCTTGCGAATATGTTCGTATAGTCGCGGAACGTGCCGGAAGTAAGCGTAAAAGAGAAGTTGTGCCAAAGCGTGATTCGGCACGAAGAACAAAGTAAAATTATTCGCAGCTTCCCCCTTTCGCGTTTATCAATACTTGCCAACGTACCTCGATCCGTCTAATTACAAAAATATGCGGTATTCGTGACGTAGCACGTTCTCGGACTGCTCAACTCGCCAAAACGTGACGAAAATTACAATCGTTACCGTAACAGTGACAATAGCAATAGTCTTCAAGTCAAAATATCCACGAAACTTCGAAATAAAAATGATACATATTTAAATGTTTAATGTACGCGAGTAAATAGAAAAATAATTATATAACTGTCGATCATGGAGAATTACATTTTGAAAAATTGACGTATATGTCGATAATGTAATTAACTTCGTTAATTCCGGTAGAAAAACTCCTTTGCAAAACACAGTTTGTAAAGTGAAATGACCTTGATATGTCAAACGGAAAAATCAAGTACGTAGTACTGAAATTGTGCGACTTTATTTTACTGAATGGATATTATACAATTATTAAACATTTCAACGGGATACAAATTCATGGGAGTCGCAAATAATGGAAAATAGATTTTATTCGGTATGAAAATGATTAAATTCGTGCACTTTTAAGCCATTTCACTTTTCATCGAGTCAGTTTCGATCTCGCATCGAGTGCACCTGATGTAATCTCTGTCAAATTCTTAAATTAATGTAAACGTGAATTTTTTTCACATTTTTCAGTTTTGTTATGCGTTCCAAGGGAACGCTGTCACGCTACGAGTTCGTAAATCAACAGTGTTTGCAAGATGTTGTGTTTTCCATAATATAAGTAACGAATAAAATATCAATCTATAATAATACAAAGAAAGGAAAGTTATACTCATGTCGAAGCATTACGAAGTATTTACAATATAACTAAACGTTCATTTTTAAAAATACAGTAAGCACGTAAAATCAGAAATGTTCGCGTGCACTTGATACGAATAAATAAATGTTCCAACATTGAAAAATATTTAATACCTCGACTCGACTAACTCGATTCGTGAACTATCAGAATTTTCGTGAAGCGTTGAACTTGATGCATAGTGTATGTCGACACGGTCGTCAATACCTCGCAAGCATTTGTTTATTTACATTGAAACAATCGCAGTAAGGATATTTAACGAAAGAAAATGTGTATCCCCCGATAGGCGTAACAGTGAGTCGTATTACACCGTTTAAGAGGTGAAAATGTGTTTATATTTTTTCATAGGAGAGACATGTACAGATGTATTATGGACCGGATAACAATCAAGTTCGAATAGTCATAAGCTCCTAGAAAAAGGAAGATTACATTGATGCTTATGTCTATTTATATTGAATTTAAAATAAGGAGATAAAACGATGTATATACATATATCAGAGTCACGTAGCGTCACTTTGAGCGGTCGGTATTACTGGAACGAGAAGGTGGGCGCATCGATCTTCGCCAAAAAACACGACACATACACGCTACTGTTCAATTCAATCTATTCAATGTTAGCATGTCGTCAGGAGATATTTTCCTCCGCCAAACGGGATCACACTTTTCTTTGTATTTAAACGAACGAAGGGGTACGAAATAAAGGGATGCCAGTATATACACGCCGAATATCACGAACAAACGTTGTTAATCTTCCGAAAAGGTCGACACATGTGGAGCATTAATTCTGATGCGAGCGGTTGGGTTAAGCGGACTAATGATCACTATCAGAACAATTACATCGAGCGAGGTGCCGGCGATCACAGTCATGGTTACCAAGCCGGTTTTATTTGATCAAAACATTTATTTCGGTTGAACTGCGTGTCATTGATGAATTTGTAATATTTGTGGTACTTCGAGCCACGCTGATCTCCGACACAAACGTGCTTGCGATTAAATGTAATTAGAAGTCCCGGGATTTTTCATCGAATTTACGGGAAGGTAGATGGTCCGCGAAGACGACGACGACTCGTGGCTAAATCACGCGCGAGCATTCTCTGTGATAAGTTTTCGAAAGAAACGTGTCCGAGTCGGTATGGAGGTTGGAAAGACAGATAAAATTTTCGGAAGATAGTGTGCTTCAACTTACTGAGGAATCTGCCTGAGATCGCCCTGCTTTTTGTTTATGCTACTGTTGCTTGTGAACCAAATTTCAAGGAGTTTCTCCACACCTTCGAAGAATTGCACACTGTCGGTGCTGTCGTCTTTGGTAGTTGCCATCCTCCGGAGGCACAACAATTTTTATTCGCAACTGTTTTGTACGCGGCGACAAACAACAGTTTCTTTCTTAAGTTTGTGTTTCGCTCCAAATGTACGGCAAACCACTCTTCGCACCGAACTTTGCTTTACTACTGAGAACAAGTGAACGAGCAATCATATTGGCGGTGGTTTCTGTCCTTCTCCCTCTCCCTTGTGTGCGCAATATGGTGGTTTCTATCTTTCTCCCACTCCCGTAATATCACGTCCTTTTTTAACTACTGCATCTACGCTAAATGCGTGTACCAACCTCTCCACCAATGATAATCCACGCCGAACGCATGCGCACTGCAACTTACTCTATTTAAAATCAAATTACTTTTATTGGCGATTTGTTCAATGGAAAATGTGCATACAAGTACTACTATTCGCACTATTAACATTGGAATATTGTCAAAAAGACGTTAGCGTTATTAAAATATATGTTAGCATGTTATATAGCATATTATAGGACTATATTAATGCTGCTATTAATAAGAATATACTTTTACAATTATTTCGTATTTTAAACTATGAAACTAGAAAATCATCAATATTACCTGTAGAACATCGTCGTCGTACCGTTTCAGTATTAATCAGGATAAGCTGTTATACTTAGTGTTGAAAATGCTTTATAAAATACAATTTTATGAATAATTAGAAAGTAGAACGAAGACGCTATTCATAAAACATGCATTTCAAAAACGAATGAAAATATCTTACATAAAAATGGACTCTTATAAAGTGACATTGTAGTAGGAATTTGATATACTTTATTTACATTATTTTATTTTTTCTTTGTTTTCATTATTTTACTTCTTCCCTTGGCAATGAATTTTTGGGGTGTCTTCTTGTCTGTGTTTACCAGAATATCCTCGGTCATTGGTTCAATAATTTTGCCCATGCTGGTCTTAACGGTCGGTTCAATTAATCTTCTATGAGCAATTTCAGGAACAAAATTTCTACCAATCGGCATTCTAATACTAGCCTCGTAATCTTTCACGCTGGTAAATGGATACGGCAGCTCACTGACTTGATGTTGCTTTATTTTAGCTTTATCATCTTCAAATATTATTACATCCCCCTTATTCTCATCTTTTCGAGGTACATGCTTTGGAAACTTTAATACAATTCGTTTCGTTTTGTGTTTCGATGGTTTAATATTTTTCCCAGCCCATCTACCCCAACCTGGTAAAGTCAAATCGATATCTTTTGGTTGAGATGCTTTCGCCTGCAAACGAGTTCTGATATAGTATTATTTTCATTATTAATCAACCTGCAAAAAGATTGTATTTTAACATACCGTCTCCTCTTTCTCCTTCCTGAAGTCTTCTACGATATCGTCATCAGCAAACGCTTCGCTTATCATATTCTGTCTTTCATCTTCATTCTCACTGTCGTCCAAGACATCATCACCACCTGTTATGTCAGCTGGCAGATCTGTATGTAGATGTTTAGTTTTCACATTTATGTATTTATTAGGATCTATTTCCTTTTCAGATTTATTTACTCCATTTGTATTCGGTTTGATTGCAGACAAACTATTACTGTACGCTATGTTTTTGGCATTTTCCAAGTCTGCATTTGATTCCATATTATTTTCATCAACACTTTCATGTAAAGACGAATCTATAACTATCTTTTTATTTACAGTCTGTATTTCAAGTCCATCAAAACTATCTTCTTCCTGTGCATTATAGTCTTTATGTTTACGTTTTTTAGATACTTGATTATAGTTCTTTGTGATACGCTGAAGCTTCGATTTGATCTGATCTTGTATTTTGTCTTCCATAGCATTAAATAGTTTGTCTATCTTCTCCTTGTTTGAGATATTGGATGAAGAACTAAATTCCTGTTGTATTTCATCTCCTTCTACAGATTCGACATTCCACATGGAAGTGGCATCAGCCTTTTTAAGATCTTTTTTCTGTAATTTGACTGTTTTGTTCAATTTTTTATCATCATCCAACACTATTGTTCTTGTAATCTTTTTATTTTCATCTCTTTTATTTGCATTTTTAGATTTCTCTATTTTGCTCTTGTGTTTGGCAGTATACTCTTTATCACTTTGAACTTCAAGTGACTTCGTTTCAGCGTTAGTACGTTTATCTGAAAAGAAGGAAGAACAATATTTAAGTTTTATTAAATATGTATGCAATTTTCTAGACATACCTTCCAGTCTTTTAGGCTTTTCATTCACCGGAGATTCAGTACTTTCTATAATAGAAAAAGAATAATTACAAATTTGTCTTCCACAAAATGTATAAATATATATAGTTCTAAATGTACCATCAAAAATATTTGCGACGTCCGAATTTTCTGTTGAAATTTTCAATTCCTGTTTTTTACTCTCGGTATTGTTATTTACTTTTGGAGGTTGGTTAGGTAATTGATTATTTTCTTTATCCCAAAATTTACGATAACTTTTAACAAAATTATCTATTTCGGATTCAGTTTTCTGTACCCATGGATTTCCTGCATCAGTAGTTGAAGGCCGCACAAGCGAACTATCAACTCCATCCTCTTCTTCGCTATCATCCACTCTTTTTAGCTTATGTGTTAGTTCGCGGCCAACTGATAATTGTTCTGCAAGTTCTTGACGAGTCTAAAGAGTAATGTTCAAAAAGAATTTTCTAGCATTAAAAAAGTATTCAAGAAGAATAAGAATGATCACAATTGAAAAATCAGTTGAAAATAGTATATAAAAATGCCTCTTACATCTTTATCATATTTAGCTCGAATTTGTTTGGATTGCGCCCATTTTCCTGTATTTTTATGTCTAAGAGACATTCTTTCTTCTGCTCTGGTCTTGTCTAATTGTTCCAGCTTCTCTAGCGCAACTTCCGGATTAGTCTTTTTTAATTCCTCAAATTCCTTTAATTGTAATTTTATCTTCTCTTTCCTTTGAACACGATGAAATTTTTTACTCTTGATTTTCCTCTCACGACGAGACTTAGCTTCCCTATAAGACTAAAAACAAATACAGTTAACAGACAACCAAACATATAGCAAAACGTTTTCATATTTAAATATTGACCTGCTGTGCTCTAATTCTTGCAGTTTCTTTCCTCTTCATAATAATTTCTTTCATTGTTAATGAAAAATCATCATCCTTTTCCTTAACATTCTCTTTTTGTGGTTCTAACGAAGCAAGCGCTTTTTCTAGATCCGACTGAATTCTAAACCTTTCAACAAACCGTTTCGTCGGTTCTAACTTCATGGACGGCAGATTCAAAGGAAAGCGAAGAGACTCTGCGGTTCTGTTCGTTGTTATTACAGCATTCCATTTTTTTAATTCCTTTTTTGTGTTTTCAAATCCAACTATCCTTTTTATCTAAAGAACAATTAATACATATACTTCTGTAGAAATCTTTTAAATTCTATATGTAACGGTATCCAAATTGTCTGTAAAAATCTTACTCTATCTGCAGCAGGCTTTTCTAAGGGCTTCTTTAGAACATTTACTTTCTTTCTTGCAGTTTCTAGATTCTTAACAATCTCGTGATGATGACTTTTTTTGCCTAACGCTTTAGCCAGATTCTTTACATGCACTACATTTGAATCTGACACTCCACTTTTTACTAAATGAAATTCAGATACTTCTAAAGTAGGCTCGCTCCTTTCCGTCCTTTTTACTCTAAAGGAAATAATTTATATTTATTCAAATAGAAATGTAACAAAAATACAATGATATTTATTACTAAAAGTAATAGGAGAAAATGTGTACAAAGAAAAATGTATACAAATTGTTTTTTATAAAAGCAGATATATAAACGTAGGTTTCAAAAATATATATCAATGCAGAAAAATTGAATATCTAGCAATCAAAAATAGAGGTTATGTAGCGGAAATTTCCTTATACTATAATTTCTCTTACCTTTGACCTTTGTCAAGCTGTGAAACAGCTTCAAGAAGTTTAGAATGAGATTTCGATACATTTTCATTTTCTTCTATATCGTCTAAAAACTCCGAATCGCTCATTGCTATATATTTATATTGGAAATAGTTCTATATAACTCTATACCAGGGAGTGTCGACTCCTATGTTAAAAAAATGGCAAAAAATTTAGTTGTTTCTGGATCGTTAGGTATGGTGGCAGCACAGTAGTTACAACGTATATGTGTGCGGTGATCACACACACCTGACTCACACATAGTCATTCTCGCATGTACGTGTAATCGTATTCATCGCTAGCTAGTGATGGTTATGAATCTATTTTCTTAGAAAGATTAATTTACTATATTTATTATTCTTATACTGTAAAAATAATCATGTATATTCTAAAAATTAAATAGAAAGAATTAGAAAGAATAATCGGAAATCGCAAATATTGCGTCCAGCGATGTCGATGAGCACGTGGAAAATGGCGAACGCCGGCAAAGAGTGGGGAACAGCTTGTATCCCTACTCTTTGGTCTTTAACGCCGGGGTGTAGAGTGTTATATATTTCTCCAAATAAAAAGACGTGTTATCTCTTTAAGTATTTATTTTAATTTCAAATACAAATTTATTATATCAATAAATTTGTTGGTAAGCAACCAAAAACAAAACAAATATTAACGACCAAATATAAACAAATTAATCGATACAGAAATCTATATTATCTACAACCGCCACAGGGGCACTACTGTGCTGCCACCACACCTAACGATCGAGAAACAACTAAATTCGTTGCCACTTTTTGCTAGGAGTCGACATCCCCTGCTCTATACATGCTCTACACACTTGTACACACTCTACACTCGACACTACTATATACTATATAGTTGAAAATTTAGTCATTGAAAAGTAAAATTTGTAGAAGTACGGTGGTGTAACATATAATTCGTACACCATCTATATATATATGGTGTGGCGGATGTCGATAATGAAGAATTCTATTTTATCGTTAATATAATGCTTTTTAGCCATATATGCCATATAAGCCATATATGTATATTTATATAGACCCGGCTTCAGATGACATGCTTTGTTCCAAGATTATATCGTCCATCAGATGACGGATGTCGGCAAAATGCTATAGTCTGTTGAGAAGTCGCAGTACCAGAAGGTAAAGTGTACCGTTCTGTATAAAAAATTTATGAAAACTGTAACTGTAATATATATTTTATTTTATTACTCGTTCATTTTTACTTTATATACTCTTATTACTTTAAATATTGCTAACTCATTTTGTCGATTACAATTTAGAAGAAGTTAAATTTCAATGTAGATATTGATACATAATATGAAATCTCACAATTTACTTTATTTAAAAAAAAAAATAGGAGTAGGAGCAATATATATGCGATATTAAATATAAAATACATGTACTTGTGAAAATATATGTATCACGGTTTTGTCGTTCCTTACAATTCTTTATGCAAACAAGTTTGCACCGTGTTTCCAAATGTGTACGAAATAATGCATAAATATATATATAAATACTTGTATACATATTTTGAATTATCTTGTGACATGACTTGAGGACCCCTCTATCCATAGTAATTCGATTGGCGAATACTGTATATTTTGTTTATGATCTATAATCGTAGCCTTAGTTATAATCTATAACCCTAAATTATATTTTCATCTAATACTCGGGGGTCTAATATTCTTGTAACATGCATCTGAAATATTACAGCTGAAAGAAACTGATCGATGTGGAAATCATTTTCTCAAACGTACGCAATGAATTTACTTGTAATATCAACTATAAGTTGTGCTTTGGAATACATTGTTCCGATTTTTATTAAATATGTAAGTACATAATATTTATACCTTAGAGAGTCAAGGTTTTTAAAATTTTTGTCATTTTCGTTACAGGCCACAACACGCTTTTACACGGTGACAAAATGTGACTTAGAATTACGGAAAGATTTGATTAACCTCAAACAGGAAATGACTGGAATAAACATTGTTAATGAGTTTTCAAAGTATGCCAAGCTTCAACGTAAATATAATAAAATCGATGGCATTTTAAAAGAAAGAGGTAGAACAATTATATACCCCGAAGATTTGTTACAAAAATATCACGTACAATCTTTTCATGAACTAATTTATCCAAATTATATATCTAAATGAATGGAAAAACAGAAATATAAATATAAACACATTCTTCGTTCTTACAGTAATCATTACATAAAAAATTAATCAAAGAATATTATATATGTTTTAGCAAATCAATGTTTATGTTCTCGAATGAAGGTACAATTGTTTGCATCATATGGATTCCGTCTATTAAATGTAGGTATTTAATATTTCTATTCATTTTTCAGGTAATGCTGACGCTAATCATTTAATCATTATATATTTTTTAGGGTTTCTTGATGCTGGTTTTGTCATATTTTTATAAAAATACACCAGTAATTGTTTTCCCAAAGGGTATGCTATGGCCAATACAAAATTTACTAAGTTGGCCTTGTTACGTTGTCCAAGAAGATTCAATTTCTTTTCTTATGTGGATTATAATAGCTAGATTAGTTGTATCTACATGTAGAAAGGTAGATGTAACATAAAATTAACAATTCCGACTAAATTATTTGTGTACATGAAAGTAAGAATTTCTTTGAAAGATCTCCAATATAATTTTAATGTTCCTTTATAAAGTATGTTTATTGTAATCATTTGTTCTTTGATTAAGGAGATAAATGAAAATAATTATCAAACTGTACATAAAATTACTTCTTATATAATAGGCTATGTAAATAATTATGTAATAAATATCGCATTTTTTTAAAATATCATTACTTTTGAGTCGTTCTTCCGAATAAGGATAATAATGAATTTTTTTTATGTAATAGCAAAAAAGTGACTGTATTTCGTAGAAGCTTGATTAAAGTACATAATACATAATAGTGAAATATATTTGCATATAATTATTGATAAGTAATAATTTTATGTTTTAACAAAACATTTCTATATATGACAATTGATACACCTATATTCTTCTATATAACGTAGCAAACAATATTTTATTCACGTGTAGAGTATTGATGAAACATCTATTTTATAAAGCTTACAAAAAAAATAACTGAAAAATTTGCTTGTTAATTTATTATCTTGTGTAAATATTTATTTTAATGTTTAATTTAGCTTTTTGTTATATCAGTTTTGCATTTTTTTTTCTTTGTTAATGTCTTTATAATTTGATATTGCGACACATATGATACCCAAATGTTACACGTATAAATGGTATTATAGAAAATTCTATAATGTAAAAACATAAATTACTCCATTTAAACAAAAAGAAAACTGAACAATTAGTCTTTTATATCCTTACTGGACGAGGAACAAAATTGTTGCTCATAACACATTTTTCGTAATAAAAAACTGAGAATTACGATTTTAAAAGTAGTTTTGAGCACCAACAGCGAATAATAACGTTCAAATTATAATAAAGTACGTCTCAAGATCTTTATCATTATGATTTACTTTATCACATTTATATAAATATTGACCGAACATACTTTGTACATGACATTTGTTACAAAACGGCATATATAGGTACAACGGAAAATAAGACGCGAATGTTACTTTTAAACATTTTTCTTAAACTTCTTTCAAACAAAATATTTGTTATTATTAAATCAAAAGACATAGTTGACATTTACAACACTGTTAACACATGAATGTCAATTTTTTTTTTAAATATTTCTATCCTTTTAAATAGTCAGTACGTCAGTACATAAATGCAACAATGTCATGTAAAAACTTTGTTGACTTCAATGTTAGTTATGTTGAACTCAAACATAGGGTACAAATACTTATCTATATTAATAGTCACATTATGTGATTGTATACAAAATATTAAACTAATAGCGATTGAAATAGTAAATAATAGCTGATTAAAGACTGATAAACATTCAGAAATTTCTATTTTTTTGCCACTACTAACTTTTTTAGTCACATTTGCATATTTAATTTGAAGGTATATAATTTTTTTTAAATATATTCTCGCTCTTCTGCATTCGCTATGAATATTATTCGTATGAAATTGTAATGACCCAACACGGGAGACTGTACCATTAATAATAAGGATAATAATGTATGTGAAACAATTAAAATGCAATAAAATTAAAATATTGCAAAGTGAAATTACTCTTTATATCATCCTACATGCCTAAATACAAAGTGTAACATAGTAATGAAAAATTATTGAAGTTTACGAAAGTTACATAGTAACTATTATAAAAATATTTTGTCTTACCACCTAAGTTATTAAATTAGGAAATTATTTCTGTTCTCACTGTATCAAACACCACAAAAAAATTGGATTAGACTACTCATAGTTAATAATAAGATGTGATGGAAATTAGAAGAGCGAGACTAATGAAATCTCTCCCTTCCCACAATTTTTACTGTGTTAAGCTATTTTGAAGCAGATCAGAAATTTATAGGTGATTATTTAGCTTTTTTTTTTGTAAATACTGTTTTGCATCATGTTATTATGAGAAATATCTAAGCGATTCGATACGAAGTAAGGAAAAGTTTGTTTAAATAATGGATGTAAAACAATTACAATATTGGAAAGTGAAATGTTCCTCTTTCTAAAATAACTCTCATGTATGTTATACAATCACATAGTACAAATGCAACAAAAGAAGTATTGTATACGAATACATAATGAAATATTCGTCATCAGAGATGTTCAACTGACTTATGTTTTAGCGATGTCCATTGGCGATCCACCAGCTGCGTTTGTAGACGTATTAGCAATTGGTGGACCACCAGGACTTACAATAGTTGGAGGAATTGCAGGTTTAACAAATCTGTCTGATGTGCGTCTATTGGATGGCGTTGCCACATGACCCTGTTTAGGCAGAACAAAATATTAAAATATCAAATATAAACTTCAGAAGTTTTAACAAAAAACTAAACGTACGTTTAAACGTATACTAAACGTAAAACTAAACGTATAATAAGTTTCTAATGTAATTAAACACTTTCGCTCACAAACACTCTAATTTAAATAAAAGTGTAGATTGCGTGTAACAGCATTCGATAGTTTCCGAATTTTAAGGGCGTGGTTTCCAGGATTGCGCCTTCTTATTTCTTGATCATTCAAAGATGGGGGTTTTCAGTTTAAGAGGTGTAATTTGCATTATTCGGAAGTATAAAGCTGCGACAGTTATAAGCTGCTGAATAATGCAAATTACGCCTCGTAAACGTAGAAATAGGACTTTTGAGGGCGACTGCGGCCTAGATTGATCTTTTATCTAGCCCTTTTGATTACTGTAAAACCCCATCTTTGCATTATCGAAAAATGAGAAGGCGCATCTCGCATGCTTGTAATCCTGGAAACGAGTCTATCCCCTTAAGTAACTTCTATTGACTTTATAAGTTGTGCTAGTTAATTAAACCAGTTATGAAAGCATTATAATAAAGTACAACTTACCGTAGAAGGAGGTGATGAGCTTGCAAATGGAATTGCAGTAGGTTGACCACAAGCATAACATCGATTTGTGTTAAATCCTTCTCTAGCTGATGAACCTGGAAGCAGCAATATTATCAACAATTCTAAAATTTGTATGTGTATAATATAATAAAATAAAAAGAAAACTTTGTAATGTTTACCTGGACTTAATGGTCTAGAGGAACTAGGTGAAGGATTGTACGGCACAGGGCTGGAAACAGTACGATTTCTTATATTTCCACCAGACATCACAATTTCATTATAGTGCCGTTCTTCTTCCATTTCCAAACTAATAAATTGATGAAGTTTGAAATCAAACTGAAACTGGTTTATTATATATATACATATATATAGTTTGCTAAGTTACCTTGACTCTGACTCTGAGAGATGTCTGCATAAAGCTTCACGACGTTCTACCTCCAACTGTAACTTTCTCTGAAGTCTCAAGTTCTCTTCACGAATTTGTTTTTCTTCGTTCACGTATCGTTGCATCTTCTCTGTATCTAATGTCAGTTATATATGTACGCATTAAACAATTTCGAATTAAAATACAGTGTTTTCTCGATAAATGTCCCAAATGTCTGGCCTTTAAGGAGGTAAACTTGTTTCTACCACAAGGGTGTGGGATGCGCCTTCTCATTTCTCGATAATGCAAAGATAGGGTTTTCCAGTAGCCAAAAGCGCTAGATAAAAGATCAATCTAGGCTGCCCTCCAACGTCCTATTTTTACGTTGACGTTGCATAATTTATATTATTCGGAAGCATGAAGCTGCGCATGTAGTTATTTTCATAGAGCTGTGAAAAACTCTGTAAAACTCTCATTGGTCATTACTAGACTGCGGATCTTTATGCATTTATGAAAAAATTCGTTGGGCGAAATATAAAACAGTAAAAGATTTAAAAAATTTAAGAATGTTTTAATGTTGCTATTAATGTAACAAAGTCGTTAAGGGATGAACTCAATTTTTATGTTATTCCTCCAACAATCAATCCAAAACATTTTTATTTTGCATAAAGATCCACAATCTATTCATTACACAAGTAAATATAATTGGAATTATATCAATTTGGTACCGTTTTCATTAGAAAAATAGCCACGAATATGTTGGTCAAAGTCCCATAAAAAATAATGAAAAATAAAGAAGTTTTGTTATTGAATTAGTTAGGTTTACACTTCTCGGCAACCGAGCCTGACCTTTTCTACGTTCGGCAGAAGTCAAAGAATAGTATCCCTGGCCGTACCCGTGTTTTGGTCAATCGAGAAAACAATGTACTTGCAAGTGTGCGAGAACCCGAGTCGGGTTCTCGAGGCATCTCAGCTCGAAACGAGTCAGATTCTCGAAAATTCTGGGATTCTTGAATATATTATACATTCGAGAATTATGAATATTCTCGGGAATCCCGATATATTCAAGAGTCCTGAAATTTTTGAGAACCGAGAATAAAATTCTCGACTCCTCCCGACCTGACATTTTCAGGTTCTCGCACACCTCTAAAAATGATAGTTAATTTAGAGTATTAAATAAAACAGTCTGTAATAATATGATACATTAAATGTGTATTATAAGAAACTGAATGCATATATGTATATATATAGAAATAAAAAAACAATTCTTACGTTCTTGTTGTGAAATAAGTAATGTATGTCTCAGTCTAGCCACTTCACTTCTTAAAGTTTGAATATGTGTACTTAAACTAGTAGCAGTATCACCATTATTAATTTCTCTTGGCGAAGTGGGATCCGACACAGGTTGATCCAATTTTATCTGAAGCATTCTTTTCTCTGCTTCTAGCTTGTCCATTCTTTTCCATAACTTATTAACTAATGCTTCTTGTTCTTGCTCAAGAGTATTCTCAAGTTCAACCTTTTCTCTACGTAGCTGCTCTAAATTACTTTGTTTTGCGAGGGTTTCTGCTTCAAGTTTTTCTATCTTTCTCATTAGTTTGTTGACAAGACATTCCTGTTCTTGTTCTAAAGTTTGTTCCAGACGACATTTTTCTTGACGTAATTGATTCAACTTTCTTGACAAATCGTTGGTTAAACATTCTTCTTCTTGTTCATAATGATGAGCTAATGTTTCTTTCTCCTTCTTCAGTGCTTGTATTTTCTTCAATAAAGTGTTACTTATAAATTCTTCCTCCTGTTCTGCTTTTGCTTGCTATAATATAGTAACAATATATAGATGACCAAAGGTTCTCTATTACTTTCGTTTAATACAAGTGATTCATAAAAATTTATTTGTCCGTTAATAGTTTTACTGACATTTGTTTAAAAATTGCTCACACTATTTTTAAAGAATTTAATTTCAATACAAAAGTTTATTGAAAGGAACAATAAAACGAAAAAGTTAAATCTGATAAAACAATGAAGCTATAAAAAAAATTAGTTTCTTTCCATATAGGTAGTTTACCAAAAGAAAGTTAGACTAATGTAAAATGGATTTATGCTTGTTCATTAACTAATATTATGTAACATAGAATATATAATAAAATAAAGTTACATTTCAGAAACTCATGTTGCTTAGAAATATTGCCTATTAAATGTCATTATACTATATAGTAACTTTCTACGTCTACAATAATAATTGCGTGACATGGAAAAATATGCGAATTTAAAATTTTGAAGAAACATAAAATATTTGAAAAATGTTACAGAGACAAATCAGAAACTATCTATTATGTCAAAGCATGTCCTTTTTGCTGAATAACATTTCGAATTTATTATAGCAACTGATTTGAGTGTTAAAATGTTGAAGCGTTTTGTAATAAATATAATATAAGATCGGTTGATGAACTGATATCTGGTGAACTTAGCAAATACACTCGAGCAACTTACTATAATGACAGAGGCTTGACGAAGACCACGATTTTCTTCTAGCAACGCCTTTACTCTCAATTTGTATGTCTCCAATTCTACTTTAAGAACGCGATTATGTTGTTGCAACGACTCGATTCTTTTTTGAAGTTGTTCTCGAGTTACAGGAGACGGTGGCATCATTATTGGTCCTCCGTCGATCGAGCTGGAGTCGCTTTCAGATGCGCTATCACGGTCAGCCATTTTTCTCAGACGAAATTTTCTTTTTAAAAAAACTCGCTATTCCTTCTTTTTCATCGCACACTCGACTATAATCCCGCAGTATATATTTTTCTTAAAACGTGAGAATGTACTTTTTCGTTAGAACTTCATTACTTTGTGAGAAAATACCGTAATATCATAGCATTCTGCCGCACAACATGTGCTCTACTACGGAACGAATCAGCTGTTTGATTGTCCATGAATTACTTCGAAAGAAGATGTCAGAATGTACTCACTTCAGGCACTGATATATATATAGTATTGTTGCGTCGCGGTGTGGGGAAATTTGGGATTTCCGTAGTTTCGGGTGCCCGTGGAGCGCTGAAGCACTCTGCTCGCGGAAGGTTCGTCGAAAATAATTTGTGAACAAGAAATTGTAGATAAAGACAGACTTTATTTGTACTCTGCGTTATAGCTCGATGATTCAGGTTGAATTGCTCAATCATAGCCTCGTCCCGGCGTTTAAATCCTCTTTCGGTGTCCTTTTCCTCGTCCAATAGGAAAATTCAGGTCTCTTCCTGGGCGTTGATTCGTCCTCCGGCTGCTGCTCGATGGTGATTGGTGGTGGAGGTGCGCGCAAGGGAGTGGGGTTGATGCGAGGGTGAACGGCCGCAGAAACAGGGGTCGCGGGCGTTTTCTAGCAACCTAACGGGAATTTGTTTATGGGGTGCACATGCACTCAGTGCGTCTCGTACCTACTGTCGCCGTTCCTCCAAACAAAGGTCCTTTGTTTGGAACGGAACTTTATGATTTGAAATCCTTGAAGAGGCTAGGAGCCATTTCTCGGGTCCGTTTTACTGTTTTACTGCTCTGTCCCTCATTTAAGGGATAATCCGGTCGAAGTGTTTTAAGGGGTGTCGGTTATAAAGGGGCTTCTTTACCTTACTTCTATTTTTAGTAGCAATATACTTTGTCTACCTATCTAATACGAGTTTTGCCTATTTCTGTATCTGCGCAGTGATATAGTAATTCTTAGGATATCGCTGATCTCACGTCAGAGTGCAGCAGTGCTGTTGTAACTAAATATATTCGCGTGGACCTTAGACCATATATACCTATAGACCCGGCGCAGATAATTTTCCCCTCGGCAAAGATGAATTCAGATGAAGTACCGCATGACGTCACATTCTCGAAAGATGTATAAGCTATGCTCATCGACAGTGCCTACGCTTGGCTTATATGAGGGGTGAGGGGGAAAGAATAAACAGGATAATTTCAAAGAATTTGGCATTGTATCATGAAATAATCAATTATAAACTGTATTTGAGCAAACTGGAGCAAACGAACTTGTTCAGGTTATGGTCCAGGTGTATAATGGCGTAGTGTCGGCGTCGGTCTGCCGTTTCAGCCATTTTGAAATTATCTTAAGACTTATCTTGTGACGTCACGCGGTACGTTATCTTTGCCGAGCTGCACTCTCGGTTTTCCTATACACATACTATACCTATGCCGGGTCTATAGGTATATATGGTCTAAGGCGTGGACAACTGGCCACGCAACAGTATATATATCAGTGACTTCAGGATCATAGTTCGCTAGTGCAGAATATTCTTACCACATTGACAGAGCCGAAACTTTTATCGAAATTTTTCGTGCTTGTGTCTCAGAGTAGTGTGACCTTGACGTACCACATACAGACAGCGTTGCCACTTTTTTATGTAGATCAATGTAGATGTACAGAACATTTGTATAGGTTTTGACGTGATTTTGACCATGGACTTGTGCGCGGGAGCGAAACTGATACCACCATCAGAGGCGTAATTTGCATTATTCAGCAGCATGTAGCTGTAAAATATATATTACAGTTACAGTTTCCATGAATATTTATACAGAATGAGATAGTGATGGGCACTATCGACTAAATTAAATTATCGACTAATTACTATTTAGTTGCTATATGAGTTGAATATTTAGTCGATAGTTTTTAGTCGACTGAAATTTCGTTTCAGTGGTTACGTCTAGATTGCGGGCTATAGTCTATGCCTGCCATAGGTCTCATCTCTCACTCACTCTTATAGCGATTGCATGCAATCGATTCATGAAGTCAGAGTCGTATAATAATAATGCAATATAAAGGCAAAGTGTTAATGAACTTTTTAAAAAAATATCTAATATTGATAGATATAATTATAAAATATTATTTTTTCTTTAGGTTGTGATTAATATCTTATTCCCATAAATGCAATATATGTATTGTTATTTAATAATATTTGTAGTATAATAATTGTTATTTATGCTACATACACACGCTTATTGAACTTATTCGATATCGCTAATGAGTGAATGTATTTGATAAAATTGATAGTAAATCTTATAAAATCTATTCAAAACTCCCGCCGTTAAAATTCAACCAATAGTTTGGTAGTTTAAGCGACTGATTCAGTTAACTGAATTTAGTCGATAGTTTAAAAAATCAGTCGACTGACAATAGTAGTTGGCTACTATCGATTTAGTCGATAGTTTTAGTCGATGGTGCCCATCACTAGAATGAGATACGGCGACGATTTCCGTTTCTCCTCTAGGTACACTTTAGCTTCGTGGTACTGCGACTTCTCAACAGACTATAGCACTTTGTCCACATCCGTCATCTTGTAAATGAAGTAATCTTGGAATACAGTATATTATCTGAAGTCGGTTCTATAAGTATATATAGTCTAAGGTTTCGATATTGTTCATAGTGCATAAACTTGTACGCGCATGCGCACTGTAAATTAATTTTCTACAAATGCCAGTTTCTCCTGAATTGGTGGTCTGTATCTGTCTCTATAAACATAAACAGAGAGGATACCTCTCTGCAATAAAAAAGGCTCTGTCTCTGGCTCTATATCACGATTCTTCGTTATTTTATTTCTTTGAAAAAAAGATGTTCATATTTTAACATCTTCCAATCGAATGAAAGTATACATAATAATTAGTAAAGAAAAAGAATACATGAATAAGTAAAACCACATAATTGTTGAATGACAAATATATTCTATGCAATTCTATGGCTCCGAATACAACCTGTGTTCAACATCTAGGTTCTAAACTACATTATGCTCCATATGCCATATGGTCCAAGTGGGTCCAAGGCACCGTGGTCCAAGGTTTCAATTTTATGATTCGGCTTATGCATGCGGTTATTTAGTCTCAGAAAATCGTTGACCTTCGTATATTGCAGTTTCTTCCGTTCGTGTTAAAGTTGAAACAATATTCTGTAAAATAAACATGGATTTCGATTTTGAAGAACTGTCACACGACAAGGAACTTATTGCAAAAGTAAAACAATTTCGTGATGCAACGTTAAAAATCGAAGAAATGATTAAACTCGTTACGAGCGCAGAAACATATGAGAAGCTTTCCAACGTTGATAAAATTAAATATAATCTGTTGATGTCTTACAGTTTAAACAGCATGTTTTGGATGTATTTACGAGCAGAAGGTAAGAGTTTAACGTAAACAATAGAACAATTATTACAAAAACTAAATTATTATGGTTCGCCTCTATTTGTGATTGATTAATAATTATCGATTGAATGTTTACTTATTCAATGTAATTATTGATTAGGGATTGATCCATCAAAGCACAAAATAAAATCAGAAAACGATCGTTTAAAAAAATCCATGATGCGTGCAAAACAAATTGAAGAGAGGAATACTCTGATGCCACGTATAAACAAAGATGTTGCACAGAGATTTGTCAGAAATGGATTGTTTGATGTGAAAAACAACAAACGAAAATACAACGAAATTGAGGATAAAACTGAATCGAACTCTTCCAAAACCTGATCCAAATAATAAAATAAACTTTCCGAGAATTATGTACAATGTACAAATATGTGCGTGTATGTCTGATTATGAATGTTTTATGAAGTTGTGTTTGTTATAAATATATACAGAAAATTGACAATTAATTGTTGCGATGAGATAGTAAATAATATTAAATCATTAAAACTTTTAAACTGTGAAATATATTTCTTTCATTCGTCTTTTTACCTAAAGTCTTAAAAAGAACACAAATTAAATGTAATGTAATAAAATGACAACAAAATGTATAATACTTGTGTCCTCTAGGACATTTTTTGTGTTTGCTTACATTTACTTTGGAGTCTTCCACTATACAGTGTCTTGAAGCAGTTTGTATCATATACATACTATTGTCTCCAATTACTCAGATTATTTTACATTCGTATACATTTATTTTAATATTTATGTTATATAAATAAAACAATGGAAGCTAAGTATCCCGATATTACAACGAAAGAAAATTCTGAAGCAATGGACAATTTTTGTAGTGAAATTGAAAATACTGTTCGCTCTTCTAAGTTATCTCTTTCAACTACACCTAATTCCTTAATATCTACAAATCAAGAATATGTTTGCCCAGCAATGGATTGGTAAGTTTTATTATACAATTTATACAAAATTTAATCTCCATTTCAAGAAACAAGTATTCCTTATGTATTTCACATTGAAAGAAAGTACAACTTCGACCTCAAAAACATTAAATCAAATGTGTTTTTAAAAATGTGTACCTTTTCGTAGGATGAACAAATATTTGAACAATTTAAAGATACAAGAAAATGTAGAATCTAATGGAGAACAAGATGGATATCTTGCAGGAAATATTGATAATGTTATTGAGACACTTAATGTGGTACTTGTAAAACCACTCTCTTCAGATGATCTTCTGTATTTTGGAACACCATTATATTTAAATTGTACGAATCTTCGAAAATTTGATAGAAAATACATATTACTGGGTTATATTGATGATATATTTGGGTCAATTGAAGAACCTATGTATTCCATAAATATAAAATCTAATTTGTATGGTACATTAGATATTAATACTGAAGTATATTATTTTCCAAATAATCCAAGTACTTTACATATGTATGTTGAACATACAATTGATGAAATTTCCAATAAAAAGAAATACAGAATTAGAGAAAAAAATATATAAATTTGTGTCTAATAACTAGACTGCGGATTTTATGCATTTATGGGAAAAATGAGTAGGTGTCATTTAAAACAGTGAAAAAGTTACAATGATTTAATAATGCTAATCTAATGTTTTCAGCTTGTTAAAATGATTAAAGTAAGAATTAAACGTCTATCTGGCTCCAGTCTCTTGCAAATGGGGCAGTCAATTTTTATTTTGCATAAAAAAGCTTTAACTATATTGAGATTTCCATATTATATTTTTTATATAATTTTTATACCAATATGTAATATTGTATAAATAAAATAAACGATTGTTTCATACAAAAATATCTTGACCGATTTATTTAATTACACATCGTAAATAGAATAATTAAATGAATTTAATTCGAATTTTTAAAAATATTTGCTCTTTAAGTATCCAAGTATACAAATGTAAAAAATCAGCATATTTTAACGCATACGAAGAAAGTTGTTGTCCTTGAGTAAAAGATAAATATACAATTTTATATTTAATTTGTAATGTAATTTATTTTTCATGTCATGAAATTTTATTTAAAATTAAAATTAGAATAATTTTGAAATAGTTTTACATCAGTAGTTTACTGATATTTGTACAGCTGACTCAGGATAACAGGACAGCATATACAATTACCGTCTGTTGATGCGCTAGTATCTATACATATCTATGTATACATATACATAGTATATATAACTATATATTTGAAACCATCCATAGTGTACCGTTAGTGCATGCTTCATATCCACATTTATCTCCAGCAGGTGTGGATTGTTGACACAATATAATTGATATCAAACTACTCAATATTTTTTCTTAATGTCGATCGTTCAAAGCCGTGTACATGCCATAACATATTCAGGATATGTTCTTTGACGTTTGAAAGTCAATTATATATATTCCTTAAATACAAGAGATCATAAGTTTCGATCTCGTTCGAACATTTGCCACATACACAGCAGTATATATGCAGTATACGTGGCCAAAGCACAATTATGTCAAACGAAATTGTTGAAGGACCAAATAAACGAATAATGGTGGTACGTATTAAGAAAAACAGATATTCTACTGATATTTTGCTATCTTCGTTATTTCGAAATACACTGACATATGCATATGTATATGTGACAAGTACACTTATTGTTTAGAATGTTCAATATACAATTTTACGAATTTGGATTTCAGATTTAAAAAAAATGTTGTATAAACATTATTTTATGTTTATTAATATTATAGAAATTATAAAAAAGTATAATGTTTAATTAATAAATATGTGAATAATCCGATAAAAATTTTTTAAATTCAATTTCACCACATTTATAACATTTTGTGTTATTCTCATAATTGATAAATAGAAAAGTTCATGTATTTCTGTTGCACTGTATCTCCCTAAAGAAATTTTTTTATATTTATATTTTTTAGACATGCTCCAATGTATCAGAGCAGGCACACCATGTATCAAGAGCGAAACGTGGACAAGCAGTTGGAAGTATCAGAGGCTTTCGTGGATGTACAGTATGGTTAACAGGACTTTCTGGCGCAGGGAAAACCTCTATAGCTTTTCAAGTCGAAGCTATTTTAGTTAACCATGGGATTGCTGCTTATGGACTTGACGGAGATAATGTAAGAAGTGGTTTAAACTGCAACCTTGGTTTCAGCAAAGAAGACAGAAAAGAAAATATAAGAAGAGTCGCAGAAGTAGCTAAATTGTTTGCCGATAGCGGTCAAATATGTTTATGCAGTTTTGTGTCACCGTTCGAAGAAGATAGACAAATGGCAAGAGAAATTCATAAAATGTCGGATCTTCCATTTTTCGAAGTTTTTGTTGACACACCCCTCAATGTGTGCGAAGCTAGGGATACAAAAGGATTATATAAAAAGGCACGCCAAGGAGCTATTAAAGGCTTCACTGGAATAGATCAAATGTACGAGAGACCAGTAAATCCTGATTTGATAGTAACTACTGAAAATTGTACCCCAGAAGAATCCGCTGCAACAGTCATTGATTTTCTGGAGAAACAATGTATTATTCCAGTACTTCAAAAATCCACAGTACCCATAAAGGAATTGTTCGTTCCAGAATCACGAATAGTGTCTGTTAAAGCAGAAGCTTCTACACTTCAAAGTTTAGAAATTAGTAAAATAGATGTACAATGGCTCCAAATTTTAGCTGAAGGTTGGGCTGCTCCCCTCACAGGTTTCATGAGAGAAGATCAATATCTTCAGGTATATACGGATTTGTTGGATAAAATATTTAATAACAATGTAGAAAACTGTTAGAAATGCTAGGTATATCATAATGATTATATTTTCAGACTCAACACTTAAAGTGTCTTGTAGAAGATAACAAGGAAATTAATCAATCTGTCCCAATAGTTCTTGCGATAAGCACAGAAGACAAGGAATGTTTGGATGGACATTCAGCTTTTACACTGAAATATAAAAATAAGGCTCTTGGAATATTACGCAGACCAGAATTCTATTTTCACAGAAAAGAAGAGAGATGCGGATGGCAATTTGGTACTAATAATCTGGCCCATCCATATGTTAAAATGATTTATGAATCTGGAGATTGGTTGGTGGGAGGCGACATAGAGGTTTTCAAAAGAATTAGATGGCACGACGGCTTGGATAAATATAGACTTACACCGAATGAAATTAGAGCAAAATGTAAAAAAATGAAAGCCGATGCTGTGTTTGCGTTTCAACTTCGAAATCCTATACACAATGGTCATGCATTATTAATGCAAGTATGTTGATTTACTGTTTAGCATATGTTCTCATAATAAATTGTTACATGTAGTTGTTTTGATTTTCTACTTGTAGGACACAAAAAAACGTTTATTAGAAGAAAGAGGATTTAAAAATCCTGTATTGCTTTTACATCCACTCGGTGGATGGACTAAAGACGACGATGTACCATTGCATACAAGAATTCTTCAGCATGAAGCTATACTTAGCGAATGTGTATTGAATGCTAATTCTACATTATTAGCAATTTTTCCAAGCCCGATGATGTATGCTGGACCAATTGAGGTGAAATCCTAATAATTCCTAGTTATATAAATTGCGTCTTAGATATTTAAATAATAATACTTAGGTTATCTTTTAACGTTGTTATGTTTGTTCGATATTAGGTACAATGGCATGCAAAAGCTAGAATGAATGCAGGCGCTAATTTTTATATTGTTGGAAGAGATCCAGCTGGTATACCGCATCCTGATAAGAATGCAGTTCCCGATGGAAATCTTTATGATCCAACTCATGGAGCTCGAGTTCTTTCAATGGCTCGTGGTTTACAAAATTTAGAAATAATACCATTCAAGGTTGCAGCATATGATATAAAATATAAGAAAATGTCATTCTTTGATGCAGCGCGAAAGGAAGACTTCAAGTTTATATCAGGAACAAAAATGCGTGGTATGTTTACATACCGTAATAAACTTTTTACATTTCACCTACTCTATCAATTCTGCAATAATCATATGTCAAAAATTTAATACGACAGTTATATAATGCAGTGTCTTTTATAGGATTAGCGAAAGCAGGTGAAAATCCACCTGATGGATTTATGTCACCCAAAGCATGGCTTGTATTGGCACAATACTATCAGAATCTAGAAAAATGAAAAGTAACTAGAAGAATTAGAGAAAAATTAATTACTTTTAAAAACACATTCGGGATAAAATTAATTTTACAACCGTTATAGGATAATAAGTACGAAGTTATTTTAAACTGACGCAACTTTTAATAATCCTACACATTTTGTATATTTGTACATTATTCGTGTATAGCACAATGATTTCGATATTTATCTCTGTAGTAGATAAAATTGTCTATACACTCATTGTACGGTTATTCGTTAATTTTTATTTCATATAAATACAAAATCTAATTGTATTTTCCATACATATTTTATATGAATATACATAGCCTCAATATAGGACTTATTACTGCGTATGCATTTAAAAAATGTATATTTTCTTAATACCTATAAATTATGTATGATTTTTATACACAGTTAACAAGTTTCTAATATATACAGCAAAGATCTTGGAAATATTTCGTAGAGTATCAAATAGAAAAATCTGACATTCCAATTTCTTTTTATTGCCACAATAAAATACAACTGTTTTACAGACAAAAATTGAATAATATGAGAAAATAAATAAAAATTAAAATATTCAATTGCGTTGAAATAGAAGGGAAACGAAAATGTTAAAATGTGTAACTTTTGTAGTTTGTTGTAAATGAAAAATGTTCCTGTCATTTAAAATTTACATACTTATATATATAATATTCTAAGAGTTATTTTAATAAGTGACAAATTCTTAAATCAAATATTTGTAAAAATTTTGAATTGTATAGAAATTAATTTCAAAATATTTACTAATTTTATAACTGTAGTATACATATACTTTTTTATTAACATGAATATTTCTATTTCACTGTTGCATAAAGAAATATACAGTAATGCTAACAAAAAGTTATCTGTAAATGATGCTTGAATCGGTATTTGAGCATCCACTTTGTAATATATAAAATTCTCTAATGTATCATAAACATAGAAAGTCCAAATTAAATTGTATGTTATATGAACAATATATTACATATAAGAAAACACTGAAAATACCAAAACTGTGATTCATTTTTTTTAGTTCACTACAATTTACAAGTATAAAATGCAGAAATGAAAGTATTGTCTATACTTTAACCGCATATGAAATGAAAAATTAAAAAAAGAAATAAACAGAGCTATCTAATTTCAGAAAACGAGTGAGTATAAAATACGACCAACATATTTTATAAATAAATGTAGTTTATGAATGATGTCAATTTTTATTAATGCCATGAATTTGCATCAAGTAAAATATTTGTTCATTTTTTATAGATTTGTACAAAATACTTTATTTATTGTAGTTTAATTATTTTTATTTATTATGTATGATTAAACCGAGAATTATATATTGAAAAGAACTGAGATAAAATTTTTCTACTACTATTTTTACAATCTTAAATTTATTTTAATATGAATAATCATAAAAAATTTCTGCTTCAATAGCAGAAAAGTATCTTAACATTTTCGGTACATACTTAAATATCCTTAGCAATTGAAAGCTACATACTTGACATGCTTGAAGGAAATATATACTTTTTAGAATATCTGTAATTCGAGTTACAGGAATGTGATTTAGCCCCTACTTCTTGACCCCAATTAAAAAGTTTTTTAAATTTTAATTACTATAATAAAAGTTCATTTTTTTACACAGAATCGCAAATGTGAAATGCGATGTTAAATTCAATTATTATACATAATTGATGCTGTAGCTAAATTAACCTCGGTATTCGCGTCGGATAAATCAGGTAAAGACAGCATAACTGGGATCACTTGTATTTTTCCTGAATCATCTTCCTGTTGCAAATGAACTACAGCACCTGATTGCAATATTTCATTTGTCATCATTTCGTCTGTCATTATTTCTGCAGATTCAATATTGTCTGCAGTTACTTCTTCCGTATAAACAGTAGTATCTTCCATGTTCATTATTACTTCTGCTGCATCTGAAGCTTCTCTAGATGTTTCTTCATACTCCTAATAAAAAATAATACACATAAATTCAAAGGAAATTAGTTATTTCAAAAAAGTATTTACCTGTTCATACACTTGTTCATATTCTTCTGTTATTTCTTCTTCTTCGAATTTAATTAACTGTCCTTCTTTAAAATCTTGATCTGTCTGTTCTTCGTACTCTCCTTCGGCAACTTGAGATTCTGCGTTAGTTACACCTTCTTGTTCCTGATCGGAACAAGAAGAATCTTCTTCGATTTTCACTTTAATATTCCGACCAGGTACTATTCTTTTAAATCCTGATCCTCCTAAACTTTCGTGTCGTCTTTCATGCTTGTTTTTATCACCTAAGTATTTGAAACGTTGTCTACATACACTACAAGAGTATGGTCGTTCATTCGTATGTGTTCTTTCGTGACACACAAGAGCGCTAACTTGCTTACATCTCCATGGACAGTATTTACATTGCAAAGGCCTTTCGTCGCTATGTCTATTCTGATGATGTTTAATCAACTGTATTTTAGTCTTTAAATTAAATCCACAAATTTCACAGGAATATGGTCTTTCTTCAGAATGAGATATCATATGTGTTTTCAACCTGAGCTGATTCACAAACCTCTTTGGACAGTGAGGACAAGGTAAAGTTCCTTCTAGTCTGTTATGAATCACCATCATATGGTGTTTTAATCTCACTTCAGAAGTAAACGTCAACTCACAGTCTAAACATTTCATAGGATCTTTCTCCATATGAGTGTTCTTAATATGTGTCCTTAAAATCATTTCTGTTTTGAATGTTTTGTTACAATGATAACACGACACTCGCTTCTTTTCTGGTGTCCCATCCGAATCATCCTTCACAACGCCAGGAAGAGATTCGTTGTGTATATGAGACATATGCCATTCTAATGATCTAGTTGAAATCATTGATCTATTACATATGTGACAAGTATATTGCCTCCCATCTTTATGAACCCGATTTCTATGTATAACAAGCATCGAGTGGTTTGGAAATTTTTCACCGCACACTTGGCACGAGCATTCTTTTAGTCCTCTGCTGTCAGTTTTTTCATGAACTCTCATATGCAACCTCAAACCATCGCGTCTATTAAAACCGACCCCGCAGGTATCACATCTATATTGACGCTGATCTTCATGAATTCGTACATGTTGTTTCAAAGTGGAACTATTTTTAAACATTTTGTCGCAGTGCGGACACTGAATAGTATATGCCTTGTGTGTGTGCATGTGCTTCGAGAGACTATAAAATGGCACTAACTTGTGGCAAACTGGACATTCACGTTTATTGCCTACCGGCTGGTGTTTGCGTATTCTATGATGTCTAAGACTTGCAGGATTTTTAAAATCTGCTCCACAATCTTCGCATAAATAAGCTCTTAATGTTGTGTGCACAGACTTCAAATGAAAGCTAAGCTTTTGTTTAAAAGCGAACTTCTTAGGACATTTCGGACATTGAAATATCTTTTCCCAACTCATATGCTGTGTCTTTACATGTTGATCTAATGTTCCTTGATGTTTAAATTTTTCACCGCACACATCGCATAGTTGTCCATACATACTATCGCAATGTTTCTGTTCGTGTTGCCGCTTTTTCCCTTTCGAGTCCAACATCATGTCGCAATATTTACACAACTTTTTTTTTATACAGATTACATTGTGATTCCTTTTCGCTTTGTTCGTTGGAAACTCTTCCATACAATCTTCACAGTAGTGCATTATTTTATAATCGTGCATTTTTAAATGTTCCTCTAGTACATCTTTAGAAGCGAAAGTCTCTGGACAATAATCACACTCTAGATAATGCTCTTCTGGAATATAATCTGCGGGCTGACTTTCATCTATTAAATCGGGTAAGTTGTTTTTTAACACAGCATTATTCCTATCTTCGTACAAAGAGATTATGTCTTCGTCTTTTAGCCTTGTAACAACAATTTTACGTTGTTTCAGATATTCTTGAAAGTCTTGCAAATTTTTTTCCTTCTCTCCTAGAATTCTAGTTAACTTCTCAATATTTCCTTCTGTGTAAGACTCATCGAGTTCTTTCTGAAGAAATTCTTTCTTTTTCTTTGCTTCCTCCCACTTCAGCTTAAGCTTCGCCAAACTTGATAAATATTCTTCGGTATTTACATAAGTCTTTTCATTACTGAATTTCTCTTTTATAGACTCTGCATTCCCTGAACTATCATTGTCGTTTTTTATAGTGCTTGCGTTACTATCATTATTATCTTTATCAAACTGTACATTTACTATTGAATCACTGTCACCACATGTCGAGGACTTTCTATTCTCCTGAGTTTCATTACGTTTTACAAAACGAGTTTGAGTTTCTTCAAGTTTTAAAGGATGTGTAGTATTAGTATGACCTCCTAATACTTTCTCTCGTTTTTTCTTATACTCTTCTATTTGCTCCTCGATGATCTGTTCTCTTATTTCAGACTTTTTTGTCCGCTCTGGAAACAGATCCTTTTCTTTTGTGGCCAATGTTTCGTACCGCTTTAAGATTTTTTCCATAGGTTTGATATCAAAATTTTTCTTCCCTATCGGTTTCTCTTCTTTTTTCTCTGATGGTTTCTCCATTTTTTTAACTTTGACCAATAATAGTTCATTCGGTTTGGAACCTTTAACAGTAACATACATGATCCCATCTTCCTGATTGCTATTAATGCTTAAAGGATTGTTTAAATCCAATTTTTGTACTTTAACGTCTTTATAAGTTCCACCTTTGTCAGAGACATTAGATTGACAAACATTTTCGTCTGTTTCTTCACTGGGTTCTTTTTTTGATTGTAATAAAAGTCTCCTTTTTAATATGTTTGGCTGTTTTGAAGATTCTTTTGTACTTTCACTGTTACACACAGTTTCAGATTTAGATATGCTATATGGTTCAGTAGTACAATTACTACCTTCTGTACTCTTCTCTAGTTTGATGTACACTTTCGACGATGTATCATATTTATATGTTGTTTGATTAAAATCTGTTGTTTTATTATCCGAGACAGAATTATTATCACAAATAAAGACTGGTTGTAAACACTTCTTCAGAATACTATCCTTTTGCTGAATATTTTTCTTTCTTGTACCTGTTGTTTGAACATTAATTTCATCGTCCGAATCTAAAGCATCAGAACTATCAGGTTGAAAAGGTGGATCATCTGGATCAAACTCTTCTATGGACTCGTTATCGTCACTGTTATGCGAAATTGTCATATCTTCAAAAATTTTTACCGTAACAGTGTTATCCGATTCTTTAGTAATATCTATGGTTTCAATTTTTTTTGAATATTTTTGTTCTTCCTTCGTCGAAGAAGTTATTAAATTTTGTGCAGTCATTTGTTCATTGTGTTTCTTACCAGAATATGGATCAATTATACTGCGTTCTTTGCAACTTTCTATCTTGGTCTCTGACCTTTCAATATCTACTATCGATGATTGCATTTTGTTCATTTCTGCATTCTTCGCTGCTGTCTCTGCCAGAGAATTATGAATAGATTTTAATTTTACTTCTGCTTTCTTAATCTGCATAAAAAACTTATAACTCATTTTTAAGTCGCAAATACAATCCATACACATTTGAGTTGACAAACTGTCGTACGGATTTATTTCTTCTAAGTGTTTCAGTTGTTGACTCAACCTCATTTGAATTCCTTTTTCGCTAAAAATGTCGACCAATGGAAGTTTTAAACCGGCGCAAGTCCTGCAATATTTCTTTAATTCCTGTTTCGTTTGCTCCGATATGCATACCTTTTTTTGTGCAGATATCTTATTGTGGAAAGAAATTTTTGTTAACTCTGTTAAACTGCTAGCGTCGTGAGCCAATAATTTAACACGTGGTGTTATCTTTTTTAATTCATTTATATCTTTAACTTGACCAAATGTTTCTTTGTTCGGTACTAACGAAGATTTGTTTAATTTATACACTGCTTTCACATCATTCGAAGTACTATCATCTACATGTTGAAGACTATCTACTTTTACCTCACTATAGTTGTGATCTCTGTTATTCACTTCAATGTGCTGCATTTTTAATCCAGTAACTTAAATTCTTCGCATTGTATGCTTAATATATATTTGTAAAGTATCCTAATGTCTATGACCTAAATAAAAGAAAATATAATATTAAATATAAACAAGGTATGAGAACTAATAAAATAAACAATTCACATAGAATATTACGAGTAATAGTGATTTATTTACCTTATCGTATAGTATAAAAGAAAATTAGTCCTTGTAACACTGGTTGTGCATGTTGCGTTTATAATACTTCTCACTCTTTTTCAATATTGCTTCTATATCAAACTATTACATGCATTACATGCCATTAATAAAAGTTCAATAGTTCACGAAAAAAGCTGATAGAAATCAGGTATCTTTGATGGTTTACACTATTGTTATTGCATTAGAGTTGCAGTTATTACTTCAATATCACTGATATTTTCAGGCTTCTGAAGTTCACGTTTCTGTTCGTAAAATGAAAAATACCTTCGATTTCTTCCTTCAGAGGTGATAGAACATTTTTATTCTCTTCATAAGATAAACATGAAATTATGTTCTCATAAACGCAGGTATTCATTTTTCATCCGAAATTGAGGTTAAGTAGATTTAATCGTGAGCTTTACACGTTCTTGCACTCAAACTTGACGTAAACGTAATCGATGCGTATCACGCCAATTTTTGAATTCATTAATTTTACCTTGCTATACTCGTAACTTGGAAGAGTAATAACATTATTCAAAAGTTTTTCCAAACTCTCGCTAATATAATTTCTTCCTAACGATATCCAGATGGCGCGGTTCAATGGCGCCTGTGGCGTATGTTATTTTCGACCTACGCAACGGGCATTCTACACTGCCGAAATTCATGACTAGCTTTCAATAGTCATAGAATATTTTAACACGGAACACTGTAACAGTACAAATTATAAAGATTCGTCATAGATTACAGCCTGAGAGATGTAACTTTCATAACGTAAGACAATTAATCTGCACGCACTTTGAAATAGGAATTTGTGCCACGTTCAACTGTCGTCTACTGAAATTCCTTTACTGTACCCGTGACGTTGCTTACGTTCATAATGGCTGCGTTCGTATTCCCGAAACTGAACGTAACGAATACAAAAAATATATTGTACCTTTTATAATAAATCGTTCAGTATTTCGAAATAAAACATAATTTAGCACTTTCAGAAGAAAGTAAAATATATTTTACGTTTCTATTTGTACAAATGTTATTTTTTCTGTCTTGTAGCATTGGTACGCATGCGCGCGTGCATACGATACAGCTCTTAACCGCGAAAATTTTGATTTTAAAAAATATCTGAAGTTTCTTTATAATTTTCAGTAGGAATCTCATTATGTCCTTATATTAAAATATTAGATTAGCCAAAAATCTTGCCACTTCTTTTGTCAGCGTAACAGTAGTACTATTGTCAAACAAAATGGATAATAAAGTTTTATTCATTTCTCCAATTCACTACATTATAACTCTGAGTTTATTTTTGTTTAATCTATCACAATATATGGATTATGAAACATACCAATACAGTACTATAGTCGCAAAAGCCTCGGGGAAGTTCGTTTGTAAAGTTCGTAGACAGACACTATTTTTTTGAGCTTCGAAGACCGAGCCGTACGTAGAAAAGGACAGCTATGTAAAGAGAGATCGCGTGCGGCCGAAGCGACCGCGACTCTTTCTTTCCCATACGCTGTCCTTCCTTGCGCCCGAAACTTTCATCGTCAATTCAACCTAATATTTCAACTAAATATAGTTGAAATTATATCGTGTTTGGTATTATTTTAATCAGAAAAATGCCACAAATATATTGGTGAAAGTTTCATAAAAAAATGTTTATATTATTATTACATTGTGAGGACGCGCGGACCTTTGAACTGTGCCAGCGACTGCGACTCTCCGCGTCGCATTAGTAGTGGTTCACACCGATATATCCGAGCCGAGATCAGATTAATACAGTGGAATGGATATTTTTTTTGCATTCATCGTGTACGACCTTTTTGCGACTATAGAGGATTTACTATACAAGAAATTTTATGTATCTTTTATAAATTCGATTTCTTTTATTTATAAGACATAACACATAGTTAAACAATAAGGGTATTTTATCACAAATTTACATTGACGTTATTTTCACACATTGCGCTATTTCACAGAATCACAAATCTTTGGATTACAAGATCTCCAAATTTGTGGCAAATAAAACGTTTAGGTGAAAATCTTATATGTAATGTTAACATATTTTGCTTGTATTAAATTTGTATTTAAATAATATTTAAATTTAAATATATATTTAAATTTCATATTTATCCAAAAATAGTGACTTTTAATTATTTGAAACATATATGTTCAAAAAATATAAGTATGTATTGTAAAAATATACTTTTTCTATGTTTAACAGTTTTAAAAACATACATCAGATTCAACTACCGTAGGTTTTGAAATTCATTAGAAACATCACTTTTACGCTCTCATATACCAAGTACGATTATTTGTCAAATCCATATTGTTTCAATTATTATTCTAGTTCATACGGAACTTATCAACAATAATTGCAGTTGTCACGTATAGAAGTTTCTGCGACGAAAAATCAACCAACGTCGTCAGTATCGTCAAAATCTTATTTAGAGAAGAAAATGTTATATATACGATACTGATATTTATGTGCATGTTTATTTAACATCTGTTGAATATTATCAATAGTAGATTTACCAATAGTAGATGTATTGGTATTTCAAGAATTGTACCAACTCATTGTTTATTTGTAATTTTCTATTGAGAATGATCTCCTGAATATATTGATGAAGTTGTATGGTTTTATCGCGAAACGTCCTATAATTTACAACTTTATCACTTGTTTCATTTTGTAAGCTGTCTATAAAAAATTGCATGGAAAAAAATAAGCCAGTTTTTGCTAGTTTCTTAAATTATTGTTCGATAATACTGTTTGTTCATTTTTCCTTTTTTGAAAACAATAATACCCTTACTTTTGAAGATACAATTTGTTTTTTTGATTTTATATTGGCGTCTTGAAATTAATTTTGTGTTCAAGTAACATGTTATTTTCAGGAGGTAATGCAAGACATGCTCTCAATAGATTTTCAATCGCAGCCCGTTGTCTAGATAACGCGTTTACCACTGGTGTTCCTCGAGGCACTAATGGTGCTTTGCAAAGATACGATAGTATAGAGAGCACGCTGTGAAATCCAGTAAATTCTTCGTTCGAATCCGCTACTTTGAAAGTGATACGCGAACAAATTTCTGCCAGAAGAACCAGATCTAAAATTATTGGACTAGCCAATAAAGAATCCTCGCATGTATTGTGCACCACAATCGTATTGTGTCCTCCAAGTAGTATTTCCGATGTGTATTCATCCATTGCACGTTTACTATCACCTAATAATATTCATAATAATCACTGTAATATCTTTAAAATTTTTCATATTTACAATATATGGTATGTAATTAAATTTATCTTTAAAATGAATTCATAAATTAAAACAATAGAAGTCTTCGTACTTTTCTTTATGGTGTGATAAATTTTTGATTTTTTATATTATACAAAGCAATCTTAAATATTTGTGTACTTTTGTATACATACCAACATATGGAACATATTTGATAACAACACAATGGTCTGGCTTCTCTCCAGGTTGGTAAAGGATTTTATTTGATTGTACCATATCATCCACTACGTTGCTTTTTGAAATCTAAATAAAAGATTATATTAAAAAATCGCACAAGAATGATACACATAATAACAGTTTTCATTTAAACTACCTCTTTTGATCTAAACTGCTGGGGAGCAGATAAATTATACCCATCATTATTTCCAAGATGATTGTAGCTGACAATTGATACTGGTTTGATACCAGCTGATACTAGAAAATCTACAAGTACAGACTTCAATTTTGTTTGTCCAGATTTAAAATCATCACCACTAATAAATGTTTTATGCTTTTCAGCTAATTCCACTGCTCCGGGTACAAAAGTATTTTGTGGAGAACCATTTATATATGTACACTATAATAACGAATAATGCAGATTATCCATATTACTTTAAGAAAAAATACTATACTACTAAAGTTATATTACTTACACCTTCTAAAATTGCTGCAACAGCAAATACTGTACTTGGACTAACTTCAGAATGATCATCTTTAATTGCTTTCAATAAATTTTCAGCTGTATCATTTACGCCTGGTATTATTTCAGAAAATCTTTCAGTGTTAGCTGTCCACAATACAATTACTTGATCCAAGTTCTTTGAACTCTTAAACTCTGCAATATCTTTTCTAATTAATTCCAAATGTTCAAGTTTTGAACCCGAAATAATATTATTTGCTCTTTCCTCCTGAGAATATAAATACATAATAATATGTAATGCAATAAGTAAAAATAAAGCAGATATAGTAACAAAACTGAAACAAAAGTAATTTTACCTGATTAGCGGCAATAAAATCAGAGTAGTACATGCTCTTTCTTGGTTTCATGTGCACCATATATGGTTCCAATTGCTTTTGCAAATTGATATCTAAAACTTTTGAACGCTTCATAGCATCAGCTATATTCATGTTCGAAATATCCCAGCCGTCAAGCTCAATATCATCCGGATTTACCATTGGGAGTAACGAAGACATTGGAACATATACATCTTCTTTCATTCCTCTACCCAACTTAACAGTAGATGCTTGAATCAAAGATCCATACCTAAATTTCACAATACATATGAAAATTTTATGAAAATATTGTAATGTAAACTGTAAACTAGTATAAATTATATACATATTATATATATACAATAAAATATTATGAATACCAGTTTGCTTTTTGAAGACCGTTTTTGGTTTCCCATGAAAGTTTAAGTTTATTTGCTAATAATGCAGCAGTAATAGTGGTACCATTATTTCCACCCCATCCTACTAACATTACTCCAAGCTTTGGAACTTTCAACTGTGTTCTAATCAATAATTGTGTTGATACTGGTTTCGCCTATTAAACGTAAATTTAATTTAAAGTCTATAATTTCTTTCCCTTAGATGTTTAAAATAAATAATATTACGCATAGTAATTGTTAATATTTGTATCCAAGGTTTTTCTGCTAGTACACAGTGTACAATACAGGAACCTTTGTTTTTTTTTTCAAAAATTGAAAATTTCATTTCCAAAATTAAAATCATAGCGTTTGATCAGCTGTTCATTTTTTATTTTATTTGTTCCTTTTCCCTAAAAAAGAATTTTTAAATACAAAATCGGTAAATTGAATGTTTATATACAATTTTTTTGTTTCTAAAAAAGACCTTCCAACCTTAAATGCATTGGTCAAATTAAATATCAGCATCTTTCCCTAATAAAAAAAATTTTATATTAATAACTATCTTCTTTTATTGTATGTAATATTAATGAATACTGTTTTCCTCTATGATATGTTTGCTAAAATATATACATCATATACATTAATCAAATAAAAATATGAGACTAAATAGAGACTAGATTGATTAAATTGTCAATAAAAGAGGATAATATCATTTTATAAAATTATAATTATGACAAGATTTATTTGAGTTTCATTCATTTTATTGACAAATATTTTCTTTTTTTTATCAATAAAAATTCGGCTTCAAATTTTCGGTTTAAAATTTTACAAAAATTCAAACATGAAGTTTCATAAATATAAACATAATATATAGTTGGAATAGTAATGAAATTGCATTCGAATAAAGTATCGACTGCTCTTTCCCGGTGGACTCGCAGTCGAGTATTCAAGTTATTTATTATACATATGTTTGGTAAATCAATTCCGACACTCGTGAAATAATAGGTAATTGTGAATGTCTCTAAAAGCTGAATTTTTAAATTCATTTTCTTTACTGGAGAATTATTTCATTCGTTTGAAATATGTGTTACTATTTCTTATTATAATAGTAGCATGCGGGATTTAATTCATTTTTCTAGTAACAAAAAATGACTGTATGCAAAACTATATTTTCCCCAAATAAGAATGGTATCAAGAATGATACCACAAGTACAATTTTATTTGTACTTGTGGTATCATTTTTGTTTCTAATCTATTTACTAAATATATACGTACATACACGGCTAATTTATTGTTAACATAAATTTGGCGCTAAATATAAAAAATAGAAAAGCACGCAATGTTATTGGTTTCTTATTTTTCTTTTGCGGACTTCCATTTCAGGGTGAAATTTCATAAAAATAGAATGGGAAAAAATGCAATATATATAAGATAATATAAAACAAAAGAAAGGAAAGATGGTACTTTGTTATGCTTACCGTATATTTCGAATCATCGTCTTCTATAACGTTCGTCGTTTGGTAGTCGTATTGTGCTTCGATATAATCTTCTGTATATTTCACCTTCGGCGATTCGACGCGAATCTTCAAAGCCATTTCGCTTGTTGTCCAAATTTTTACGTTAATTTTTCGTCACAAAAATAATAATGAATTTGCGAGAAACTGATACCACAAAAAAGAAATAAAATACAGTCCTAGGATGCCGGGTTCAAGGATTATAGATTATTGGAACTGGAAACGATGATGGAATAAAGTGAAAAATGAACGAACAAATAATTCGTATCATAGACTGTTCGAAAGAATCACTTTAATAGCTTATACGTTTCTCTTCAATGTAACTGCCAAAAGAAGAGACTTGTAAACTAAAATGAACGCAAATAACACTCGAAGGTGAATATCCAAATCGCCGTGTTCACAGCTGAAACGTAAATGTCGAGGAGACGTTCAAGCATGCGCTTTAAATGAAACGGCGCGATAGCCCCCTTCCCTTCTGCTTAACTGGAACCTATTATATTTGGTTCCTATCCGGTTTTTATCAAGCTGTCTAAATAGCATAAGCTGAGCATATGCTTCGTTTGCAGCTCTTTCTTCGCCGCCTTCCAAACTTTTTCGCGTACTACGCAATATTTTTATACTAGAAAACATATTTCTGTATCTATAGCTTTCATTGTTCTCTCATCAAAACCTGCTCTCTTGTAAAATTTGCACTTTACATATATGTATCATCCAACGTTCTTCCAGCCAACAATTCAATTAACGTTCACGACTAATTTTTTTATTGTTCTAGGTTTTAAAAAAATCTAAAAAAATTCTAGAATACGTATTGACATAAATAGACGATTGACATAATCCAGACATAAATAGACGACCCAGGTTTAAAAAGATCGAATCTTCGGAAACAACAAAACAGACAAAAATTGCGAGAGCGATCTTGGATTCATAATTATTGAATACAATATTAACTTCTTAAATTGTTATTAATTAATTATTTCGAATACTGTAAATAATAGAGTATAAAATATTAGAAATATTAGACTAAAAATAATGTTGCGTTTTTACGTGTATGAAAAATTTAAATTAAGTACTGTTACATGAGATGACATTTCCGTGTTATATTATACATATACGATCTCTGAAATATGGTTGTAACACAATACGCATAACAAATTGCATTACATAATTCTCCTCTCCTTGTTATTGTATCCTTAGTGTATATAGTATACTTAGCAATTATTTAAAAATATGTCATTAGTAAATTATATTTTATTTTATTCAAAACTTTAGTTTCAATAACGGTTTTTCATGTGTGAATTATAAGTGTGTTATAAAAACGTCGTAATGGGTTTTTATTAATAAGGAATTTGAACATATACAAGAAGAAAATGTTTTGAGATTTGAATTATGATCGTTAGCCGGTCGGTGAAATGTTCCATTACATCACGTGTATATAGCTGGAATGCATAGATTGTTTCAATCAATTGGCACTTGCTGACTCTGGAACTTTCGTAATGGGAGAATTATGTTGCCAGACCATTTGTAAGTCGAGCCCCGACAAACGATTATGAGCTATAATCTGTTTACAAAGGCGGATTTTATCTACCCCATCGTTATATGCAAGTCATTTTACTTTCATTCCGACATATATATGCATTATTATATATAGTCTACACGTTTTAAAATTTTTATTCAACTGCGCATCGAGTAACTTCGTTTTGCATAGTTTCTTTTTATTCATTAATATGGTATGTCGGGAGACCACTCCGGCAAAGAATAAAACCGATAACAATGATAAAATCAAGCCCGTTATACTTCGATAACATAAAGGTATAAAGGTTGAATATCGTGTAAATATAGAATAGCGTGTAAACATTTATATATAAACTATATATTGATCCTTCAAATGTATAGGTCGGATGAAAACAAAAACAAATGAACTAGTGATTTGAATTTGTTATTTGAATTGATTATAATCAGATGAAATTATTGCATTTTGTTATTTATATTGTTTATTATTCGATGAAATTTCAGGCAATGTTGAATGGAATTCAGTTGATAATTTAGTCCATTATTCGCGAAGGGTGATAGTTGAACTTTGTCCACAATACATACTTAAACTAAATTGAAGTAGAATTGGTTGTGGGAACGAATATCATGCACGTACCATAACACTTCGCCTTGATGCATATTCGTCACACTATCGATAAAAATAATGGGCTACTGCGAATATCTAAAACAAGAGAGAAGAGTTTATCACAAAGATTGAATTTTATTCCAAATAGTTTTTTATTTTCGCTGTACATAGTTGTAGATAATACAGTAACATTGTGGAAAGAATTTGTGTGACACTAGTGTAAGGAACGCATTCATAGCGCATGAAGGTTGTACAACATTATTCGGAAGTAGTTTTATTCTCTATAAAGCTAGACAGAACTCTCACTACTATTGCTGACTACTATTGCAGAGTACTCTACTTTCCTGTATTGCTGTCATATTATAGTAATGGCTCACTGTGGTCCTTAGATCATATATACCTATAGACCCGGCATAGGTATAATATGTGTATAGGAAAACCGAGAATGCAGCTCGGCAAAGATAAAGTACACTGTGACGTCAAAAGATAAATCTTAAGATAATTTCAAAATGGCTGACACGGCAACCTTAGACCATATATACTACTGTAATACCTTAATAAAACATATAGAGTAAACATCTGTATCTCAAATACAGTTTATAATTGATTATTTCATGATACAATGCTAAATTCTTTGAAATTATCCTGTCCATTTTTTCCGTATACTGTGTACCTACGCGCATGTGCACCCGCTGATCCCCCTCACCCCCCTATAAGCCAAGCTGAGGCACTGTCGATGAGCATAGCTTATACATCTTTTGAAAATGTGACGTCACAGTGTACTTTATCTTTGCCGAGGGGAAAATTATCTGTGCCGGGTCTATAGGTACCCAGCTAACCAGGCGTGCCTTGAGCCAAGCCTGCCTAGGGTAGAAACGGGCAGAATATTGTCCAAGCTACGCTCGGAGCTGCTCAAGGCCGGATTGGCTCAATTTTGGTCGACCTCCTGTGCGCGCATATGCCGGCCCAGTGCCGTCCGTAGGACCAGGATTTGGACATGGGCAGGAGGACGGCATGAAGCCGGCCGCTGGACGCTGAATCTGCCTTTGTGGCAGCACCGTCGCACTGATGTGATGAATGCCGATGGCAGCTTTTTTTTTTAGTTGTGTGTACATAGTTGTGCGAATGCTAAAGAACGAGCAGTGTCCGCGCAAGTCAAGGTTTGTAAAAATTTATTTGTAAAATTGTATATTATCGAATAATATGAGAAGAGATCAATTTGGATTTCGGACACGTTTGACCATTCAATCCGATTGCTATACTTTTCATAAAAAATATTGTAATCCAAAATTTACTGTGAATTTTCATGTGCACACATGGATGTTCGAGTTGCCTTGAAGAAGCACGTCGTTCCGGAGAAGAGGCGCAGAAGGTAGCAGCGAAAATGGCTTTGCTCGATTTTAATGAGGAAAATATGCACCAGGTGTGCCTATGTATCTACAGTGACTCCCTAAGATTTAAGAATCTAAGACGACTAATAAAGAAAAATAATGAAAATAAATGAAAAAATAGTGTTGTATATTTGGTACGATAGAAATTTACTTCGTCGACATCTGCCACATTAGTGCGACCTACCCTCGCCGACGGTGCTGCCCTGTAACCTGGCCAGCCACATCAGTGCGACGGTGCTGCCATAAAGGCATTCGCCACATCAGTGCGACCGTGCTGCCACAAAGGCAGATTCAGCGTCCAGCGGCCGGCTTCATGCCGTCCTCCTGCCCATGTCCAAATCCTGGTCCTACGGACGGCACTGGGCCGGCATATGCGCGCACAGGAGGTCGACCAAATCTGGATTTTTGGTTATATATATGGTCTAAGCTGTGGCCCATAGACTTATAGAGATAGCCTACAATGGCGGCCGTAGGTATCTCTATCTCACTCGCACACCGATGATTGGTGGGGGCTCAGACGAAAAGAGCATTGAGGAGAACTGAGTACTCTGTGCTATGTAGAAGCAAGTAGGGGAAGCAGAATCTCTCCCCACCAACTCGTCAATTAGAAAGAGAGCGCGATCCCTATTTCTATTGCTCTCTCTCTCACTCTTTATACCCCGCGCCGCTATTGTAGGCTTCAACTCGCCCGTAATCTCTATAAGTCTATGCTGTCGCCCCTGTGGCCCACAGGCGCTATCTAGCGGTTTAAGAGTTAGAAAATAAGAGCGAAAATTCAAGTTATTTGCATCTACGTATTAATATACACTGTATAAAACCAAAGATTTAATTATTTCCATTTTATCGCCTGAGTATTTGCAATGTCTTACTCTTCCAAGTAAAAGAAATACGAAATCGCAGAAACTACTACCTACAACCATGTAATTCAATCAGCAGCACATTGCACAAAATAGATCTCACGAATTAAACATCAAATTTATATATAGTCATCAATGTTTAATTCAATTATGCAATTATTCGTGATTCAATTACAGGTGATATTCCAGTTCGCAGGCCACAGGTTCCAATTGGTCATACACAGTCATACAATAGTACTATTGGTACCATGGAATGCTCGATTATTTATCTAGTATTTTTATTAGGAAGAGTTTGCAGCATCGTAACCTCCAATTTTGTAGAAATCACTACAATCACTAGCTTGTTGTACTTGTTCAAAGTTGTGTTCAAAATGTCAAAGTATTCAGAAAGAATACAGGAAATATTAAAAACTGCAAGTGGTAAGAAAGTCCTAGACAAAAAAGTACGTATTCTACACTAATTAATCCCTCTAAATCCATGACATGTTACATATTACTTGTTAATATATTTTATCTAACATAATTCCCGCTGAAAAATAATGGCTTATTTTGTGGAGGTATGCTACTAATTTATTTTTAGCACTTAATCCTGAAGGACTTCCGGAATAAAAACATATTTGTGCACCCCTTTGGTCTACCGGCTGTCTGTGTATCAAATTTCAGCTTTCTACACCTTCTGAGAACAGAGAAATAACTAATTTAATTTTAGCAATTAATCCTGAAGGACTTCCAGGGTAAAAACATATTCGTGCACCACTTTGGGCTACCAGCTGTCTGCGTACCAAATTTCAACTTTCTATGTCTTTTGTGTTTCAAGATTTTTTTACTGTTAGAGAGAAGAGAGGAATAACGCTAATTTAATTTTAGCAGTTAATCCTGAGGGACTTCTGGGATAAAAATATATTCGTACACCCCTTTGGGCTAATGGCTACCTATGTACCAAATTTCAACCTTCTAGGCCTTCTGTGTTTTGAGACTTTTTTACTGTTACAGAGAACAGAGGAATAACACTATATAATTTAATTTTAGCAATTAATCCTGAAGGACTTCCGAGATAAAAACATATTCATGCACCCCTTTGCATAGAAAGACATAGAAAATTTCATATTTCTATGTCTTCTGTTCTTCTATGTGTTCTGTTCTGTTTCGAGATTTTTTTACCGTTACAGAGGACAGAAACTGGCAATTATAAATATAGATATATTTTATGAAATTTGATGCCTGATATTTTAAAATGCATTGAATTACGATTAAGTAATAAAAATTAATAATTAATTCTTGCTTGACAATATCATCTAGCAATACATTATTAAAAACATATTTAGTTTACCGTATATCATTACAGTATATTGTATTTGTTTTGTTTTAGAAGTGTGTGCTTGATTTGTTAGAGTTATATGAAAATGAAGAAGCTCTAAACGAGATATGTATTAATTCAGAACAAAATGTACAAGGTGTTGTAAACTGGTCATATATAATCCATACAGTTCATAAAGTTGTATTAAATGTAAGTAACAATTTTCATGTTAGGATTCATTGAACATAAAGGTGTTCAATTTGTACTGTGTCATTCAGCGATGAAATTGTTTTTATTGAAGGAAACAGATAGACATGCTTCTAAGGATTCACATGGCAGAGCAATAATTATTGAAAGACAAAACACATGTCTGCTTATGAGGAAAACAGTTCAATACGCAAACTCTTATAAAGTACCACTTCTGAGGTGCTCGGATATAATACCATTAATTTTGCAAATACTGGGAACAAGTATATATGAATATTATCATGATACTTACATGCATATATTGGTATCATATATACTTCCACTTAGAAAGTATCAGGTGAAGATATTACCTGAACAGTGGCAAGAGTTATTGAAGATATGTATTCTATTATACAAGAATGTATCTTCAATTGTAAATAAACGTACTACTTTAGAAGCATTACAAATGATTGCACATTATGGTTGTTTACACTCGGATCTTCTACCAAACTTGAAAGAGACATTGCCATTTTTAGGTGCAGTATTCCTAGTATTTTTTCGTTTTATCCAATTTATTATTTTATGCTTAAGTATGAATTAAAAGGCATTATATTTTGTGTGATTTTAGAAACTGTATTTCTTGATGTAAAAACAAATCAAGAAATCTTGGCAGAAACAGCTTATAAACTTGCGCATACAGTATGTCAACAAATTGCAATCGAATGTAGATATAATCTTTGCCAATTTAGCGAGAATGTCTTACCAAATATAATTAGTTTAAAGAGTTCTATAGAAAAATATAAACTTTTACTGCTTTTCAATAAAATCCACCATCCCAAAGGAATATGTAAAGTCGATGATGGTGCTTATGCTAGTAACTGGGAAAAATGGTGTGCAATACTTAAAAGTATGTATTTAATGATATTGAAAGATTTAAAAGCTGACGTACTTCCAAAAAGTTTTACTTATCTTGCGAGCGAAGGTAATTTTTATATTTCTCCCCAAAATAAATTGTTACAGTTTACTTTAATTATTGAATATGGAAATTTTAAATTATTTTAGTTTTCAAACAAATATTAGAAAATACAGACATTGTTATTGAAAGAACATCACTCGATGAATCTGACTGTATTAAAGTAGCAAAAAGAAGAAGAATTGCCAGTAAAATGGATGGACTAATTGACATGATTAGTGGTAATAACACTGAAGAAGCTTGGCCAATGATACAGATATTAACAGTATTACTTAAAAAATATCCTGAATGTTTGAAATCTCACGATCTTGCAGAATTCTTAAAAATTTTAGTAAATCTTCTTACACAGTCCTGTAAAGAAGAAATTATCATGGATAATTTATATGATTTATGTGCCATTCTATTAACAAACGAAAAAGTATTATCTACCATGTGTATAGAGAGCTCAAACATATATTGGGATAAAATATGGGATATTTTATTGAGGTAAAATGTTTATAATCAATATTATTTAATACTGTTGTTTTCATAGAAGAATACAAAATTTCGTTACGCGAATGAAATAGATAATAATAATAATTTATAATTCTAGGTCACTTAATGTAAATCAAAACGAGATATCAACTCATAAACTTACACAGCTCTTTATCATAAATAATAAAATAACAAAGCCAAATGTGCTCTTGAGACTTTATCTTACAAATATTATCAAATGGTCAGTTATGAGTCTCCGTACATTAATAATACTTTGCAAATATCTATCGTTACCATCTGATATAACAATGTTTAACATAAATACATGTTCTCCAACAATGAATTCAGATTCTGTGAGATTATGTCTATTAAAATGGGCATTGAATATACCCTGGCATAAACTGGCCACAGAAATAGTAATCGATGAGTTGTGTTTGTTACTGATTAGTATTACATCAAAGTCGAAGTATGAAAAACAGATCAAATTTAAAGAAAATAGTACGAACAATTCATGTGATTGTTTAAATAATGAGGAACTATGTTACGAGGAAATTGAAAATTCCTACCTACTATTGAAATACAAAACAAATTTGTTCATTAACAAAGAAAAAGATGATATTCATTGTGATATAAAATTCAATGAAAAGATATTGTATATGCGAGATATTGTAACTTCTTTGCAAGTTCAGTTATGTAACATATTAGACGAAGGTAGTGGTAATGATGACATATACATAAGAATAATAAAAATTGCTATAGTAGCAAAAGTAATATCAATGATGAAACAGTTGAATATGATAAATAATGATGAGATATTTCTTCAATGTACAATGGAAACACATCTAAACTCTGTTTATACTTTATTGGCAAACATAGATCCATCAAGAAGCAAATATACGTATCTGTGTAATGTCACAAAAGCACTTAATATGTTGTATGGAACAGTATACGATACAGAAGTCTCAAAGATAATCATTTTATCTTCAACACCAGAGATGTTAAGAAACACATTTAGTTTAATGAATATTGAAGATAACGAAATTGCTGATTATGAGGCAACTAAGGATTACTATGAAAATTATAGCTCTTTTCAAATTAAACGGAGAGCTTTAGATCAAAATATACAGGAAAAATGGTGTAATTTCTGCGACAAAGGCACCATTAGAATACAAACATCGAAAGCTTTAGCATTATTTTGTTGTATGAACGTAGGAGAAGAAAAATGCGAAATTCAAAGAAAACTCATGGACAATTTGCTCAAAATAGATATGTATGATTTGTCTCGTACAGTTAATTTTAAAATGGCTGTTACAGTTTTAGAATCACTATTAAACTACGACAAACAAAATTTGTCAAAAAATCACGGAGAAACACCATTGAAAGACGTATTGGCGTTATATCAGGAATGTCGGGAAGATGAAACTGCTGTTCGTTATATATTCAATATTTTACCATATTTCCTCAGGTATGCTGTAGATTATAATTTTGATTTAGACGATTTAATAAACATCATTTCACAACAGAATCGATATAAAGAGAAATATGGTTTTCGTGTTCATATGGAAATTACCAAATGCCTTTTAAGAATTATTCATATCAGTCCCACGCTTCTTTATTATATAGTACCTAATGAGGTCGATCATATGATGCCAATAATGGACAGCATTTTATCATCGCTTACCAATTCTTTGTTTATCGTGCAATTAGAAGCAATCAAATGTATACAAGAAATATACCTTTCGAAAAAAATTGATTTCAAATGGAAAGAGCTATTGTTTATACAAATAGAAAACTCAATAAATAAGTTAGTAATTACTAGTCAGAGCATGTGTGTCGACGAAAGGGAAACTAGAATAGCAGGCGCAGTTTTGGGACTAGTAGCAATAGTATTTAGTAATGGAACATTTCAATGCCGTGCTTTATTGACAATGTTACATTTTATTATGGACAAAAAAATAGACATTCAGATAATACCAAGAGCATTAGGTACTATAACAAACCAAATAAGTTACATGAGTCTCATCGAAGATAATTTAAGTTATTTAATAACATGTTGGTACAATTCAAGATATTCATCAGAGTCATTTCCATGGCAGTTAGTGCAATGTAGTTCGGAAGAGCAGTTTTATGAGACACATATTAATATGCTTGCATTTATTAAATTTCAAAGTTTCAAGCTTTCTAATGTTGCATCGCTTTGTAATTATGTTACATTATCATTCCAACAAATTATTGAAAATATTTTTCCACAAGTATTACCTTGGCTTTTATACTGCATCAACGAAGACGATGACAGTGGTAAAAAGAAATTAGCAGGTAAAATATTTCATAAGCTAATTTCAAATCAAGACGAATTTCTTGAAGTTAAAAAGTTTTCTAGTTTATTTAATGACAAATTTGAAGAAACATTAATTTGTCTTTTTGAAAGATTGCATGACGAAAATTACCTTAGAGAAATATTAAATGTACAAATTTCATTTGCAATGTCGAATCCGCCACATTTTAAACATGAAACAGTTAAGATGTGCTTAAAATATATGGAAAAAAACTTTTTTACCGAAGAAATGTCTGTACAATACGTTTTGGCACACAGTTGTCCAAGTGTATTGCAAAAAATATTGTTACATTTAAATAGCAATGTTTATAGGCAGAAATTTGTAGAACATAAAGTAAAAGCTTTTCATCAGTATATGTTCTTCTGCACACTAATTGTTCAAGAACTGCAACAAGATTATTTCAATACACTTTCAATGTATATAATAAAGGATATTAGTTATAGTTTACTTCATATAATTAAAGGCCATGATGGTATTCTTCTTGAAATAGCAAGCAAATATTTTTATGAATTCGTAAAACAGGTGTTGCCTACAAGACACGAGGAAATCAAAGAAATTTTGAGTTTCACTGTTATGACTCTAATTCCCGTTGCACAGGCAGAAAAAGGGTCAGTAACTTTGGAAATACTCAACTTTTTATTAATTGAACAAAAAGATACGTTAAGTGATGCAATAGAAAAGTTAAATTCATTTCCAAATGTTCCTATTTTTCGTGAAATCCGGAATGTGCATAATGCATTGAAATATAAATCTGAGAAAACATATACTTTAGAGGAAGAAGTGCAACATTTTCTGAACTCTTTGATCGACAAAAACATAAATTATAGTATAGAAGACATTTTACATTTACGACAACAATTGTCCACGAGAAAAGAGGAATTCCAAGTATTGTATAATAGACTTGAAACATTGCGTGGTTTTGCTGAGGATTGTGCCGCGAGTATGTTGCATCAATTAATATATAAACTTATCAAATTAACAGCATCCTCTGACATAAATGTTTCGATTGAAGCATCAAAATGTTTAGGTGAGATAGGTCCGAATGATTTAACATCAATGATATTATATTTAGAGAAAAGCCATGTAAATGAAAGTTCTGATTTAATAGAGATACTAACATATAAAATAATAATTAAAATGATAGAATTATTATTTCAAAGTGATGTAAAACTAAGAAAAGTTAGTGCCGATGTACTTTATGCTCTATTGTCATCTTTTTGGGGACAAAAATTGGTAAATACAAGGTATAAAGAACGCTACTCTAAATTAACGCTACCTTTAAATTATATTAAACCATTTATAACTCACAAAAGTTCAAGACCAACAAAAATTGCTTTAAATACTGCAAAACTGAGCAATATTTTAAATCCTAAAAATAGTATTTGGTCCATTGAAACTAATAGCTCGTACGCTAATTGGATTTCAGAAATAACATGCCAGATTCTACAATGTTTTACGGAATTCTATTCTGAAAACTTGTTCTCAGTTTGTGCATTAAGCACTGATGTTTGCGAAATAATTTTACCGAGAATTATTTTCTTGATAATTCATATTGATAAAAAATACACACCTGATATGTGTTCTTGTATAAATCAATTTTTTTACTACAACTTCAACTTCACGATACAAAATGTAGCTACCAGTGCAACTTGTAAAACAGCAAATTGTGACCGCCAAATCGTCCATTGTATGTTAAATATTGTAAATTATATAAGAATACAAGTTGCAGATAGTGGTTGTTTACAGTTGAATTACATGTATATTGCAAAAGCGGCACAATATTGTGCAGCTTTCTTTACTGCAATATTGTATGCAGAAATTTCTTGTGAAAATATTTTGAACGATCATAATAATTTCACTAATATTTCAAAAATTGATTATGTCTACGAATTGGTACCTGAACAAGGAAAAATGATACAAAGTATACTCAGAGACACATATGCAAAAATAGGTGATTCCGATGCCATTCATGGCACCGGATCTTCACATTTACAAGACCATTCGACTCGTATACAACATTATCTGGCACAAGATGTTGAGCTTTCTTTTGGAAATATGTCAGTGAACAAAGGTAAATGAGTATAATCTGTTTCATTTCATTTTCAGTTTCTTTAATATATATGAAATCTCATGCAACTGATAGGGGTGGGCGGGTATCCGGAAATTCGGGTTCGAATGGTACTCGGGTACTCGGAAATCTCGGGTACCCGAAGTCGAAATCGGGTCGGGTCAGGAACCCGAAAATCTATGACTAGATTGCGGATGTTTCTGCAATCTCCAATTTTTATAGACAAATTTTTAGGAAGTAGAATGAAGTAAAATTCTTTTTTTAATGGAAACAGCCTTTGTAGATCCAAAACAAATAAAAATCTTACTGAATTCTATCGAATTTGATATTCTGGCATTTGAAAATTTGAAAATTTCGACTCTCTGAACAATATAAATTTTCGGGTTCCCGACTCGACCCGATTTCGACTTCGGGTACCAGAGTATCACCAATTTTCGGATCCCCGTCCACCTCTAGCAACTGAACTAAGTCATAGTTTCGAGGTGATAGAAGAGATATACAAAAATTTTATTATACAACATTAAATAGTTTTGTGTAGTACATATCATAGGATGCATGTTTTTGCTCCATTTTAAAACTATGGCTTAACTTATGTGCGTAGAAATATTTAATAATGAAATATAAATTACAGAAATAGCTTATGGGCCCCATCAATCTGGTTTTCAAAATTTACTTGACAATATGATATACGCTATGTCCACAAATAATGAAAAAGTAGACGAAGATATCCAATACGAATGTGCATGGAGACTCAGCAATTGGAATTTCTCTGTAATAAACCAGGCACAAAGTGATTGTAAATTAAAATCACAAATAGTTGAATCTGATTATCATTTTTACCATTATCAAGCATTAAAGTACTTTCATGAAGGTAACGAGGTAGGTATACAAAATGCAATTGGAAATGCTCGTATTAGTATTGTCAACGCCCTTAAGAATATTAGTTTAGGTAAGTTCAGACCAACTGTTTAATACGTAAATGGTAACATTTAATTTATCTAATAATATACATTTAATTTTCAGAAAGCAGCAAAACTGTATACGAAAAATTAATGCAGTTACAATTGATTCGTGAAATTGAAGAGTTAAGTTCAGCAAAACCAGACGAACATGAAAAAGTATTGCAAAAATGGCAGCAACAAGACATATCAAATTTTAATGAACTGCAATATATTGAACCCATATTAACTCAAAGAACAATTATGTATCAGATAAATAATGCTTTAGTTGATAGCGTGCAGATGAAGGATGCACTTTTCAATACATACTTAAATATATTAAAAATAGCGGCGGATAAAGAAAATTTACGTATTGCTACACGTTCGCTGGGTAAAACATAGAAATATAATAATATGTTCTAAATAATTTTATTGCAACATGTTACATAAATATTTTTGTTTTAATATAAAGCTGTACTAGCGAAACAAACAGACCTGCCCCCAAAAGTTCAAGATCAAATGCTTTATCAAGAATCTCTGTTAGCACGTCTTAGAAATAATTTGGAAATTGGACGATTTCTTTTACGTAATTTAATGCACAAGGATACCTTAGATACGAATCTACGAGCTCAAGTGCTGAGAGTTTACGGTGACTGGATGGCTGAAACAAAATCTGAGAATCCTCAGGTATATGCATGTATATGTGTACGAGTTCTTGCAGTTTAATAACTATTTGCATTTTTCAGACTGTAATAGAAGAATATTACATGAAGTCTATAGATGCGAGCACTTCTATCAATGAACAAACTGCTGATAGCATTAAGAATTTACATAATACACAAGTAGCTTTAGCTCGATTCGCTGATGTTCAATATGAACAGATATGCGCCCACATGAAATCTCCTCAATTTGAATGCCTTAAAGAATGCATTACGTCTACGGAAGAAGTCAGTGCGTTGTCGATGAGTAAGGACAAAGATGTTAGAAGAGCGTTCATTCTAAATCACAAACAAAATATAAATGATGCTGCAGAACTAAAGCATATACAGAAAGAAAGAGATAATTATTTAACTTTAGCATTACAGTAAGTACTACTCTGCATAGTATATACTATGAACTCAATTAATGCACAGAAAAGTCAAGTAAAAATTACTTTTTTTTGCAGATACTATTTACTAGTGTTACAACAAAGTGAAGATTATAATTTACTAATATTTAGAATAGTAGCTCTCTGGTTAGACAACATAAAACAAAAAGATGTTAATGATCTCTTAAATGAGAATCTTAGGAGAATACCGTCTTTTAAATTTATTCCACTTATTCCACAATTAGCTGCACATATAAATAATGTTTCAGATGCATTTTCTGAAAAGATATACTCAATTATGGAACATTGTGCCCTAGATCACCCTCACCATACGTTACCTGTATTATTAGCATTAAAGAATTTATATGGCGATTATGAATATAGTACAACTCGGGCGAATAATGCGGTAGAACCAAGAGTGCTCGGCGCTCGAAAGTTATTGCAGGAATTGACAAGAACAAATATTAGCCCAATCGTGCATGAAATGGAAAAGTTATCACACTCGTTAGTTATGTTAGCTAATCTTGAAACTTCTTCAAGAAAACGTAAGCTATTTTCTTCTATATCTATGTATGAATTTAATAATGTAATAGTATAATCATTTTTTATTTACAGCTGGTTCGATGGTTAATATACCGAAAAATCAAGAGATCTTGAAAGTTAAAAATTTCAATAACGTACTTGTACCAACGCTGACAATAAATGTAAAATCGTCCAGAAATTATAATAACATAATTGGAATATCTAAATATTCAGGAACATATGAGACTGTTGGTGGTTTAAATACACCGAAAAAGATAATCTGTATTGGCACGGATGGAATTTCAAGATATCAATTAGTGAAGGTACAGAGTAATAATAAGTTCTGATATTCATTGATATCGCTCTTATTAAACACTTAATGTTTATGAGTTGAATCTCAATTATAAATTATGTATAAATGTGTTTAAAGGGAAAAGATGACTTACGACAAGATGCTGTAATGCAACAAGTTTTTAGCGTAATGAATATACTGTTAAAAGCTTACAAAGAAACTAAACGGAGAAAGTTAATGATTAGAACATATAAGGTATTAAGTAATAAAAAACATTTCGCTCTACGAATATCAAACAAAATTCCTAATTTCTACATCAAATGATTTAAGTATTTAGGTAATATGAATGATACTCTTCTTTGTTAATTTTTAGGTTGTTCCATTGACCCAAAGATCAGGAATATTAGAATGGTGTGATAATACAGTTCCCATTATATTTATACTGATAGGTTCAAATCCCAATTCTGGATTTCATGTGAAATATTACCCAAAAGATTATACAGCAAAAGACTGCAGGGACAAATTATCAGTAAGAATATATTTAAATAAAATTATGTTTACAATGTGACAAACTATTTATTGTCATTAATAGCTATAAGTAAAATGGTTAAAAGATTGTAACATATGAAAATTGCTTCGAGTCTAGTAGCTTCATCAAAATTTAATTTGTAGAATTTTGAAGTATGTTTATCTTTAGGCAGTGGAAAAAGCATCAACTGACGCCAAATTGAAAGCATTTACGGACTGTTGTGCACATATGCATCCAGTACTGCATCATTTCTTTATGGAAAAATATCCATCTCCTGAAACGTGGTTCGAAAGAAGATTAGCATATACTCGCAGGTAAATGCAGTATAGTGTAAAAATTTCTCGCATAAAATTTGAATTGTTGTTGTGTTCATAGCATAGCAACAACTTCTATAGCTGGATATATTTTGGGCCTAGGCGATAGACATTTAAACAATATTTTACTTGACCAAACAACTGCTGAAGTAATTCATATTGATTTTGGTAAAAATATATATCTTAAGAATTATAATAACATACAAATATTTGATTATGATATTTTTAACATAACTGTCATTATTAAATGTAATTAGGTATAGCATTCGAGCAAGGTAAAGTATTACCGATTCCTGAAACTATTCCGTTTCGGCTTACACAAAACATCGAGGCCGCAATGGGTGTATCTGGAATAGAAGGGACGATGAGACAATGCTGCGAAAAGACTTTAACTGTTTTACGCGACCAAAGACAAATAATCATAACTCTACTACAAGTCTTATTGTATGATCCACTGTTCACATGGACTATAACACCTGCTAAAGCACGTAACATTCAAAGCGGGAGCTCGTCGAAACAAGTTGAAATTAATCAAAGTAAATATTACGTTTCCATTTAGCTGACCAATATTATTAGTTTTACAAGTAACAAAGATGCTCACTCTCTCATAAATAGACTGCTGATTTTATATGCATGTATGATAAAAATGAATAGGAAAAATACAATAAAACTTTGGAAATATCTAAATCAATTTAAGTATGTTATTATATTATTTTTGATTTATTAAGATTATCGAAAGAAGAAATACATTTTCTTTCTTTTTCTCACAATTGACTAGGAAAGTTCTTATTTTGCACAAAGATCTGTAGTCTATTTACAAATGTGTGAACCTAATCCATATTTATCACGAGAACAAATATTATCTGTAGGTTCTACTGGAACTAACAAAGCAGCAGGAAGAGCTCTGTTAAGAATAGAACAAAAACTCCAAGGTACCGAAGAAGGTTTAGCGTCAAGCATTTCAGGTCAAGTTGAAAGACTTATACAACAAGCGCGTGATCCTGTTAATCTTTCCCGTATATACTGCGGGTGGCAACCATATTTATAATTTTAAGATTTTTAAGAAAGTGACAGGAACGTTTGTATTGAAAAAAGAAATTACAACGTTCTTTATTTTATTATTTTATATAATTTAAGAATACTTACAATAAAATCTTATTTTAGCAATAGGTATAAACGCAATTACGATAAATGTAACATATACTTTCGGGATGTTTTTATTTTTTCAAAATATATACAAAATATTTTATACACATTATAAATTTTAACTGAAGAAGTATGTAGAAGACAACACGTTATTTATATCAAACTTGCCCTTTGATGGTACACTCGTTAAAATACGGTGCATTTCTTCAGGGGTTATTTTATGTTCAGGCTGTACATTTCTACAATCATAATATATGTAAATTAGCATTTAAGTGTTAGTTACGTTAACTGTGCTAAATATTTTATACTATTTTTTATAAATAAAAGAATGTATTTTAAACTAGTTCTGTAATTATTATAGAACGCCTATGGTTTATATCATAAGCATCTCATAATTTCTTGTATCATTAAAGAAGTGTATGAAATAGATCCATTTTTAATAATTCTATTTGTTCGAAGAAAAAGAAATATTTATAAATGTTACTTACATATACGTTTGTCTATAACGATTTACAAAAAATTTCGCTAGATCCTCAAGGATAGGCTCAGTATGAAGGGCAACAAACTGTTCTCTACATATCTACGAGGAGTATATTATAAAATATTATAGAATGATATATGTACACCTACTTCGGATGTGCGGGTTGACACATACACTACTGTGCAAAAGAAAGAAGCACCCAGTATAATTATAAAATATAATGACAAACAATATCTTTATGTAGAAATTGTATTGTACAATGATTGATTTATTGCATTTAAAGTATTAGATAATCTGCAATAACACATATATTCTCAGAACTATTCAATTAAACAGCAGAATCCTTTTTCAAAACTTACTGTATTCTTATTTGATTCTTTATGCTTTTCTATTAAATATGGCTGGGTGCTTCTTTCTTTTGCACAGCAGTGTACTTCACAGGGACTTGAAACTGGTATGATTTTGATACCGATATTGCACTATAAGACTGTACGAGTCCGTAATTTTGAGTACCCACACATCCCTAGCCACTTCGTTCTCTTGAACGTGTTACGTCGCGACGCCGATACTGTTTGTATAAAGTATAAAGTCACAGACGAGTTATCTCGTGACGCAATGCCGCTTGCGCGATGCCACGGACGTGTTATCCCGCGTCGCAATACCATTCGCACGAAGGATAACACGTCCGTGGCATCGCGCAAGCGACATTGCGTCGCGACATAACACGTCCAAGAGAACGAAGTGGCTAGTATAATACAAATTTGAATGCCTTAGTTATACTTATTTTCTATTACTCACTTTATTCATAATATCTACAGTAGATGCGTGAGTCCAGAAGCAGTCATGCACTGAAACAAATGTAATACCCGCTTCTTTACAATGTATGCTAGTAAGCATCATGTGAGTAGAATCTAGAGAGTGTATAAAATTCGGTGCGAATGCATTCTTTTGTTTCATCGAATCAGGTTTTCTGAAAACAGTCAAATTCGTTGTCACTTTAAAAGTGATTGTTCTGATTAATACATCTATATATGTTCATACTAACTCATTTGGTTTTTGATTGTTTTCTGATTTTTTCAATTGTTTAACATATGGTTGTATAATCGGCAATCCCAGAGGAGTAACCCATTCCACCTCTTCACAACAAACGGAGGAAATGATTCGAGCACACGATGTAAACCAATCCTGAATTTCTCTTGCGCTTTTAAACATTGTCCTTAACGTCGAGAATGTTTTTTCAGTTAAATATGAACCAGCAGGCCAAACGTGTTCTTCAGGGAACTCCGCCATATCTAGATACATGGATAGCGAGTATTATAAGTAGACAGCAGACGTTTATGCAAAATAAAATTATATATCATTTGCATGGAAACGAAGCTGAACAAAGATTTATTTCTTGTGTAAATAATTTCAATTGATTGAAAATAACGTCTCCGTATTTTTACATTTTTTAAATGTTTTTACTGTTTCACGTTTCACCTACTGACTTTCGTCATAAATGCATAAAATCCGTTGTCTAATTATAAGAATTACTTGGTCGTAAAAATGGAATTAAGTATATACCTTTCAATTGCTTTGTTATTTGCAATTTTGCACCATATTTTGTCACACCGTATACTGTTGTCATCACAGTTTGCTTTATAACTTTTCTTTTTACAAACCCGTCTAATAATTTAGCAATTTTTACTTCATTTTTCACATCAATTTGTCGATTCTCCTCGATCTAAACGATGGAAACGAATAATATATACAATTACATATGTATTGTCGGTAAGAAATGTGTATAGATATTGATATTTGTAATGGACATAACATACTAAATCGGCAACTGTGGTATATACATCCTTTGGAGTGTGGAATGGATACAAATTGACGCTTTCTGCACCAATCTGATCTCTACCAAGTGCAGCATAATGTTGAAGTCCGTTACAACTTCCATCTTGATGTATCGGAAACCTACTTTCATATTCTTCTATGTTTGGTGCTTTCAGCGCATTGGCTATTTCCATACAACCTGCTAGTGTTTGCCACGGTTCCTCGGATTGTTTCCACCACATTTTACCCTGTGCGATACAAACACCTCTTCAATTATAGATTATTTTTACATATATTAACTTTATTATTTAACACGTCGAATGCCGCGATGGCCGCCGATGACCGGCACTTGCTTGAAAATGATCGTCGCAAAATTAGTGGCACTATCAATTTATTCGTTCTGAAATTAATTAAATTATAGTGTATGACACACAATTCATTGTCAAGTAACTAATAATAATTATTACACTGCGGATCTCTATGCATTTATGAAGAAATTGGTTGGGTGAAATATAAAACAGTAAAGGATTAGAAAAATTTAAGAGTATCGTAATGTTGTTTCTAATGTAACGAAGTTATTAAGGGATGAAATCTATTTTTATTTTATCCCTGCTTCCCATAATCAATGCAGAACATTTTTATTTTGCATAAAGATCCGCAATGTAATAATTATTAATAACTTAGACCAGAGCTGAGCAACTGGCGGCCCGCGGTCCACACACCGCTTTTGTCTCCTCTTCTCAGTGTCTACCAGTGTCTCCCATCATTCGGACTTATAAAAGAAACAGTGTGCAGCCCGGCAGCTCTCTGGCTCTGGAGATAAAGCCAAGCAAGAAGTGAAGAGGAAGAGAAGTTGCCCAGCTCTGACTTAGATCCTTTATACGAATAAAATAAGTAAGACTTGTATGAAACACGAAAAATTCACGCGGCAGTGAACGTGTTAATAAAATTGAATAAGCTTATGTATGTATTTTACAATGTAAGTAGAGCTTACTGTTAAAGGCTTATTGGCACTGTCCAATATAATATCTAAATTTTCATTTGCGAATTCAAGACGTTCCTGAACAGAAGACCCTTTCTTTTTACTTGTCAAATTAACAACGTGCAATTTCAGCCAATCCAATCCCTTTGGACCCAGTGGTTTAGACTTTGCAAATAGCAGTAAAGAACGACTCAAGTCAGATGCCAGATGATTCAAATGAGGAGGTATTGGATAAACTCGTCCTCTAAAATCCAGATTATGTGGCAGCCAAAATACTTTGTCTCTAAACTTTAAAATAAGGAAAGAAAGAACTCTTTTAAACTTCATTTTTGTTATGCGATACTAAATTACATAAGTATGTATTTGAGACGACGAAGAAAAACATACGTGATTGGCAAGGGACAGTCTATAAAGTGCATCGCACCACAAAGAATAAACTTCGTACTTTTTCTGCTTAAACTTTGCCATTTCTATTGCTATTTTTCGCTTTTCTTGAGCGGTAGCATTCTCCTGTAAACGACTTGGAGGAATCAACATTGAAACTGATTGAGGAACGCTTAATTCCACGGAACCTCCTTGTTGAAATATCTATAACAATCGCGGATCCTTTATAAACACTGTGTTCTGCATCTGTTTTTAATAATACTTAAAAAAATATTGAAAACGCGGTTACCTCTATTACGATGTCAAGTATGGGAGAATTAATTGTCCATGGTATAGAACTTAGTTGATTCAAAGAATCAAATGCTGGATATAATTGCTGTACTGGTGTATTTTGTAGCTTTTGCCATAAACTGTCCTAGAGAATATAACGATTGCATTGTTCATGCGTTGAACAATGAATTTTGAAAACAATAAATTTTAAATATTGTTTGGAAATAACTTACTGTGCCATTTATAATTCTAACAAAATCTGTTGATGTTAAAAGATAGCCTCCCGTATGCACTGATGTCCATGGTCGTGGTGGAGCGTTAGAAGGTATGAAAATTGAATTAAATGATAATGTATCTGACTGTGCTTCTTTGTACATCTTTGATACAATAGGATGAGGTTTAATCTATAACCAATAGATTAAATTGTGATATGTAAAATATATTTACATATCGACGTTCGAAATATACGGACCTGTTCAATCAAATAAGTTTCCTTATGTCTAAACAATGTATAAAATGCAGGAATAGAACTTTTAACTTCATGTCCTTTGAAGAGGTCAGGTTTCAGTATCAAATCATTCAAAATGATATTATACAAAAACTTGCCTACATTTGCAATCACATCTTTATGCCAAGTGTAGCACATAGTGTTTAAAGAACTACCAACGCTCTCCTCTTGTCGTTCAAAATATTGCCATACAGTACGATTGTTCATATTAGCAAACCGTTCTATACTTTCAGGATGTAAGTACCATTTTAGATACTTTTGATAAATTCTAACTATCTTATCCAATACACCATTTCTTTCTTTGCTTTGGATCTGCAAATAAGTTGTGTAAATATTTCCATAATAGGTAAACTTAACATTGCATTAATAAATTGTGTAATATATTCACCCACCTCGTACTTCTTATAAATATTCATTCCTATGTCGATATGTAACAAATTAAGAGCCATACTAAATGTTTCTGAACCATTGGCTACTTTCCTAACTTCTCGTATTATAGCATTCAGATAGTGTTCCTTGTCTAATACTTCCAAAAATGGATGTAACACCATCAAACTATTAAAAGAATGTCGCTCTTGTTCTTTCAAACATTTTAAATTTCTTTCGAACGCTACTGACGCTACCTCTTTCCAATAATTTTCTAATTCGGCAACTTTTTCCCTCTAAGTAAAGAAAAGAAAAATGAACGATCGTTACTATGAAATAAAAAGTAACCTAACTATGCTTTATAATATAATAATATTCAATTAAACATAGCAATAACAGCAAGGATCTTACATATTCAGAAATAATATTCATATCTCTTTGAGGCTTGTTTATACTCTCTATTGGCACCTCAATGTCTTCCTCGCGTTGAAGTTGCACTTTTAGATCATTTTTCAATTCGTCCATTGTTAATATATCTTCTGCTGGACTGCAATAATTATTCCTCATGGGGACTTTATTCAAAAGATTGCACGTGTATCCTAAATCCACTAGAGAACGTGAAGGTTTGAAGTTTGGTTCATGTAGCCTAATTACTTTCAATACATTTTCACGCTGATTATGTTTAAAATGCGTTTTATTAAACATGTCGTTCAACGTAATTCCATGACTGCTCATTTCCTTTATCAATTTTTGTAATAAATCTGAATGTATATAAAAAATGCTCCAATTAATTTTCCTGTTTCATACATAAAACTACTTTTTCTGTTCTGAAATTACCTAATTGATTTTTCTTGGTGTTACTCCGTTCCATAGCATCAAACATATATACATATGTCTGTGCTGTTGGTTGTACTGAATCATTTTTTATCATTTCATATAAATCTAATACTTTTGGAAGATCTTTTCTAAAAGCATACGCTTCTAGAACAATATTATACAGTTCAACACATTCGCTACTGTATTTTAGGTTACTCAGCATAACTTTTCTATACCTCATTAACGTTTTATTTGCTCTGTTCATCATTTTACAGCTTAAATACACTTGCATGTGTGCTAACAAATTTTCAATATATTTCTTCGAAGCATACTTGTTATTAATTTTACGTTCATGGTTCTCTGGCTGTTTCTGACTTTTCCTATAATAACAAAAATTGTATAATTTAAGAATGTTCTAAATACGAAACATTTGTTAACCGTTAGGAAGGAAAAGGAAAGGATAAAATAACGATCTAATTATATATAATGATTAATACTGATTATAATGAATATTTCAAAATCAAAAACATACTTACATCTTTGATGAAAAATATCTTTTATTTTCTTTATTTGTAAATTGTATATTCTCTGATTTCTTAGGTGTATTTTTATTGTTATATGAATCCTTGTTATGATCAGTGGCTTCAGATAAGATACTTATATCGCTTCCCTGTTGTAATTATATTAATACATTTTTGTTTGTATAGTAAGACACAGAGAAATCAAATTTTGATACTCACACTACTCGTGTTATCTTCATTGTTAGGGGGAGTAGAGTTTTCATCAGATATATTTGAACCTGAAATTTCGTTCGAAGCAAGACTTGCAATTTCACCATGGTCGACCAACATTGTTATATTGGAAGCCTTTATCTTTTGTATTGATGTTTTTTTATTACTTGATTTACCAGGTGTTACTGTAATAAACATATTTCATACCAAGATGATTGCCAAAGATTAAATATTAAATATTATTTACTCATGAAAAAGTTATCAACATAAAATCATACCTTCGAGTAGCTCTGCATACAGTTTCTTTTGCCTAACTCTTTTCTTTATCGAAGAACGATCTAATGAATTTGCTGTTGTGGCATTAGTCCGAATTTGATGATGCATTACTATAAATTAAATTTATAAAGATAATCAATTGAAATATTAAAAGAACTTCTTTACAGATCATATGATACAATGACACGCTACATTTCCTTACGATAGATTTTGTCATAAAAATTGAAAGAAATATTAAAGATTAAATAATATTTAAAATAGTAAATAATTCATTATAATAAATAACATGTTACACACGTTTAATGCTAAAAATGTATTGAATTTGAAAAATGGTGCAAAGAAACATACAACGATGGTAACATGCAATGATTATAAACTATATGAACGACAACTATTGAATATTTCGTAAACACTTGTATAATCCAGAAGATATTAATAAATATAACATACATTTTGATACTTTCCCATGATAAAAATTACAGAAGGAGCACAATCGTATCGAACGTTGCATTATTATTTTTGTAGGAATAAAAAGAGCACAATTCGAAGAGATTCGTGTTGTAAGCTGCAGTAAAAGAAGATTGTACATCTTTCTACAATAAGCAAAATTAATGACAAACTATTAGCAGATTCATCATCTAATCAATTTTTAGGTACACGAGACAAGTAACCTAAAATTCGAGACGAAAAGCCGCATTGTACTCCATGAACACAAGTCATAAAGTGCTATATTGTGTAGATATGCGTTATCTATTCAACAACAGAACGGTATTATCAGAGAGGAAACGTCCTCTCTGGTATTGGCCATGGTTGACCTACTTGCAGACAGTGTTGCCGCTTATTGTACTGTGATTAGATGGATTGGACCATATATACCTATAGACCCGGCACAGATAATTTTCCCCTCGGCAAAGATAAAGTACACTGTGACGTCACATTTTCAAAAGATGTATAAGCTATGTTCATCGACAGTGCCTCAGCTTGGCTTATAGGGGGGTGAGGGGGATCAGCGGGTGCACATGCGCGTAGGTACACAGTATACGGAAAAAATGGACAGGATAATTTCAAAGAATTTAGCATTGTATCATGAAATAATCAATTATAAACTGTATTTGAGATACAGATGTTTATTCTATATGTTTTATTAAGATATTACAGTAGTATATATGGTCTAAGGTTGCCGTGTCAGCCATTTTGAAATTATCTTAAGATTTATCTTTTGACGTCACAGTGTACTTTATCTTTGCCGAGCTGCATTCTCGGTTTTCCTATACACATACTATACCTATGCCGGGTCTATAGGTATATATGGTCTAAGGTATGTGCATACGATGCTGTGTGACGAGATCCAAAATTATCTGGTGCCCACAAGCCTCGATTCGAGATAATTCAAAATGGTGGATAGTGTATGTATGAGACGAAGCGAGTGCACAAGTATATTTCACAAGTTCACTATTTCACAATGCACAAAGTTAAATCGAACGTTTTCAAAGAATTCGACGAACATATATATGATCACAATGTCGAATCTAACCATCTTGTACATTTAATTAAAATTGTAAGCTACGCAATTACATTAATATTTATACTATGTAAGTAACCAAAAAGTAGATAAGGACAATAATAGGATAAGAAATAAGTTAACAAAAACAATTTTATTTTGTAACCAATAGTTAGAAATATTCAAATTGTATTGTATACCTGTCAATAAATATTGTTTTATATTACCTTGCACATATTATATATAATATATGTATTGTATTCGACATATACATGTATATTGTTCTTACTGTTCTTTCTTTAAATAAAGTAACCCCTCGATCGTGGGACAGAAAAATACATTCAATGATATGTCTATCCTTATACCTCGTCTGTGGCTACAATGAGCATTCATTGTAATTTTTTGTTTATGAGTTGGTATATTAATAACTACCGAAATTGAATTGTGGTAACAATTGATGATAAACAAATGTAACTTGAAAATTGTTAACTAAAATTTAATATCGTTAACGTAACGATTCCATCGAGTATTAACGTGTCTTTACATTATTCAGAGTTAGAATTTGAAAGAGTGTATGCACAAACCTTATTCATTTTATTATGTACATTTTCATTTAATTAATATATCTAATATAATTATTAACAATATGTATATACAATTGTATACAAATATATATACGTTATTTAAGTTATTAGATGTTCAATTTTCATAATTTCTATTTTTAATTTTTGTAAAACGTCAATAAATAAATGGGACAATTTTAGCTGAGAACGTACCATAACGGAACACAACTTATATCACTGTTTAGATTATCATTCGATTTATTTATTCTCTGACATATGGCGTACAGTATGGCACGTTATCCGTTAAGATTCTATTAAGCGGTGCATTAAGAAATTTGTATTCATTAGTGATATAATGATTTATTTTCCAACAATTTCACCGTCTCGTTTTTTTACTATTAGTATGTGTACATGATACTAATAGTAATATTCCGTGTAGATGAAGGTGAGCATACATGTATGTAAACGCGATAGATATGTCATGTTAAGTCAATCATTATTTCTCATAACCTTTTTATGAATACGAAATACAGCAGATGCAATTAGACAATCTTAAAAGATGTGGTTAAGTCCATACGTCTTGTAGCCGACAAGAGGCGAAGATAGACGTACACCATTTCCAATGGAGTGGACCGTGTTCTCGTGATTTTTGGCTCGAAGTAGATTTTACCGTATCTTCGCTCTGCGAGAAATTTTATTCGAAGTCTAGTTAACTGTGTAATCTCTACAGCGTATCATATCATGGCCTCGACAAAGAGAAAGATTCAAATTGGTTCTGCTTGGTTTCAAACGAAAATTAAACTAAGACCACAGCATCGAGGTATCCATCACGTTACCGAAGAAATATTAGGAAAAATTCCGGAACTCTGCGAATTTTCTGTTGGACTTTGTCACATACAAAGTAAGTGAAATTTTATGATATGCGATTTCTTTGTCGTTATGCCGCTTTTACAAAAATATTGCAATGGGTGTACTAAGCTACATGCAGCACTCCATATTCCTTATTTTGCTTAGTGTAATTTTGTTTATAATCTGTTGCACATAGAATATCAGGCAAATATCGATATACGTATATTTCAAATATTGGTGTTTAACACATAAATACACAGAAATAACATAAATTCGAAATATACACATGTACATACATTTAACATTTGTTTTGGATTTATATATTAATGGAAAAGTTGAATACATGTTTTTGTATTACTCCGTAATGTTTTCGGAAGATATAAATAATATAAATTAATTTGATAGAAACTAATAACAAAAAATATCGTTCATAAACGAAAAATATATTTCTTATAAATAAGGAGATATAAACATTTTAATTTTGAAACTTTCAGTTCTTCATACATCGGCAAGTTTAGCATTAAATGAAAATTGTGATCCAGATGTTAGAGACGATGTAGAAATGATGCTTAATAAAATAGTTCCTGAAGGTTTGGCCTATAGACATAGCCGGGAAGGACCAGACGATATGGTAAATTTATAAATAAGTAACTGTACTGTTTTAATCCTTTTGTGGTTGAGTATTTGTTTATAATATGTTGTACATTAATTGAAGGCAGCCTAATTAAAGAACCAGTAATTCGTACAACACGGAAAAGTAAACTGTTCCAAAACGAAAGGGTTAATAAGTAATTTTGTTTTAATTTGAAAATGCATATAACTCTAAAAACCAGTGTGTTCATCGATGAATATCTATAAGTTATTCGAAATTCATACAAATGTTCTATAATTGTATTAATTGCAGCCAGCACATGTGAAGGCGTGTTTTCTTGGTTCTTCGTTGAGCATTCCAATTACCGATGGGAAATTAACCTTGGGAAAATGGCAAGGAATTTGGCTATGCGAACATCGTAACAATGCTGGAAGACGTAAAGCTGTAATAACATTAACTGGTTGTCTCCGGGATCCTGCAAGTAGCCCTTTGACTCCTGTTAGTCCTATTGCCTCTACTAGCAGCTAGGACCACTCACACCCCCAAAGGCGTAGCAAACGTCATCTGGGCATATCTAAATCTAATTACTCGATCTAGCAGCTGCTTAATTTTAGTCCAAATCTGAGAGTGTAATTGAAAAAAGAGTGTATGGATACTGTAAAAGTATGCACACAAATATAAAAGTTTATCTTGTGGATTCAATTACAATATTAATCATATTATGGAATTTAGTCACTTTATCAATACATAGGTTTTAGAATAATAAAAACTATTGACAATATTTATTATATATATATACATATTATATCATATCTGTATATGGAAGTAATGCATTCATTATTTGTACTTTTAATAGATATAGTGGTAAACGATGAATTTACATTTGGTAGTTCTTTTTTAAGACTACTAAGTACACATTCCAATCTAAGTTAACAGCAATTGTTAAAAAGAAATACGGTTTAGTAAACATGATGTTGTTCAGTAGTTATAAACTGCCAGAGCATGTGTATACCGTATATATCCCGAAAAGATAAAATCGAATTAACTTGAAGTATCCAGCACTCTTCTTTATTGCTCTTAGATGAAATTGTGCATTCTAATATAATGCGTCCAATACTCCGAATTTAATTACGTAGCTTTATTTAAGAAGTCCTTTTATAAAAACCATGAACAACAACAAAATAGCATTAACAAATGCTCGGCTGAGAACTTGCATTATTTTTTCTAATATTCGAAGATATCTCAGTTTGAGCATGTGCAATATGTTAAAAATTTCTAACGCAGTGCTTATCATAGGATAGGCATTTCTAATGACGTTTCCATTGCATTGGGGGTGTATATAGGCTTATACTCGACACTTCTTTGCTGTGCTAATATATTTCGATTAGGGATATTTACATACCTTTCAGTAATAGTCTAAACAAGTGGAGACAAGTCGGGATGAAAGTAGAATTCGATAACATTATTGAGCTATGCAAATAATGTTTGTATTGTTAAGTAGTCATCAAGTTCAGGAAAGTATTATAAATCTTGATTAAACTAATCAAAATATGTAAAATATCATCTGGGAAATCTAGCACTGCAAAGGGTTGTAACAAAGATTAATTATAATGTTATGAAATTCACCAAAGCTTATCATGGGGGCTTGTTAACGTATCTAATATACTGTAAAGCAAACAGTTGATGTTAGTTGTTAATATTTCTCATATGTAGCATAAATGGTCATCCATTACAATTAATGGAAAAGCTTTAATGTAAATTATCCAATAATGCAGTTCATATAGCTTAAACAGAAACAGCTCAAAAACTGTAGCATTATAAAAAAATTGTAATACTTAAGACTATCAATTTGTAGCCAATCACAAATTTTGTTTGTCCATACTAACAATTTTAAATTGCGTTAATATATTTCGTTTTATAACGTTGAAAAGTCAAAAAGCAAAAATGCCATGTGTAGACGCAATTTTAAGTTTGTAATCGACCTCATTGAGCAGGTTATTCAATAAGTAAAATGTATAAGTATAATGAATATAATCAACTAAAGAAATGTAATGATAATTCATTTCGATGATTCGATAATTGGTATTGTATCTTTTTCTTTTCTTTCTTTCTTTTTATAAAACAATTACTCTAGCAGTAATGCAATACAATTTCACCGTTCAAAATAATATATAAATATATTTAATTCTACGTTGATACTTCTGAGGTAATTTAAACTTGTGTTTTGTTTTTCAATGAAATCGCATTAATGAAGTTCCATTTAAATGAATATAATAGAATCTCAATTCAATACGTATGAAAAAGTAATCTGTTTTTAAAAAAGATTTAGTAGTAATTTTTTAAAATCCAAATTTGTGGATATACATTAATAATTTGTAAAATTTTGTATGTCTATTATCACTTGAACATTTTTTGTGATTATCATGCAACTACTATTATCATACAAACTATAGAATACAGGAAATTCAAACCTTATATGTAACGTGTGTCTTGTGAAAATTAGTAACATATTGGCAATTGATTTAAACTGAGTTTTTATATGAGAAGGTAACATATAAATAGTAGGTACCTAGTACTTCTGTAGTAATGATATCTGGTCCCCTCAGGGTTTCAAATTCATTTACCACTCTCCCTCTCTTCCACTCTCACTATCGCCTAATTTGAGCGGGACCTACTTTTTATTAGGTGGTTCCGAACCACCTATTTGCCAACAACACGTAGCGCGTATCCAGGGGGGTCAACCCCCGGCGTGTACCGAGCGGTTACCCATCCAAGCACTGCCTGCGCCCAACGCTGTTTTACTTCGGTGATCGTACGAGAACCGGTTTTTGCAGCGTGGCAATGGTCGTTGACTAGGTACCTAGTACTTATTATTATTTTTCTCTTATCTACGTAATACACTAATTTCATATGATTTCTTACTTTTCGAAATAAAAACTTCCTTACAGTACTCCAACAAGTGATGTTAAAAATGTGAATGTAATATACTTGTATGTACAATCTTCAAAGTTGTTCCAGCATTATTCAATCTTTTTCCTATCTGTATAAAATCAAATGTTATTAATATAGTGTCTTTTTGACAATGTTTATATGTTATCCCGTGTGCAATGTAAATTAAAGAACATTAACTCGTACATATATGTATCGAACGATTCAATGGCTGTTTTAACAAGAAATGTTAAAAAGGAAAGATAGTTTTATCTAAACGTTTCTTATTAAATTTTCAGAACTCTTAATTTTTAATATATTGCATATTCCAAGAAAAATAATTGTAAACTCGAAACATATTTCTGCTTCGGAACAATTTTTTATGAAAATATGATATACGAATGGAATTTCAAAACTTGTACTCTTTGTGTGGAAGAAATTATATTCAAATATTCAGTTATCGGTCACACACAATTTAAGATGAGATAAATAATATATAAACTGGCCATATGCTTCTAAGTTGTCGTTTAAGTTATTTAATATTTATAAAATTTTCTAAGTGTACAAAGTTCGATTAGTTTTTAGCTGGATATAGTGGACCTGTATCATTATATATTAACAAAATTTAATACGTTAAGATTATACAATATAAATTATATATATATATATATATATATATATATACATATTGGTTATCATAACATAATTTAATCTTACTATATGTACATATAACATTATATTTAAAGAAATCATAGTGAGAATATCACATTTATGAGTCAGTGTAATAAAATTTGATTGAAAATATTGTATATTATCTTTAACGTTAGAAAAATAAAATTGTTTATACAAAAATTATAGTAAATAATTTTACTACTTCAATAAATTTGAATGGACATGAAAAGGACTTAAGCATAAAACTTATGCCCTAATTTTTATTTTAATTCCAATTTATAATATACTAATTGAAGGTCATCAATATTATATCACTTCATTTATATGTATTTACATTAAGAAGTATTAGTTACGTAGAACGGGTTTACGATTAAAAAATGTACAGGTTTAAATACATACAAGTCAGGACTTTAGATACATATTTTATTTGAACTAGTAGTCAATAACACATATCTATAAAATATTTAAAAAAGATAGTGTTACCAATATTGTCATTACAAATAATGCAAAATATTTCATTAACATTATTAACGTAGAAATAATATAGTTTCTAACAATCAGTTACGTTTGTAAAGTGTTCATATTATAGTGTTTATAAAAACGGCGGGTTTTACTTTATACATCCTTAGTTTTCGTTTGTAGACAAAATACGTATTACATAGTAATAACCATAATAATATTAATATATTCGTTAAAATATTGCACTTATGTAATTAAGTTCTTCTTCAATTTGTCAAATGAAATTATACCCTGGCCTCATTCGTATTGTACTAAATGATAGTGTATTATTTTAATTTAAACAAGAAGGTACATTGACATTGTATATATATTACAAATGAAAAATTATATGTATATTATCATTAATAATGCATTGCAAAAAGTCTGCACCAATATTATTCTTAACATATAATAATTACTGTAATCAAATACAGATTTTCATAAAATATATTTGTAATAATATACGAGTGATTCAGAGTATCACCCAATATAAATGTTCTACTAAATCTACTATCTTCCCTCGACATTCTTCTTTGTTTGAAATATCAATAGTTATTTTAATAATACATCAGTATAAAAATATATTTATCCAAATATATTGATCCCAATATATTACTTTATTAGAATAGAAACCCGCTTCTTAGGTTTCGTTACCTTAGACTTTGCAATTTTTATTATTAAAAATTTGTTTCATAATTATGTATTACATGTTTTGCAACCAAAATTATAGCAATTCAGGACCAATATTTTTGCATAATATAATGTGTCATGAAATTTAAAAGTTAAAATATTCATTATGCAAGTCAAATTTAATGATAGAGTTCATCTGATTTCGTATTTTTACCATTAAAAAATATGTAAATAAAATACTTTAAAAATATTATGACTATAATATATATATATATATATATATTAGTATAATGAATAATATTAATATATTAGTGATGCAGAAACTATAATCTTCAATATGACTCGATTCCACTAACGATGTTAAAACCCTCGATATGAGATTCATATTGCTTTACTTTATTTTCATAACTAAAACAAATATTTGAGATAAACATTGTTATGCTCGAAACTATAGATATCTTTTCAAAATTATATATCGTTGAAAAACAGTGAGAAATTTGGAATTAATAACAATTCTGAAAAATTAATTTTAATCGTATACATATATAAATTCTTCTTCATAGTTGATTACTCGTAATTAATTATATAGTAGATTCAAGTTATAATTTAACTTGTTTTACTTTTGTAGATAATACACGAAAGTATGAGTTAATTAACTTGAGGATTAAAAATATGGTCGATAATTTCTGGTAAAGGCTTACCATCTGGTTTATTATCAGATTCACTAAATTCTTTATAATTTTCAGGTATCGGATGTGGTCCCGGATTTCTCAAATCATTTGCTTTATCTTGTACTTCTTTGAATGATGCTTTAATATTATCTAACGCTGTGCCCAACCCCGTTTTTATCAAATTAAATTCTTGTGTCACAAGAGAAAGTCGTCCCAAGAGATAATTCAAGTTTTTATCGACTTCTGTCATGCGCTCCGTTATCTCGCCCACCTGAACATAAAAAATATTTATCAAGGTGAAATTTAATACTGTGTCACATCTGACAAATTAAAGGGTTTTACCTTGGTTTCCATGCCGTCCATAGTAGTTGTTGTACCATTCACATAATCCACGTTTTGTTTATGCAATTTCTCTAAAGTTTTTGTGCTTTCTGTCATTTGTTGATACATAACATTTATCTGTCTCCAGACCTTTTACAAAAATAAATTTTATACATAGTTCGAATAAAACAATTGTATGATACGTCACATATAATTACTACCTCATTCATTTCTTGTTCCATTTTAGTAGTTAAATTTGCCAAAGCACCATTCTGGTTGTCCATAATATCATTTGATATACCGTCAAATCTTTGATTCAAAGTATTATTGATATTTACGCCTTGTGCTTTCACTAAATCTCCTACTTCTAAAAGAATTTGGTGTACCCCATATTCAACTCTCTTTTTAGTATCCAAGACATGATCAGCCATTGAAACCATTACAGATTGTCCCTTTTCAAGATCATTTAATTCTTGATTCACACGTTCAGCATTATTTGCCAAGTCCATTCTAAAATCTCAAAAATATTTAATTTGATGCTGTCAACGTTAGTGAGAAAGTTATAGTTAACTAAATCGTTCCCTACATTTGTACAATAATATTACCTAAGAGTTCCTATTGTCTCCTTTGTTTCAACTTTAGCCTTCTCTAATTTATCTTCTAAATCATTGACTCCTTTGGTAACAACATCCTTTAAAGCATGTTTAGCTTCCTGTAAGAGCGTTTGCGATTCATTATGATGGACATTGTTAATCCTGAAAAACAAAGTGTCTTGTTAAATTGTATGCATTGATTACATTCTGAAGTGTAGTTTTGTAGTAATCTACAAAATGTTTATTGTTGGAACTAGATAATTTTTTGAATTTACAGAAATTTTCAATAGTTATATGAATGTTACCTTGGTAATTCTCGAATTTGTTCAGATACATTTTCTAAAAGTTGTTGTATTGAAGGTAAAGCTCTTGCATGTTTATCAATATTAAAAATAGTATCAAGCTGTGGTTCTTGTAACCTTCCTTTAATTTTCTGAGTGTGTTCTCTAACTTTCTCCAGAGAGATCTCAAGATCGCTAAGCCTCGAATTAACATCCTGGATCTATAGAGCATACAAACTTAGTACATATATGTTATTAATATGATATTAAACATTATTTACCTCCGTCAATAGTGCTTGCGTTGTTCCTGTTTGAACATTTGAAATATCTTTTAATTTCATTGCTTCAGATTGTAATATTGACTCGGCTTTTGAAATTCTTTCCATTAACACTGATTCTGTATTATTTAGTTTTGAGAAAACAAGAGAGACATTATCAACAGGAGGTGGTGTAACAACCGGTCGAGCATTAACTTCAGATACTTTAGTCTCAATATCTGTAAGCCAGCCTTCTAACCGACTTTCCAAATCTTCTAAAGTATCAACAGTCTTTTGCATTTGTATCCTCTCACGTTCATCTCTCTAAACAAAATAAATGAAAACCGAATTCAGAATTTATAACAAATATATTATGATATAATTGTTTTGCTTGTGTTACAAGAAACTTGTTAGAACGTTCAAAATAATATGAGTCAATGATATACCTGTGAAATTAATTGTTCAATTCCTGTCACTTTTTCATCGAGTTTCGTTATTTGTAATTTAAGGCCATCCACTGTTGACATACGTTTCGTCAAAACAGCAATAGCCTTTTTCAATTGTTCGCCTAACTGACGTTCTCTTACTTCGTGTCTTTCTAATTTTTCTGTATTCTCTCGCATCATATGTACTAAACTCAACATTGCGTCTTTAATGTCTTCGTGTCTGAAAACGATAATCATTTTCCTGACAAATGGATTTCTGATCAAAGGTAAACTTACATTTAAATTCTCATTGTAAAAGGTATATAAAACGTACGTAATTTCCCTAGTATTGCTTAGACTGACACAAAGTAATTGTAAAGACAATATTAAAATATACTTCATTGTTGTGGCAGTGCTGATGGCAAATGCTGATAGAAATATCTGAAATAATAACAAAAAAGATATTACTCATTTACATCTACACAGTAAAGTAATTATATTTATACCTATGACTGAATTGTAATATCAACTAGAATATCATAGTAACTCGCAAAGTAGATATAATATCTTTAAAGTGAGTGGAACGCTTCCTTTAGTCAATTAATTGAATACAGTGTTATTGAGATAAGAAGCAAAGAGGTCATTGCTGATGACTCTGATGGTAAGAGCATCTTTGTCAGTGAACTGCAGTAGTAATTAAAACTTTCATAGTTAAGAAGGCAAATATTTGATTTTTAACAATTATAATTATGTTGAATTGGATCTCTACGTATTTTTTACTTCAGTTCAATATATTTCGCATATTTGAGTGCCAAATATTAATAATGTTATAATTATTTATTTCAAGTTATGAGCGTATTGTGCATAAATTCTGTTTATACACGCGTATTAAATACAGATGAAGGAAGAGACAGAACGAGAGAGAGAGAAAGAGAATAGAAGAAAAGAAAAATAGAAATACTGTTCTCTTTTTTTTATGAATAGTTGTACACATGTAGATAAACCAGATGACGTATAAAGCTATTATATATCTTTATTATAATCTGTATAAAAGATGTAACTATTTAAAAATCGTATCTTTATTCCTTTGTATGAAAATGTGTTATAGCTTTTCACTGTTGAACGTCACAAAGAGAGTTCAAATTTTAGCTATTTTTAGATCTACAGATATACATCAACTGCCATTTGATGGAGCCATATGGTCCATTTAAACCATATGTTTCAAGTGCAATAAATTCATTTTTTATACTAATGGCTTTGAACATGTCACTGTTTGTGTTTAAAATAAAACACATGTGTGTTGGAACACTAAAATAAAACATAAGGAATCTATGAAGACTTTCTTGAGTCACAATGTTATTAACTGCTGTACAAGTAATTTGTTATTTAGAAAAGACAAATACAATCCAATAATGTTAAATAAATAATAATGTTGAAATGAAAACTATATATATCTTTTTAAAAATAAACTTTTCTATCGTCAATATAGCTATTATATATTTATCTGATGTATATTTACAATTTTTTATGTGTCTATATATACATAATCTTTTTTTCCAATTATCCATCCAACAATTTTGAATGCATTTACGTATATTTATTAGAAATTTTCAATTATGCTAATGCGACAACATTATGTATAGTTACAAATGAATGTTAACAATAAAAATAATATAACAATAAGTGAAAAATAATGTACACACTTTACATGCTATTTTGTAAATAACTCAAACATACACAGCATGTCACTTGTTCCTTTGTTCCTTTACATTTAAGAATATTTATTTATAAAACATCATCATTTATAAACATTTATAAAATATCGATGCATTTTGTTGAACAAAATATATATGTATATATCAGTTTAAACTATGATTACTAACGATATATACATCGACCATCATTTTAAAATAAAAATTAAATAAACAATTAATTGAAATTTTATAATGTGAAATAAAAACGACACTTTATTTACTTCAAACGTGTATTTTATATTTGAAAAATGAAATATTTAGATACTTTACATATTAATTATAGAGAGAAAGGGAACGTTGAACGGTACAAAGTATAAAAATAATAATATATGTTGATAAAATACGATAAAATATTGCTCTAAATATTATTTTGAGATACATGTATATAAATTTGTACGATACAACAATAAACAAATTTTAGTATACAAGTTGTTTTACACATAAGTTCGATTATTAAAAAAAAAGCACGTTGACGATTGCAAGAAAAATGCGATGTATTTAATTTTAAGAATAGTGTTTTTACTTACATACTTGGGTAAAAAAGGTAGAGGTATGTAAACTTCTGTTTCCTTATTCGATCAACAGAGAACTGATTCTCATGTCATTACCTAAGTCCACATTTGGATTTTTAAAAAACTAAACATAAAGTATACTCTACTATGTAGCGACAAGTAGCGGACAGTTTTCGTACTACGTACCGTGCTGGTTTCATCACGAAATGTGGAAAAAGGAACCATAAAGAGCAATAGATACATGTAAATTTATTGTTGAAATATCGATTACATTAAAAAAAAACTTTGTAAATATGTAAAGTTTGAAAGTGAAAGAATCAATAGAGATAACACTATTGCCAAACTTATAAATTATACAGATTTGAATTTAATTATCATTTTGTTGGTACCAATGAATCGATGGGCGCGGCAGGGGCCCCTGAGCTGCTTACTTCCCCCACCAACCTCTCTTTCGTGCAGCGCGCCTGGTGCAATGGTGAGATGTTGTGCAAGATTTCTCGCGCATGCGCGTCCGAAACAGTAACGTATCCATTGGGTTGGAAAGGAATATTCATATGTTTATTCAACAACATGAGAAGTTACCTCGAAAATGGCAAAAAGTAATAGAACAGAATGGAAATATGTTATTGAATAAATCTATGAATAAATATGTGAATTTTAGCTTTCAATTTTAATTTACAAACACTACTTACAAACTTTCGTTCCAACCCAATATTATTATGATGACGAGGTAGTGGAACCCTGGGGCAGTTATATTGGCGGGGAAGTACCGAAATTTTACGGGGTGTTCAAGGTACCCCATTTTATCGAGAATTTTACTTTACTGAGGCTAAAATCGCCGCGCATGCGCGAGAAATCTTGCGCAATATCTTACCACTAGCCACCACTGGCTCAGTCAGACGTGGTCAGGCGGGCAGGGGCAGGGGATTCCAGTTGATTCCAGCAGAACCAGGGGCACGGTACCAGGGGTCATCCAGAGCTACCCTGGCCTACCTTTAACAATCCTGTCCTTCAACTGTTCATTCAACGAACATCATCAATTATTATTTCTAATATTCTAATTGAAATTTCCATCGATATACTTTCAGGCCCACTGTTCTATAAATGTATATTTCTGATTTAAAATTGGTATTCCTCCGATTAGAGGTCCCCCCGGGACTCACTCACGTCGCATTCCCGGGGCATCGGAAGCGCCTTGTCCCCTAGACCGCACTTGTGTGCGGAGTTAGTTTGGCTCTCGTGAGGGATTATGGTCTGTTTCAGGTAGAATGCAACAGCTGACCATCTTTAACGTCGAACGAAGAGGACACACCAAGAAGACTGCGGCGTTTATTTGCCGAGCAATTATTGTCTTAGCGTCATCCCCGAACCAGAGCCTCCAGGTCGCTGCGTCCACGTTTTAGTTTAGTATATTTAAGTTTGACTTGACTTCGTTATCTTACTCTTGTTGAATTCTTCAATATTCTCTTGTTGGCTCTTAGCGTCATCCCCGAACCAGAGCCTCCAAGTCGCTGCGTCCACGTTTTAGTTTAGTATATTTAAGTTTGACTTGACTTCGTTATCTTACTCTTGTTGAATTCTTCAATATTCTCTTGTTGGCTCGGGCTCGCGCTTGTATCTTAATCCAACATTTATCGTAATAGAGGACGTAAGAAATCGAGTTGTTGTACACAAACAAATCGGTATGAATGAATCACGTATGTGATAGAACAAAAATAACATTTTTAATAATATTCAACTCGTGAAATTACGTACGTATATTATATTATGTTTCAAATGTTACCGCGTTTTCGAATTGTCTTCTTCTTTCATTGAATGGTACTTAAAAAGAGACGGAACATCAACTTAAAGCGGCAACAAGATTTTAAATTTTGCCACGAACGAACCTATGTTTGTATGTTGCAAGTAAATACTAGAACTCTAAGATGAATTATTGAAATTAATGAGTGAAGGCGAATCATAATGTTAGAATGAAATTGCAATGAGGAGCAATAATATTACACAGATTTTCTTTATAAACGGTGAAATGTATTAAAATCTATAAAATTTTGCATTTTGTGATTTAACATTTGTCTTTCTTACTAAACTTACTCCTTTTTCCATTTGAAGCATGGTGATTAAATTTGTTTCATACTGATTGTAATTTAAAGCATTATATCTTTTTTCTACATCATATATATATATATATCTTGTTTATTATAAATAATTTTTCTTATTGACAGACACAATTGTTTTTATAATTTTTAGTAAAATACAACATTTATTCATAATATGCTATTAAAATCGATTGATAGTATTATTAGCAAAGTTCATCGTTAGATGTGCTTCAATTGTAACTAATATATGCACAAATTTTTCTTAGTAAAACATTCCTGTTATCTTACCGTTTTCTTTAGGCGTAGTATTACAATACTCTTCAATATTACGTTTTCAATTTAAACCACATCGTATAATAAACAGAAATTGAAATATTCCAATTTGAATTGTACATGTTAACAATATATATAGAAACCTGAGAAAAATCCCTGCATAGTAATGAATAAATGATGATATAAGTATCTTTGCGATCACCTTAACCAAAAGTAAAAGTTTAATTTATTACATACTTACAGCCATTCACTTGAGTTTTAATATATTTATTATTCAAATTATTCTATATGTAATTCTAAATTTTGATTAGTTTCCATAATAGTATTTCTTAATTCTGTAATGTTACACACTGGATTCTCCCTTAAATCAAGCGATTTTAATTTATGTCTTGTTAGTAACTGTAGTATTTCTTTTAAATTATTTAGTTTATTATTTCTTAACGACAAAACCTCAAGATTGTCTAATGTTGGAAACTTTTCTAAGCTTTCTAACTGATTACTCGATAGTAACAATTTCTTACAGTTCTGTAGTAAAGATAACTGATGTAAAGAAATCGATAGAAAGTTCGAATTAAGATTTACTTCTTCGAAGAAACTAAGATATTCGTTACTACTTAATGTTGTCAAATTTGATCCTGAAAGATCGATTTTCAATTTTATATCTTCATCTTCTTCTGTGCTCCATAATTCGTGTAATTTATACTCTATGACATATTTACTTCCTGAAAAAATGATTCGTATGATTTGTATGATTATTCTATTTTTTTCTAGAGTCTTAATTAGATATACTTACGTAGATCTTTATAGTAATTAAACCGAAGAGGATCAACTTCCAGCAAAATATTCAAATTTGTTAAAATATCATCATTGAATTTCACAAAGTCGATTTTTCTCATTAAATGTACCGCAGTAAGAATAGCCCACTTGTTATCAGGTTCCAATTCTATAAGTTGCTTATAGTTTGACAATTGATCCAGTAGTTGGTCCTGATTGTAACAGGTTCTGGATTTTCTTGTTTTATAAACCCACTTTTGATTAAAATGGTATATAGGATAAACTTTTCCTTCGATAGCAACTTGGATTTCTCTTATTCCATTCAATTGTTTCTTAAATTTTCCAAACAACAATTTGGAAAATTTTGTTTTTTGCCAGGACTTCCATTGAACAGGTTCGATTACATTGTTAATATACAAAGATATTGATTCCAATGATACAGTTTGGTCAGTAAAGAGGGTTATTTGATCTTCTTGCAATAAAACTTGAGACAGAGTAGAATCAAAATCTCGACCATTTAATAACCATCTTTGGTAAAACCAGGCACTAGTATCATTAGGATCTGTAAATGTAGCATTCATCACTAAGTCCAGCTCTAGAAAAAGATAATATATTGTGTACGACATATGTGTATATATTTTATCATGTTATGAATAAAATCGTATTATGCAGAGATGTGCGAGAAACTGAAAATGTCGGGTACCCGAGGGACGCAGTTTTCACCGACTCCAGATTTGACAAACAACGACTTTAGTTGACGACAGCATTACATTATTCGATATTAACATCGTTTGACAACCGACTGCATCTAACTTCTTATAGTGTAATAATTATATTTTTATACAAAAGTAAAAGTGTCAGTGCAGAATAGTTAAACAAAAAAATGTTAGCACCATCTTTAGAAACGATGTTACTATCGGATAATATTGTCATCGACTAAAATCCTTGTCTGTTAAATTCGTTGACGGTCAAAATCGTTGTCGATTAAATACGTTGTCGGTCAAATCTAGAGTCGGTGATTTTCATGGGACTCGATCGCAAAGGCATCAGATCGAGAACGCCTCCCGATCCCGAATAAAATATTCTCGATCCGTCCTGACCCGTCGTTTTCGGGTCCTAGCACTGTTCTAATATTATGACTATGTGGATCTTCATGCATTTATGAAGAAATTGGTTGGTTGAAATATAAAATAGTAAAAGATTTTAAAAATTCAAGAATGTTTTAATGTTACTTTTAATGTAACAAAGTCGTTAAGGAACGAAATAAATTTTTATGTTATTCCTGCTTCCTACAATCAGAGCAAAACATTTTTATTTTACATAAAGATCCGCAGTCATGACAAATTTTATGTATTTCTGTAGTAATTAGTATAGGTGATGAGTGTTACCATCTTTCTTCGTCTGATCAATGGTTTCTTGATCGCAATTATTGAACATAGTTGATAAAAGTCTGCTTCGATAATGCCAAGAAGAATAATTAGAAAAATTGCTTAGGATTTTTGAAGTAGAATATTTAAATTCATCTTCAGGAGAAACTCCAGCTTTCTGTACAACATATCGTCTATGATTCCAGCAGTGAACTAAAATAACAGAGACACATTTTTATTTAATACCATTTTAAATAGCCAAAGATGAAGAAAGTTAATAATATTGGTAGCTCACAGTTTCTGTCGTCGATGTCTAAATACCTAGTACATAACATTAATTCCCTTTTCCAGTCAGGCTCTTTCATATTGTCCATGATCCATATTCTTTGGTACCATACGTAATACGACTTAGGATTACTTTTCAAACAGTTTTCAGTGAGAACTAATTCACGTTTGTATGATTCATTTAAGCGTTCTTCATTCCTATACCATTAAGCATATGTATATCTAATTTTTACACTCACAACGAAGTGCAAAGTCAAGTCAACAATGAATATTTTCAATTCAAATGTCCAATAAATTTAAATATGGAAATCACTTTTACAAATGAATACCTTACTGATACATAATCAAATATGTATGTAAGATAATAAAATGCTATTTTAATGATTTGTTTATGCTGAACAATGAAAAGTTTATAATATATTACAGATTAATTAAGAGAAATAAAGTGATGCAATCATTTTATATAACAATAAACTGAAATAATCGCAATAGTTATCTCAATCGATAAGGTTTTCAAGTATATTTGTTTCTTTAATGTCACTATTATGTAACTACCAATCATTTTTTGTAAATGCCTCTCTACGAATATTCCATAATGTATAAATGTCAGAATTCTCTATTAGTAAATTCTCGGAAACCATCATCAACTCATCATCGTATATTTGATCTTTCCTCTGGAACATTGAAATCAAGATTTTTATTTTTATAGTATTTGATATATTTTAATACATTGTATCTTTCTCTTTAATTAAAATATATTTCTGTAAATCCATAGTATTGTGAATATGAGGATACATTAAATAGATAACATCAAAGGAAAATTACTTTTTGAAATATCAAGCTCATGCCAGCTCTGTATTGTGCAAGTTTTTTAGCCCTTTCTTTCTTTTTTATTGCTTCTTGTTCGGCTGTTGTGCGAACCTTTACTCTTCCGTGCTAAAAACAAATATTTAATTATTATTTTCAATAGGACTGGCAATGTATGGAATAAAATATGAAATATATATACTAATATCACTAAATTTTTATATAGAATAGTTATAAAATAATTAAATTAGTAATATTAATGTAATTCTTTATCTATGTCGAATGTACAACTTTTCATATTGACATTGTACATATCCCATTCTTGATTAAATTTGATACCTCAAGAATTAATATAGAAATTGTAAATTTGATTACCATTGTAAATACTTTTAAGAATCTTCTATGTGAAGATCTTTTATTTCCTTAATTATCTGAGTATTGAACTCAATGTTATTACACTTGTACTTGTTGAACTTTTTACTTATTTTTATTTGCGAGGTTGAAAATTTGTTTTAACACTTTCAACACAAAACTTATGTAAATATTTCATGTTTCACACCGATCACGAATAATTCTTTCCTTTTTAAATTAACGAATGGGCAGTGTAGATATTAAAGAGAAATTTATTTCCTTTAGAATTTTTTTCCAATTATTGGTTACAAACTACTCGTATCACTCACGTACGTAATATAAAAAGGGAATCATATGGTTTATAATGTGACACAATGAAGTAATCTATGCAAGGTCTTCCATTGATTCGTGACTCGCTACAACTGTAGTTATGTCCCTAGCCAGTTACCTTAGCTAGAACCCGACTAACCCTAAGTTCCTGACAATTCCTGAAAATTTCTGATTGGTTCCTGAATCCACGTGATCCTACTGAAACCTTTATATAATTGTAAGACTGAAACCACGGACCTATATAAACTGAAACCTTAGGCCATATATACTGCTGAGCCTGCTGAGCGCTCAGAAAGTCAGAAGAAGGTTCCTGGCAGGAATGCGGTGACGTAGGCAAGAATGCGCGCCCGATTAGTTAGCTTGGAAGGAGCGCGCCTTCTATTGGCCGAAACGGTGACACACACACTACTACTACTATGCAGAACGATAGACCTCTTGCCTCTTTGCCCCACCCCCCCCGGGGACTTTCTTCTGAACACTCAGCAGTCAGCAGTCAGCAATACATATAGACCGGCTTCGTATAACATAACGTGTTCCATGAAGTAAGACTTCATGCGTGTTCCAAGCAGTTCCAAGCCCAAAAGTACTTCATCTATATACAATATATATACCAGATGTGGACAAAATGCTATATACTTGGGCCCAAATAAGAAGGTACTTACTAGCCGACGAATTTAAGACTCTACTGCGCATATAACTAGAATGGAACTCGTTCATTGGCTAATCCCCCACTCCGTACTCCGCCGACCACGCGACCATTGGCTGACGCGCAACGATTTGCGCAGAACAAGTTCCTTCTTATTTGGGCTCAAGCTGTTGAGAGACCTAAAAGCTAAAGTATACCTAGAGGGGAAAGGAGAATCGTCGCTGTATCTCGTTCTGTATAAATGTTTATAAACTCTATTTATATTATTTTTATAAATTGATAATTTAAATAATTTATACTGAATTCTCAAATATTTTAACGTTTCTGTTTCGACTGAGATAAACGTGCTGAAGTTCTTCGTGAAATATCTGCAGACTCCGCAGGATTCAGTCTATTTCTTTTTACTGGTGGCCATGTAGATCTATCGGCTGAAGAGTTCTCATTTTTCCCTCGAGTGCTTGATTGTCTTGTCCTGACTAATATGAAAGTAGAAATAAGTGGACGGAAATAATGTATAGCTTATACATAACAGAAATTTGAAATATTCTGATTGAATAGAATTAAGGAAAACACACCTTTTACAGGTGTTTCAACATCACTGCTATCATCCTCTTCATTGCTAGAATTCTTGTGTCGTGTTGTATACTTTTTGTGTCTTCTTAACTTCGACACAGAAGGTGGTGGCATTTCTTCGCTGTCGTTTCGTTGTAAGTTCTCTGTATTCTCTGTATTCTCTGTGCTCTTAAGCAGTTCTTTCATTTTTTCCTCCAACTCCATGCTAGCAGCTTTCATATTTGGATTCTTCTTTGTCTGTTCTATTATAGTTTGCAGAGTTTTCAAAACTTGCTTGTTATGAATCTTTTCTTTTAGCAGAGGTAAATTATCGGTAAAATGTCGTAGACCTAAAAAAATTTTTTAAAATAACAATATGACATGATGCTTTTATTTCAAGGGCGATCATGTTTTACTCACTCTTTCGACTAAATGGCAAAAGTGAGAGACAATATGAAAAGTCCCGCCACTTTCGTTCTGTAGTAGCAAATTTAAATCTAGCACAAACTTTGGTGATTATAGAATCGATATGTGCTTCTTTTTGCAACAAGCCTAATATGTATCTGTAATTTAAAAGAAATATTATCCTAAATATGGTCGTACAGTTTATCTTTCAATTTTGTGTAATGATACAAACTTCATAATTTCTTGGAAATTAGATTCCTTTAGATCTAAATCTGAATCGGTTAACCGAGACAAGATATCGGGCACCACATTATACAAAGCATTAGGTTTTTGTGAGAGATTTTGGAAGAATTGTCTCGCTTCTTCGCGAATATCGGTGTCGTTATCAGTAATACAAAGAGCTAATTCCGATATTTGGCCCCTTACACGTATCATGTCTGTCATTATAAGTCTCGATAAAACACGAACACAAGTGCTGCGTACTTGTGAATTTTCGTCTCGTAGCCTGCAAGATAATGGTATATTAGTTTATAGCAATGGAATATTTCAAGTCCGAAATTACCTGCCATATATATGTTTCATCCACGGCTCTATCAAGTTAGGAAATCTCGTTGTAAGATCGTTTATCCCAATAAGGATATTCACGCGAATGGCAGGATGAGGTGAACGCTCTAGTATCGTGATTAAGAGTTGTAAAAATTCTTCGCAAAGTTTAGAACTCACAGTCATCATCTTAGTAAGTGCCAGAGTCCCAGCAGCTTGCAAGTCCTCGTTATTGTATTTTTCAGGATTTCGACATACGTGTGATAATAACGGACTGTAAAATAAATTTTGTAATATTTTGTACAATAAAAAGTATACATTACAGATGGTCAGAACGAGTAGAGTTTGGAACGATTATTTACGTACACAAATTGTGCTAGCAGTCCATCTCCAGTTACAACATGATTTTCAACGATATCATTTATAAGCTCTGCTTCTGCGTCATCTACTGCCCCCTCAACAGCTTCCTCTCCATTATCTTCCTTAATTATACTTGTCTAAACGTGAAAGTTAAACAGTATTTGATTTTAAATTAAAAATAGTAACATGAATACTGTATACAATAACTAAACAAAAATATTGTACTTCTTTCATGCGAAGTTGTTGTCTTGCACTGTTTGGAGTCACCATGCCCGATTTACTAGACCTACTATTACGAGACATTCGATCCCCTTTATCTGGACACTCTCCTTTCTTTAATTTCCGTAGAGCATCTCTTCGCTTTAATTCTTTATAGATCGATGTGTCCAAATGTACCATTTGTTTGATGGCAATATGTCCAATTATATAAAACAATTTAGACAATATATAAGATGGAACAATGGTTTCCGTTAGATTATTATTGTTAAATTGTTGTTGTTTATATATAAATAGTATCAATTGCTGCATTAAATGGTCAGGTTGATTTGCTAACTAAAAATTCAAAATATTTTCTATAAAATTTCAATACTTCAATAATGAAATGCTAATTATGTTAATTAAATCATTAATTTACGTGATAAATAGCGTTGATTGCATCCGTCGCAAATGATATATATCCGTCTTCTTCTTTGTTAGCAAAGTTTTCACTCAGTAATGTAAAAATTTCTTTAAACATTTTATGGTCATTGGGATACCTACAGATTTTAATAATCAGTTATTATATCTTTTTACAATTACTTGTATCACTCACTCCGGTTTACCTATTCACGGATTTCTTAATATCATCACTCTTATTGTTGATCGTTAACAATGATCTGCATGTATCTCTAGCCAAAAGAAGGTCCGTTTTTGCTCGTGGTCCTAAACCTATTTTGATTAATACTTCTAAATTATCCGTCATAATATTATTTTGAACTTGAGCTATCATTGTTATTAACATTAAAGACGCTCTGCTATCCAAAGGATCGATATCTGGTGTCTTCATTGAAAAATTTTCCCATAGGACCTAAATTAAATTGATTACAATGTAGACTACGACATACACAGTTTAAATCGTTTTGTACCGTAGAATTATGTATAATATTAGATAAATTACTTGTAATTCCTCGTTACCCAGATCTTTATTGTTGCACCATGTTACAATAAGCTGACTTAAAGCTTGACTTTCACCAGGTTTAAGTGATTTCAGTAAGCCAATTAAAGCTTTCACGCACATAACAGCAGTTTGGCGACTGGACTTCTTATTTCGATTGTCTTTCAAATATATCTGCTTGTAGACATCAGCTAAGTTATTACGTACTGACTCATCTTGGTGAAATATTTGAAACAGAGCGTTACGCACAGCAGTTGCAGTCCCATTTACTCCAAACTGACATGCAGTTCCAAGTAAAGCAGAGGATTCAACAGCATCACCAGCTGTTGTAGAAAAAAGTAGTTTTTCTACCATAGGAATAGCAGTTTCTATTTCGGTGGCAAAGTCCAAACAATTCTGAAATCAAAATTGTGTAACTAAGAAATAACATGAGAAGCTTTTTTTAATAAAACAAATAAGAAATTTAAACCACATACTCTCCAATAGTCTACAATTCGTTTTTGCGCTTCTATTTTCTTTTTTTCTATATTTTTATCCGTTGATTCTGGATTATCCGTGGTCTCGTTTGTGCTATTTTCATTATCTTCTGATTCCATAAATGTTTTTAATAAAAGCATGAGTAGAATTTTTTCTCTTTCCTCGGAAGGTGTTTTCAGTTCTACATCTGGGTTCAATTTAATACAAGTATTCCATAATAACATCACTGCTTCGTAAACTTTTTCTTTTAACATAAGTTGCCGGACGCGTTCAAATGCTGCATCATGATTGATATTTTCTGCATTTTCAGCCTCGTCTTCACTATCTCTATCATCTAAATGCGTAAAATGATGTTATAAGTATGACTCTGGGTTTGTTGTATCTTATATGTGTATATATATTCAATACGTATACCTTGATTTTTATTGTCATCCTTGCTTCCATTAATAACGTCCTCCACTGCTTTTCTTATTTTTGGAAGTAAACCTTTCCATAATTCCAATCTGTGCTCATCACCAGAAGCACTTTTCCGAACGCTTTTAGTTAAGTTTTGTTTAAGTTCTATTTTTGCCTTTTTCAGCGATTCACAAATCTCTACTTTGTTTAACTGTAAACGTTTTGTTCATTTAGTAATTTTATTCAATTAATAAAACGAAATCAAAAAAGCATATTACTTTTACTTACCTTAGCAGCATAAGGATTGCTTTGAACTAATGCACGTAACAGTTGCAGTGCTTGCTTCCGTACATTTGCACTTTTATCTTGTAATCGTAATGTTATAGCAGCTAGAAGTTTCCTTTGTCTTGCCAAAGGAATTGCTCGACTAGAAGATAAACGTTGCCAAACTTGTAGGACTTTTGATCTTACATAAGCATTACAATCTAAAATGTGTACTTCTAAATTATTAAGACATTCATCGCGTTGATTTTTTTGTTCTGGTGTAAGATCATCCCCGGTCAGTGCATTTTGTACAACAATTCCCAAAACAGAAATTGTACAATTTCTCATAGCGTAATGCTGTAGAAAGTATTTAATAGACATGAAATAGATATGAAAACATATTTTTAATCTGATCAATATGAAGATGCTCACTTCGCTAGTTAAGTAATTCATCAGTTCATCGAGAATGGGAATTATAATGTCCGGTTTAGCGGTAGCAATAGTTTCAAGAAATATAGATAAATTGCGACTATCAGCTTCAGATGGTTCAGATTGATCGATTTCCTTCATTATTTCTTTTATTAAGCCGTTACATCCACATTCGGTAACCATGTGAACAACACCAATAGCTAAATGTGCTGCTAACACATCATATAATTTAACCATCTAAAATAATAACAATTCATAACAGCATTTAATTTCTATTTCTAAATTAACTTTTAATTATTGAGTATACATATACAGTAATGTGTCATTCTAAGACCGGCGGAGGACGGTTCTCTGTCCCTTCGCCTACCAAGAAGCTCGAGCTGCCTCGGTCACCGAGCAGTGTAAACATGCCGCGTAACCCGATACCGGGTCGGGTATGTCGGTGTGAACCATTACTAATCCAATTACAAAACTTCTTTATTTTTCATTATTTTTTTATGGGAAACTAAAACTATCTAAAACTATGGTGCTCAAGATGGTTCGGAACCCACCTTAATAAACTGTAGATCCCATCGCTAATGACCATAGCAGTTGATGCGACGTAAACCAAATTAAATTTAAAAAAAACACAGTGTATGGGAAATGCTTTGAACTGTGTCGGCGCGCCGCGACAAGTTTTGTTATTGGATTAGTTATGTTTACACTTCTCGGCGACCGAGGAGTGTCCCGTTCGCTGTCCTTTTCTACGTTCGGCCTACGGTCGACGAAGCCACAAAAAGATAGTGTCCTGTTCCGAGCTAGGTCACAAGTCATAACACAGAACCGAGAATTGACTTAGGATGAGACATTACTATACGTTGTAATTATTCAGTACACACCTGGATAATTCTTACTACACAGCTTATACCATGATTGTATTTTTTAAGCGCAAGTCCTAAAATCTTTTTGAAAAAAAGAAGAGTTTCAGTCAAGTAATATCTGAATGCCAAGAATTAAAAAGACTTACCTCAAAAATTGTTTGCCTTATATTTTTTTGCTTTCCTTCTTTGCTCCGTTCTAAAATTTTATAGCACACTTTAGTCAGTAATCTGCAATATAAAATATGTTAATTAATTTCTAGCTTGTACAGTAATTATATAATATTCAGCACGATCTGTAAACTTACAGGACAAACGGTTCCTCAACCATCAAAGGCTGCCAGAGCCTATATAATGGTAAATGTAATAATCTGTAGACATATTCTAATGCCTTTTCTTTAGCATCTTCCCATTCTTCTTCCATATCAGACAGAGTAGATTTTTTCTTCTAAAACAATCATGTTGATAAAAAATAATTTATTTCTGCGATAAAATTAAATGATATAAATCACAAACAAACAAACCTTATTATTTAGTTTGTTGCCTGCTTCTTTACAGACTTCTTCATTCAAATGACAAATAAACCAAGAGTAAAGGTATATAAGCATTTTAGTAATACTTAAGTACCTTTCTTTCTCTTCTCGGTCCAGTTCGTTTGTGTTCTCAAATAATTTTTCCATATGAATTACCAACATTTGAACAGCTTCATAAAATAATATTTGAAATGGACAGAAATTCGTATAAATTTTTATAAAAGTCAGTAAAAATTTTATAAGTAAAACATAATCCTTTTTACCTTTTTGAATTCTTGTAAAAGTTCTTAGTACAATTGGTAACTCAACTTTATCGCCGTGAACAGTTACAGAAAAGAATGTATCAAAGTGTTCTAGGATAAAGTCAATTCCATTTTCTTGGAGCGCTGATTTTGCTTCTGCAACGAAGTTTTAAGTTCATTAGTGAGTACTTTAAGTATTTTTCTTCACATAAATAAATAAGGTAACATAAGTAAGGAGATATTTGAATACATAGTTTACTGTTTGTATTAGGGAAAGAAAGAATATTATTACATGTAATAAGAAATAGTACTCATTAGATACCATTTAAAGCTTCTGGGATCATCTTGATTCGGATGATTGATTTAACGGAGTACCCACTCCGGTTCGAATCCAACAGATCATCTTTGCTTATAGGAATGATGAATTCCTTAATCATTTCGATTAATTTCGTAATATCTAAGGAGTCTTCTCTAAATCTCTTCTTTTTGTATTCAAAATTTCAAAACGTTTATCCACTATGATCACTTTGACAATATCACCTGATACCAAGTGGGCGAAATATAACGTGCAATGAAAGTTAAATTTTTGAATTCATTGGTATATACCAATATACCAACAAAATAATAATTACAAATGAATTACGCATATGACTCTAACGGAACTCGTTCATTGGCTAATTCCCTACTCGTACTCCGCCAACCGCGCGCCTCTTCTTCGTCACCACGCATTGATGACAATAACCGTGTGTTCAAAGTATTCGGAGTAATATTGAGAGATTTTTTTATTCATTTATCTATTTAGTTTTTTTTATTCATTTATCTGTTTACTTTTTTTATTCATTTAGTACAAGAGTAGGTACATGCGTCGAACCGCCACAGGTAATGAGGTTACGTTTACGTACAAACGTCAAACCGGTTTAGGGGTTCAATGGTCTCAAGCTTAGACCTGCTTAGACCACATAAGATCTCAAGCACGTCTCAAGTATAAATTCAAATCTGCGTATATTTCAACAGAGAAGAAATGAGAGTGCTCACGCCTATCTCTGAACTTGACTCCACTGTTTGGCACGCTCACGCTTAGCACGGAACAGCTCCTATACCGGCGGTAGAGCCCACTTTTACCACATAACAGAGAGCACATCAGTTTTAGCATGAAACAGAACAGCTAAGCGTCCGCTCTACCGCGGGTCTAGGAGCTGATCCAGGCTAAGCGTCCGCTCTATCGCCGGTCTAGGAGCTGATCCAGGCTAGGATTTTGTGTGGGGGCAGCACTATATCGGGCACGGTCAAAATCTAGGCGTGAGCACTCTCATTTCTTCTCTGATTTCAATGACAGATGGAAGTAATTTACAAAATCCAAGCAGCCAACAATATGTATTTGCACATTTAGATTGGCAGGACTGCGGCACCACAGTACCGTACAGTACAGAAACGTTTGAATTCATATTATTCTATTTTATACAACAATTTTTTACCTAAATTATTGGTACAGAATTATTCGTCAAACCTTGATTCTGTTCATTTATTAAATAAATGATTATCTTAAACTTGATACAATATCTTCCCTTCCTGGAAAATTAAACCGAATACACTACTGTGCAAAAGAAAGAAGCACCCGCGGCCAAGCGTAAAAAATCAAATAAAAACACAGTAAGTTTTGAAAAAGTATTGAGAATATGTGTTATTGCGGATTATCTAATACTTTAAATGCAATAAATCAATAATCATTGTACAATACAATTTCTACATAAAGATATATAGTTTGTCATTATATATATCTTATAATTATACTGGGTGCTTCTTTCTTTTGCACAGCGTAGTGTATGTCTAAAAATTGAACTATATGTAAATGATGCAAAATAAAAATTTTCTGCATTTATTGTAAGATATAGGTGGAGTCACTCGCAAACGTTTCCCAATCACCCCCAAAAATTTCACAAAATCAAATTTAGACTGTATCAAATTATTGCAGCTGCTCATTTTTGTGCGTGCATAAAATCCACAGTCCAAGTATAATTCATTTTGCTATTGAAAACAGCCACAAAAAATTATGTAGATATTTTTATCTTATATTTATTTTTATAAGTGGCAAGTTTTACACTTCCTGGAATATCATTTTTACTTGATTGCCCGTTTTTGTTGATAAAGAAAAAAATGCTGTTCACATAGCGTAAATATTATTTGTTAGTAAAATTATTTTATATTTTGCAATGTTTCATGTGTAAAATACACTTTGTTTATATAACACAAGCTAATAACGCGTATAAATACAAAATCAATTTGAAAAATATATATTTACGTAATAGTTATTTCAAGTGATATATGTAAATCGTATATTTAACTGTTAGTATATAAAAATCAGTCAAATGTAGAGATGAATATATATGTGTGTAATAAATTCTATCTACACAAGCACGCTGAAGCACGCCCACGATTTCCGTCTACATGAATTTGAATTATTTTGAATTTCTTTTATCTGCAACTCAACTTGGTGACGAACGCGCAGTCTTCAGCTTTGCGTAATAGAAAATAATTTTAAAATTAGAAAATTATAATAATGATGTTGCTTTAATTGTCTGCAGTAAAGCCACCTAAAATAATCTTGGAAAGTTGACATCAAACCGAAGTTATTTCTTTCGTAAAGTATGCGTGGATCAGTATGGATGTTGATTACGAGAACCAATCAGAACGATCCACGAAAAGTGATATGTACGTGGTTATAAAGAGTGGGGTACTGAACCGAACGATAGAACTTCATGTCTAGAAGGAGATTGTATTCGTTTCAATCTTGTATGACTGTTCAGTGAATGTTTTCTTGAAGGCAATTCTAAATTGTACATTTTTCAATATTTTCTGGAGACAATGCAAGCTCTTTTAGGTGAGTTTCGTAAAGTAATATCTGCTGGCCGTCTCACAATATTTTTTTTATTACACGAGCCGGCATATCTATACAATTACGATATTTTTCTACACTTCATTAAATATACATTTTTATTGATTTATTTAGAACAAAAGATTCTTTTCGAGCATATTTATACATATGTATTTTATTATTTCCAATATACAGGTATCTTGTTATTAATCACTGGAGCCCATTGTTTGTACAATTCCAATTCGGATGTTATAAAACTCGATTCAAGCAACTTTGACAGTTTGGTATTGAATAGTGATAATATTTGGGTTGTTGAATTTTATGCACCATGGTGTGGTCATTGTAAACAATTGACACCTGAATATAATAAGGCTGCTATTGCTTTGAAGGTAACAAACATTTTTCGTTCTATTATATTGTCATTTTATGTTGTTTTTCTCGAATGAGTTTCTTACTGAGATTGTAAATTTTGATCAGGGTATCGTCAAATTTGGAGCAGTGAATGCAGATGAGCATATGAATATTGGTTCGAAATATGGAATTAAAGGTATTCCGACAATTAAGATCTTCGGCGCGAAAGATAAGCCAGAAGATTATGCTGGACCTAGAACAGCAGAAGGAATTGTGGATGCTGTTTTAAATGCAATCACCAGCAAATCCAAAAAAGGCCTTGGGGGATCTAAGGTAAATATAACATTGTATAATGTGTAGACTTCAGATTTTATGCATTTATAACAAAAATAAGCAAGTGCAATTTAAAACAGTGAAAATATTAAAAGACTTTAAGTGTATTAATATATTATTTTTACCACATTAAAATTATTAATGAAGAATATAAGTTTATATTTAGCTCCTGCGTCTTGCAATTAATACATAAACATCCGGAGTCTAATAATATGCAACAATAACAAATAAAAGATATTTTATGAATTCCGTAACACTGGTTTGTTTTCATCGTAGTCGAAAGATTCCAAGGATGTAATTGAATTGACAGACGAGAATTTCGATAAAATAGTAATGAATTCTGAAGATATGTGGTTAGTCGAGTTTTATGCACCTTGGTGCGGTCATTGTAAAAATTTAGCTCCCATTTGGGCATCTGCTGCTACAGAGCTTAAAGGAAAAGTAAAATTGGGAGCTCTGGATGCTACTATAAACAAGGTTAAAGTAAGTAAATTGTCCTAACATTTAATTACACATAAATCTAAATTGTATTTAATTATTTGATCATATATTTAATGTGTAATGTGTCGTTAATATAGGCCAGTCAATATGAAATTAGAGGCTATCCTACAATTAAATACTTTGCACCTGGCAAAAAATCTTTTGATTCTGTACAAGAATACGATGGCGGTCGAACAAGCAGTGATATTGTAAGTTGGGCAATCGAAAAATTGGCAGAAAATGTACCAGCTCCAGAAGTAACTCAACTTTTAAACAAACGAACATTGGAAAATGCTTGCGAAGACAAACCATTATGCGTTGTATCAGTTTTACCACATATCTTAGACTGTCAGGCGGAATGTAGAAATAACTATTTGAAGATATTGAACGAACTAGGAGAGAAATACAAGCAGAAAATGTGGGGGTATGTAGAAATAATGCCACTCTATGCGTAGTGGTGAATTTATGTTTTAGATAGAGATGTACAAGAACCTGAAAATGTTGGGCCGGGACGGGTCAAGAATTTTATTCGATATCAGGACAGGTTCTCGAAAATTTCGGAATTCTCTTGGGATTATTCCCCGGTATTCCGTAGGGATCGCGGTTTTGAACGTGTACTAAAATACACGTGTACACGTGATACGTGAACCATGTAGTAGGAATTTAAATACACGGATCCGTGTTCACGGATCCTTAACGCGATAGACTCTCGTTTTCAGGATTGCAAGGCTGCGAGATGCGCTTTCTCATTTCTCGATATTGCAAAGATGGGCTTTTTCAGTAGTAAATAGCGCTAGATAAAAGATCAATCTAGGCCGCGATCGCCCTCAAAAGTCCTATTTTTACGTTTACGTGGCGTAATTTGCATTATTCGGCAGTATGTTAGCTGTTGCAGCTTTATGCTTCCGAATAATGCAAATTACATCTCGTAAACGTAAAAATAGGACTTTTGAGGCCGATCGCGGCCTAGATTGATCTTTTATCAAGCGATTTTCACTGCTGAAAAACCCCATCTTTGCATTATCGAGGATTGAAAAGGAGCATCCCGAACCCTTGCAATCCTGGAAACGGCACTATCCCCTTAAATTCTTACTACACGGTTCACGTACCACTTATATTTATATACACGTGAAATAGGGATTCTAGTATCCCGAATCTTTCGATCCAATGCCTTTCCGACCATCGGGTACTCGACATTTTCGGGTTCTCTAGTTTTAGACAATTTATAAAATGTTTTTCCTTTCAATAGATGGGTTTGGGCAGAAGCTAGTGCACAGCCTCATATTGAAGAAGCATTAGAAATAGGAGGTTTCGGCTATCCGGCATTGGCAGTTGTAAATATCAAAAAAATGAAATACTCGTTACTCAAAGGAAGTTTCTCTTATGTCGGCATAGATGAATTCTTACGCGACTTAAGTTACGGACGAGGAGGAACGGCACCATTAAAGGGTGCTCAGTTGCCTAAGATTCTTGATACAATTGCTTGGGATGGGAAAAATGCTGAACTTCCACCAGCAGAAGAAATCGATCTCAGCGACGTAGATCTTGACGAGAAGGATGAACTTTAATAACAGTAGGAAACCTTTCAGAAAAAAAAGTATGCACATCATATACATGTACCATTAACAATAATTTAGCACTTATTTTTATATTAAATTATTATTTTGAATCGACATAACTACATCTTGATGTATAATAATAATCGAATATCATCATCATTATAGTATTAGGAATGTTTTCCTTATTTCCAGCTGAAGCACATCATCATTTTGTTATTCATACACTAATCCTCAGGAATTTTAATATGTTGAATTGAGTACTTGGATACAGAGTTTCTCCACTGAAGTCAATATTTGCGAGATCTTATTTGTTCACTATATACAGAAAAGTGATGTATATGTAATTTGAACTTTTTGAATAAAGTTAAACATGCATGTCGCTTTTATTGTATAGAAATAAACAAAAAAAAGTACAATATCAGAGACGTGTCTCAATATTTTTAAGCAATTATTTGTACATTTTTAAAATAACGGTAGATAATATGGAGTTGTAAAATGTCATAGCAAAAACAGAGTGTGTATTTGTCATCATCTGATTGCATTTAGATTTTTTATGAAGATGCTGTAAATTTAAAGTAATTAATTACTGATACTTATTAACATGTTAAGTGCATTCCATAGAATAATTTGGTTCTCCCAAAATGGGACCAAAATATTACAGTCATCAATATACATTTATACATATACAACTTCTTATATTTAATGAGATGTAATTATGGAATTCAGTTATGTGTAGCGTCTTCCAACATGATCGTGAAAGAAATTTACATTGTTATGTAACATTACTATGTCAAATACGTTTATACATGTATAAACACTTAAAACAATTATCTTCTCATTTATATTTACCTATGTGTAATCCTAACTTGCGTTTTTATTAAATAAATTCTCACAGCTGATATCATTTTATTCTTCTTCAACATATGTACCATTCTTATTTCTATAATAAATAAATTCTGCGAAGAACAGAGGAACATAGAGACATTGAAAAAGCTTGTAACGGGGCTAGTTAATGTGTTAAACTATTGTTTTTATTAATTTCATATACAGTAAAGTTGCGATTTAAGCGATCTTGCGACGGAGGTGGTCGTTCTAAGTCAGTTCACCTACCCCTTCCACTCGAGCTGCCTCGATGGCTGAGCAGTGTAAATAAACATGCTGCGTAATCCGATAACGGGTTGGGTATATCGGTGTGAACCACTACTAATCCAATTACAAAACTTCTTTATTTTTCATTGTTTTTTATGGGACTTCCACCAACTTATTTGTGGCATTTTTCTGATTAAAATGACACTAGACACAATATAATTTCAACTGTATTTAGTGGTTTAATTGCCGGTATGGTATTTTAATTATGCTAATTTTTTTATTTTGAATGTTCGTCTTATAGAACCTTTATCAATACATTTTTCTTATTAAAATGAGTCGTTTAATATTGCCTAAAAAAGGAATGTTGTGTTATGCTTAAAATAGTATGACGTATTAATTAATAATTAACGGCTGCTCTTTTCTTTGTGTAAAATTTTTGCCTTTTTCCTATGTAATCCAGTATAGATTTGTGTGAGAAAATGCCAAAAATCTAAGTTCCAATTCTAGAAGATCAGTGGTTCAAAAGTTATGAGAGTGTTTAAACTTAAAAAATATATTAAGTACACACATACGCATAAAATGGTACTATTTATTACATCCTGTATTTCATATTTATAGGTATTGATCTTTTAATCGCAGACAACTAATAAAAATGTAATTGCTAATTCCACAAAATAATACAATGATTATTAGCTTCAAAACTGATAAAAATAATGGTGAAAGATCAACTAAATCTGAACTCCTGCATGCGCATGCGTTTGCGATATAATGATAAAAATAATGGTAATAAAATAGAATTTTATACAGATTTATTGTTTATAATTAATAAATTCTTGCACAACTTATGAAAATATTTGGAAAAAAGAACTAATAATTGTATATTTAGTATTAACATAAAAGACAATCGGCTTAGATCGTGACTTTACTGAATGTAAATTGATCGTATCTATTTAAAAATGGAGCTGAAATCCGCAAGAAGTTATGCGCATGTCTATTGAACAGAATCCACAACTATTTATCTTTGAAAAGAATTTTAAACTGTCTTTATTATAACAACGTGATGTTTCCTATATTATTGTCATCAGATATAAGACTACATGCGAAAAAAAATTCAAGAGTTATTTCTTTTTAAAAGTTTATTTACCAAGTTGAATGAAGAATTCATCAAAGGTTAGGATTTTGAAAAATGCTCGCCAGTTGAAAGTACAATTTTGTTCAACATAACGAATGTTGATCATCTTTAGATCTTCCATTATATTTCTGTTCTGAACGAGAATGGGTACGAAAACGTTAAACGATATTCACAATGATATGAAGCAATTAATAACAGCAATAACTTCTTTTGAGGTAATATTTACTATAATGTGATTGAATACTATTTATATACGAAATTTATAGCAATAGATATTAACTTTCTTTTTAACTACTTCGACAAATGTTATAATAAAAATTTCCTAATTATAGCAAAACGAAGAGGGATTTCAAGTTTGCGAACGATTTTGTATGGCAAGCATTAAACACCATCGATTCTTGTCTGTGAATAGTAACAGTACAAAAGAAGCTATCAAAGCTCTAATTACAAAGTTATCGATTCATGGAAAGTACGATGTGGCAAGAAAATTTGAAGAATATATTAATACATTTTTATCAAGCTTCGATTTCGAGCAGCATCCACAATATGATTTGCAATGGTCCTTATTAACTTTACTGTTGGAATTGTCCAAGGAAAGTAGTAAATTTAATTTGGAATGTTTAAAGTTAACGCGAGGAGAATGTACTCTTAATGCAACAGGTGAAAATGAAAGCGAAGCTACGGAAGAAATTGATTGGTCTCAATATTTGAGAGAGGGTCAAGAGAACTTTTTCGATGACTACAAAAGCGACACTGAAAGTGTAAATATTTTTAGTATTTTGTATCTATGTGGTATCAGTTTTTATAAAATTTCATGTTACATCATCGTAGGAATGGTCTGATAATGACAAAGGTGTTACTGACATAAGTACTGAATTACAAGTATCTACAAATCTGAAAGATTCGGATAAAACAATGTGTATATCTGCCACTGGTAAAATAGAATCAAATACGCTATCTGTAGCTTTAACCGAAGATCTTAAATCTAGAAATTGGTTATTATCCAATGTTCAGAACACATGGTGGAATGAATTAGAATGGTGGAAATATCCAGTCAAGAGTCAGTTTTGCGATGCACATCTTTGTGACATATGGTAATTATTTTTGTTTGTACAAAAGATTATTGTCTTGTATAATTATTATCATTGCATTAATATAAAATAGGTGTAAAACGACAGAGATAAGATACGATAACTTTGGAACAATCAGTGAATATCTAGTATGCAGGGAATTATTATGGATGTTTTATGCTCCAACAAGTATGGTAGTATTTCAACAAAACGATGATAAAGATTTTTTTATTCGCCCCAATATATCTATACCAAGCTTAACACCGGTAAGTAGATTTTAGTTTTAATTTAAAAGAATGTATATATAGTCGGGGACAATATTAAGTGGACATTCTTAAAAATCGCATAACTTGTTTAAAATTGGTCCAAAATTGGTCTTTTTTAAGATGTTAGACCGACTAGTTTGCTAGAGAATGAGTAAATAAAAATTTGTTTAGATTGCAATTGGTAGGAATCATACAAAATTTAAAGAATGATGTTCAACTTTTTTATCTGAGCCTGTAACGATAATTTAAAAAATGCGTTTCGTAGATTTCGGTAACTTATATGCATATTGAGAATGTCATCGAAATTGGTTAATGTTGCAATGAGCTACAAACGTTTAAAGATGATCACGTAAGGGCGAAATTAAGCTCTCATCTTTAAACGTATGTAGCTCACTGCAATGTTGATCTATTTTGATACAACTTTCCATATGCATATATGGAAATATTACCGAAATCTACAAATCACAGGCTCAGATAAAAAAGTTGAAAAAACATAATTTTTTAAATTTTGTATGATTCCTGCAATCTAAACAAAATTTTGTTTACTCATTCTCTAGCAAACTAATAGTCGCTCTAACATCTTAAAAAAAATTCAAGTCCTTTGGACCAATCTTAAACAAGTTATGCGATTTTTAAGAGTGTCCACTTAATATCGTCCCTAACTGTATATGGTTATTATATGTGACATATACTATTTCTTATTATTCACAAACACTACTACCAGAAAGTTTTAGGTTGCTTTCAACAGTATTCTTTCACCACTGTGCAAATATTTTTCTATGATACATGAAATAGAACGTTTTGGCGAAGAAATATATTCGAAAGAAAACAGCGTTTGTAAGAAGCCACCTTTTACATATGAAGCATATAATGGAGTACTAAGGCAACACTTAATGAAGTTTAAAAATGAAATAATTGATATAGAAAAAAGGCTTATGAAACAAGGTGCAACAAATATTCCTCCAAACTACAATTAACAAATTTCTGATTGTATCATAGCTCATTATGTTGTTTTTCTAGATGAATCTTTTACATTGTTGTCTTTATCAGTTCTTTTGAAGAAACGTTTGTATAATATAAACATTTTGTACGAAATTCATCAAAAAGTTGTATGCGATTGGAAAGTTCATCTCAATTGGATATGTGCATCCAAGTTATTATCCTCTCTATATTTTGAACTGCAGGAATCGCACAATCGAAGAAGATCGAATATTTGTGCTAGTTTATATTTGAGTAGTCTTAGCGTTTATCTAAATATAATCGATACATGGTTAAGTGAAGGGCGATTTGAAGATTGGAGAGAGGAATTTATTGTCAGGTAAAAGTGTTCAAATATAAATTGAAATTGTAATAGGTTGTAATTTCTTCTTTTATCTAGATTTCTCAACGATACATCATTGGAAAATAATGAACAATATAAAGCATTTTCTTTAAGACCTTTGAATGCTATGTGTTTAGCAGATCCAATAATGCAATTTTTAATTAAAAAAATGCAGCGTATGGGACAAAGTATTGAATTATTAGTATCCCTAGATCGAATTACAGATATATGGAAAATTAGTGAAAATGGTAATATAGAGTGCATTCACTTTTATATCTTATTATAGTATAGAATGTACCTTTGTTTTTTTTTTTTCAGAAATAAAAATGTCTTTGACCGATGAGTTTTACTCTAAGTTCAAAACGGAAGTTGCCAAATATAGTACACATGACTTAAAAGAAGAAGAAGAAGAAGAAAAAGACTCATTATTTCAAGAAAATGTAGGAACATCTGATAAGTGTGATGAAGATGTAGAACGGGCTATTATACAACAATTGAAAGAATTTAATAATCCATTCTTATTAAAAGCTTTAGAAGACTATATCCCCTCCGAATTATTACAGAGTAGTACAACTGATGTTTGTTGTCCGAAAGATAAGAATACTAAAACAGATTCTGATCATTTGTTTGAAAGGTATTTTTCTTATAAATTCAAAACGTTTTCAGAGAAACATCGGTTTTTAAACGTATTCCAACACTTTCAGACTTGAGAAAGTATCAGATTATATATTACCATTTAGAAAAATATTAGAAACTATTTTGGCAGAAATTCTTGTTTCAAGATATAATAGCGCTAGTAAATTAGTAAAAAACATCATGTCGGAAGAATATAAATTGGAATCCCATTTAACATTAATGAGATCTGTGTACATGATGGAAGCAGGTCATATCATGAGTAAATTTTATCAGAAATTGTTCCAGGAGGTATAGTACAAACTGTTTTAATACGATTTTATAGAGGCAGGCTGTTTCATATGAAATTGCTTCTATTCATATTAACTGTTTATTCCTTTTAGATTGAATCCAATCAAATGTGGAGCAATTCATATTATTTATCATGTATACTTGAAGAAGTCCTTTCTCAGAAGTGGCCAGATTCAAGTTCACGATGGTCTGTTACAGTCAACAGTACTCATACAAATCAAGTATTGACGGCTATAGATAATATAACTTTACACTATGCAGTAGGCTGGCCTATCAACATTATATTAAACGAAGAAACTTTTATAAAATACAATGAAATATTTAGATTTCAATTAAGATTAAAGTACGCCTTGTGGACGTTGAATAATTTAAGGTTTTGCGGTAAGAAGAAATGTTGACGAATAGTTAAATTGATATATCACCAAAGTATACTAAATTGTGTTATTTTTTTTATAGATTTGGAAGGATCAAAATCAATGAGTGTAGTTAAAAACAAGTTGGAACAGTTTTACATAAGACGCATCGAAAGTTTGCGATTTTGTTTATTACATGCGATTACCTCTATACATACGTACTTGTCAGGTCAAGTACTACAAAACTTGAGTCTTATATTAGAGAAGTCATTAATGAAAGCCGAATGCCTTGACATAATCATATCAGGTAAACGAAACTTGTAATTTATACTTTTACGGACATACACATAAACGTACGTTTTCCATTTATCCGATATAATTGTAATTACAGTGCATAATGAATATTTGCAAAAAGTTTATGAACACTGCTTGTTAACACCAGAGTATGATGACTTAATGGCAACTGTGAATAATGTATGTATACATGCTATATGTTGTTTATATAGTTTATATAGAAAATTGAATTTTTTCTGTACGAAATTACGATTATTTTCAGTTAATTGAAATGTGTAATTATGTTCGAGCTCGATGGAACTATAAAAATTTAATGTACGCCAGTGGAGATTTGGACCTCTTGGAAAATAGTTACACCAAATATCACACCTATCTTGCTTTAGCGCTTCATAATGCCGTACAAAATAAGGATGCAAATTATTGTAAGTCAGAAGCTTTGTTAACAGAGTTGTACAACATATTTCAATCTAATATTCCTAAATTTGATAAACTTCAGAACCATTTACATATTGAATCATAAAATTGTTCTCTGATAGTAACGATATACATATATAATAGCATACATATTAATAATCATTAATTTTGCACTTTTCCTTGCTTTGTTTACAGTGACTGGCTTAAGCTCAGCATTTAACTGCAGTATGTCGTATGGTTGACGTTAACACATTGGGTTGGCTAAAAAGTTCGTTCGATTTTTCTAAAGCCATTTTACGGAAAAACGTAACGAACTGTTTAGCTTTCTAATACTTTTACATCACATTCCTCGAATATAATGATAGTGCCATATCCATAGCAAATAACAGTATATCCTGCTAACTGTATTATCGCTAGAATTTTTTTACTCTTTATTATCGACAAGATCAAAGTCCAAAAAGCTGAATTAGCTTATCATTATGACTAATGCTTGGTTTTTTTTACTAATGCTTTAGTGTCAATTACACCATGTTCCCTTTACAAAGTTGTATATCTACATATATTTTCTATCATTTCGGAATATTTAAACACGAATAATATTTTGTAATATTATTGAATTATTTTTGAATTATTTTTTATTTAAAATATACTGTTGAATATTCTGCTAAATAATTTGTACATAGCAAGTATATATACATTCGTATTGTAAAATAAAGACTTTTTTTAATAGACTATTTTCAATTATATGCTTATCAAATTTATTCCCTTAATTCCAATGTTCTATCCATTCCTATAAATTCCTTTCAGGTGAATTAATGTTACGATATCAAACAAATACACGAAATGTGAACATGGGGAACGATGAAACCATATGTTCATATAGTAATCTCAATCGCAGTTTTTTAATCGAAGTAGCGTTTCAAAATTTACCCCCGTCAGGCTTACCCATTCCTATTCCAAAAGTAATACACAAGACGGATTGGTGTAGAAACAGGTAAAGAAACGAATTTTCATTCTAAAATTGATTCTTATATAATCTCATTAAATATAGTTAATAATTGCATTCCGAAAACATGTTTTCAGTTCAAATTCCGATTATTCTTTGCCCAATGAAATTACTCTAAGCGAATACGAACAAACATTTTCATACATACGTTGGTACCAATTGGAAGAAAGCATAGTTACGTTTAGCATATCTCCATATATTTTGCGCCGTGAAATGAAAGATATTATTGATGGCATTAATAATATTTAATATTTAAATAAATAATTATGGAAGAGAAAGAATTTCGTATTGAGTTATGGTATGGAGCTGGAAAAGAACACAATAGTTTCTGGCAAGAATTAATGATTGTATTAATTTCTTATCTTAGATAGTAATATAATATAATTTTTACAGTTACAGTTTACTTATCAGTAAGTAAAAGGAAAGTGAAAAGAATGTGTATGAAAAAGATATCTCGCCTTCTATTATAAAGATTAAATAAAAATTCAAAATATTACATACAGAAGTTAACTTTGTGCTATTACAACAGTACCATTTTGTCCCATGGTTCCACTTTGTGATACTGTAGGAGCATTTGAAGTTTCATTTGAGTTAACAGGAGGGGTTGAATGATTATTAATATTTGTAGATGCTAAAGCCTTATTGCGTAATTCAAAAACTTGTTGTATAGCTTTTCGAAAACAAAGAAAGTTATAATCGATTACCCCTAATAACAGAAAAAAAGAAATGTAAGTATAGAGCATATACCTTAATGTATCGTTAAGCAATCGTTGATCATCTTTAAATAAATATATTACCTTGTCTGTCAAAATTGTCCTCCCTTAAGATACAAACTAGGGCCAAGAATTTATTAACTTCTCTCAAATATAAAATTGTTCCGTTATTTAGTTTGATTAGACTGGAACTCTGACTGTCAAATGCTGCAGCTTCTAAATCCTCTCTTAAACTAAAATTTATGATTATTTTGTAATATGAATGTGTAAAAACACGATCAGAATGACTGATTCATAAATATAAAAAGATTTTTAAGTAACATACCCATATATGCAAGATACATCGATAACAACATCAATCATGTCACAACAAAGTTCATAACTCTGCATATCTACAGGAGAACTATCAGTTGCAATGTAAATTTTAGACACTACATCAAACAAAAATGCTTTTTCAATCGCAGAATTCTGCAAGACAAATCATACTGTATATTGCGAAAAATCAAAGTTGAAATACTAAATATGTCTTTCTTACCGATATCAGTATATTAAGTAAATTTTCTAAAGTTGGTAATTGTGGTATTAACTTTTGGACAACTTTACTAAATGCCTCAAATATACTGTGATCGTATATGGATGTTAAATGAAAACTAAGGTGTATTTGATCACATCCTAAAATACACATATTTATATATTAATATATTTAATGCTGAAAAAATATTTCATATAACTTTTATAGTTACTCTTCTCATACCAGAATCCGCGAGATCATCGTTTGCTCTAGTGTGTATATCTCTTTGTGTTTCCATTTTACAATCGTCGGTTAAACCGTCTACTTTATGTATAAACACTTCGAATCTGATAGCCTGATTAACTTTATATGCTTTTGTAACTGTCATGTGAAGTTTATTAAGTGCTTCCATATAATCATCTTGAGCATCGATAACAAAAACTAATGCTCCGCAACCACCAAATATCATATCACTGTCAAAAGTAGGATCAAAGAAGTCAATTTGCCCTGGAAAATCCCAGATTTGAAATTGAACAAAACTAGAGTTACTTATATCATCCTTAATAATTTTATTTGTGCTTTCCAAGAATAATGTTTCATTCGGGGACATCTTATGAAAAACTACTTTTTGTATCGACGATTTTCCACTCCTGAAACGAATATTCATGTAATACAATTGATAATATATTAACAAGAGAAAGTACTGAAAATATTTCTTGTATATTTTGAAACCTTCTGAGACCCATTAAAAGTATTCTTGGTTTTTGTTCTCCTGACAAAGGATCCATGGACTCTTCTGTTTCCCCATCGAATAATGCATATCCAAAATCTTGAGGAAACGAACCTACGTCGCAAACACCTTGATATTGATCATCGTCTTCATCCTATAATAATAAAATCATAATAGAACTCTTACTTTCCAAATAAATAGAACTTGTCTAATACATATTATCAGCTAAACATTGCATACGTTTATTTTGAAAATATACAACAATAATACAGACAACAAAATGTCATGAGGCAATTTAAATTGAATAAATTCATTCTAGTTATTAATAAATTATAAAAAGTATTATATTATTCAGTTGCAAATAGTTTATCAACATATGACATGGCCAATTTGTATCAGTACAGTCATTTGAGTCACCAGTATACTTACCATATTTGTATTATTTAAGATGCTTTATTTGTTTAAAGTATCTTTATTATGAAGCAGAGACTTTGTATGTATAAACTCTCACAGTATTACAATACAATGCACATCGTATGGAATAAGTATATTAATTGCGATTAAAACTTAGTATAAATGAAACATTAATTTGTTTTCCATTACGTGGAACAGTAATAAATGATGCATAACAGTTATTTGACACAGTATCGATGTGAATGACGATTATTCTAAAATACGACTAAGTTGACACATAAAAATAAATAATTCACTCTCTATGATTCAAGCCTCCCAACACACACACACACGCTCACACACACAATTGTAAATAAGAACTATACGTCACGGAAAAATGACATTCATCGATTCCTTAAAAATTGTTTATTTTTTCAACGTATAAAAACATTTTTAAATGGATGAAATTATTTAAATATATGCAGCGATGTAATGAGATCTGAAGTTTTGTCATGTAATCACTGCACAAGTATTTACGTCTAATTGTGATATTGAATGAAAATAGACATAATGCGAACTACCCTTAGACCATATAAATCTATAGACACGGGACAGATAATTTTCCTTGAAGAAAAGATGAACTGAATTTGTGACGTCACATTTTCCAAAGATGTATAGTATAAAGTATAAGCTATGCTACGCATTTCATCATGAAATAATCAATGTATAAAGTATATTTGAGATACAAATGTTTATTCGAAGTATGAAGTAATAATCGTATTATGTATTAACTATTTTAGGAATCGATACTTGATTCTGAAGATTTAACATCTTCCACATATTATGCAGGTTACAGAATGTTTTTTATATATAAATCGATCACATTTACAACATTTTAATGTTGTATTTATATTGATTAATATGTAATGAATTATCTTGTGACGTTACATTTTCACTGATCTTTCCTTCACTGGATTCCAGTCACTGATAAAGAATGTATCAGTGATTCCAGTGCTGAAATATTGTGCAAGATTTCTCGCGCATACGCGGCGATTTTAGCCTCAGTAAAGTAAAATTCTCGATAAAATGGGGTACCTTGAACACCCCGTAAAATATCGTTTTCCGCCAATATGTATAACTGCCTCATAGCTCTGCTATCTCATCATCGTAATATAGATATGTTACTGTTTTGGCCGCGCATGCGCGTGAAATCTTGTACAATATCTCAGCACTGCTGGATTCTCAGCTTTCCTATATATATATATATATACACACACACGTACTATCTGGTACTGTACCTACCCTTGATTCCATATAACCTGTTTCGCGCATGTCGTTGCGCGTCAGCCAATGGTCGCGTGGTCGGCGGAGTACGAATAGGGGATTAGCCAATGAACGAGTTAGAGTCATTATGCGCAGTAGAGTCTTAAATTCGTCCGCTAGTAAGTCCGTTCTTATATGCAGCCAAGTACAGCCGTTTCTATAGGTTTGTATGGTCTAAGGCCTAAGGAACACCAACCACACGAGACACGAGTAATATCGCAATGACGTTGCCGCCATTTTCTGTTCCGTATTTGCAGCAAACTTCGCGTCCCTTTGTGTGTTTCTGTTTGCGCGGAAAACGTGTGTAGAGAGATGGAGTAAACGCATATTGTAAAGTGATTTTACAAGAACGTAATCGTGCAAAACGTTATTGTAAAACATGCGAGTGATCGTTATTACTTTGTAATTACATTTCATAAACCGAGAAGCCAAAAAAATATAGGGATATGGCAGAAATTTCGAATTCCACTGTGTTTACAAACGATGCATCTACAGGAGCTTCCGATCTTCTTCAACAAGCATTCCAGCAAGTTGTTGATGATGACGATCACGACAACGAGTTTGTTGCGTTTTTACAAAATGACGACAATGATTCCGAAACTATTCATTTGACTCCGGAACAAGCGGCAGCCTTGGGTCTAACCTTCGAGGTGAACCCGAGAGAAGAGGTTATGTATCAGCAAGATCAAGATAATGTTGGTTCAAACACACAAGAAAACGGTCCTACAAATGATGACATTAACGTAACGGACCAAACAGTGTTACATTCTCAGGATTCTATAACGATCGATCAGCTAAATTATCAGTCCGAGGAAGTACAAAAATCCAACCACGACGATTTAATTAAAACAGAATGCATTGATTTCCAAGAGTGGCATATACAAAAAGTTTCTGAGAATGGACAACTTCAAGACCAAGTAGTTGAAAATGATTTATCGTTAGACGAAATGAATTTAAGTAGTCAGAGTCAAGAATCTCAACGGATAATCGAACATCAAAATAATCTGCTTCAACAGAACCCGGGTACGCAGACAATAGTTTTAGAGCAACCCAAGGTGCACACGATAAAAGCAGATCTATCTCGTGTTAAGAATATTCATGAAAATGATGTGCAATATACAATCGATGATAGAATAGCACAAAATCAGCTTAATACTATACCGAGTTCTCAGGCGCAAATATTACAGAAATTACCTGTCATTTTACCATCATCGCAATTTATTATAAAACCAGCACAAACTATATTAAAGCCAACTAAAACTGTTAGACTACTTCAAGGTTCGAACAAACTTACTAACGCAACGGTGAATCAAATTAATGCAGTACATTCGCTAGGTGCTGCGTCAAATTCTAATTCTGTGCTACTATCGAAAGCTACGATATTGAATAATTTATCATCGCAAATAATAAAAGCTACACCCATAACAGCTCAGTTATTAAATACCACTGGAATATCAGCACAGTTATTAAATACTTCTCAGATTATAACTGGTGCTTGCGAAATACAGAGTCAATCGGTTACCACACCTCATATTTCTAATACGATAGTAAATACTACCTCCGGAGGAACACAGAACCTTGTTACTTCGCAAATACGTTTGTCACCAATTGTGAAAACGTCACAGTCTCTTCAAAGAGGCGGCGTACAACAATTTTTAACTCCGGTGCTAAAAGGTGCATCTACTGTGCTTCCAAAGTCTAACCAAATTATAAACAATACAAGCGTAGCAACAGCTATTCCTGCACAACTATTGAAATCGGTTCAAATTCCTTCTCAGTTACTTAAACAAAAGACTACGATTGGCAAAAAAACAACAGTAACAGGTGGAATACCAAAAACAACAATTAACTCCAATAATCCAGTAGTTCTTAGAACTGCGTCTATTGTGAAGACTCAAGATTTAAAGGCAACACCAAATTCCACGTCTATTTTAAAACCAACTCAAATTTCTTCAACGCCTATATCTATTTTGAAACCTCAAGCAAAAATTGCATTTAACAATTCCACTAAACAAAATATAACTATTTCTTCACAAAATATTGGTAACATCTCTAATAATTTACAAAATGTTTTGCACAAGACACCCATAACACAACAAAGTGGTACATTCGAACCAACCAAATCGATACAAAACGATGCTGTTAAACAGAAACTTAGTTTCGTAGTAAATGGAGCAAATTTAAAAGTAAATAAAAAAGCTAAAACTACTCCGATTAAGCCTGTGACAGTAGTAAATGACTCCACAGATGTAACTAAACCATTAGGTTCTAGTGAAAATCCAATACAAATAGTTCAACAAGGCCAAACGTTTCATAGGTAAATAGGATATATCCGTGTACAATATTTCTAGTACTTTTTCCATGCTAAGATGTTTGTATTTATACTGCAGTATGCAACGCCTGACACCAACACAATTGAAACAAATCGCACATGTTTTGCAACAGCGTAGTCAAGAAACAACTGCTTCAAATGAAAGAGTTGTATACAGGTGAGTATATATCATATCTCTTTCTCACCTATGAATTGTTCAATATTACAACTGAATGATTTGTGTATGAATTCAGGGTTATATTCCCTGAAGAACTTGATCTGAGAATCAAGAATCCAGGAAATTTACTGAAAAATCGTGGTGGGAAAAGAGGTAGACCGAAAAAGAGTGCTATTAGACCTCCTTTGCTTCCTCCTAAACCACCACCAATTCCTGACGAAGAACAAGAAGAGCCAAAGGTAGATCTAATTTATTAAATTGTAAATATCTTGTACTAATGCTCTAACATTTTCTCTAGGATGAAAGGAAAAAGGTTGTCGCGAGAACACGGTCTGGTAGATTGTCTCGACCACCTAGACATATGGTGCGAGATTACAAACATTTACATCACTTAGACTTCTTACAACCTGACTTGGATGATTCGGATGGTGGTTATAGCGATTATAATACAAATAATGACAAGCTCGAAGAAGAAGAATCACCAAAAGAATTATTAACAGGATTAGAAGTACCAAAAAGAAAAATATCAGATCACTTTAGGTGTCCTACATGTAATAAAATATATTTAGGACGCACTCGAATGGCAAGGCATTTTGAAATGCATCCTGACCATGGCAGTCCTGAGCAATTACCTCCCCCGACACCTGAGCCTGAATTAAAACAAAATGGAGGTCAAGATCCTTTAAAACGTAAAGGAAAGAAGCGTGGTCCGTGGGCTTACGTCACACCGGAAGCAAAATCAGAAAGGCGACAAATAAAATTAAGAGAAGCAATTTCCGTGTGCGAGGATCTTGAAATAATAAAAATAGCTGCAAAGCCAGTACTTAACGCACAATCATTATTTGATTTATTAATACTAAAATCCGAGAATAATGTAAGAAATTTCTTAGACGAATTAAAAATATTAATGGGTAAAATACGAGAAAAGGCTGGAGTTATGTTAACACTCGCAAACAACGATAAAGAATCAAACGAAGATTTGATTGATATCAGTGAAGAATCACTTTGTGATGTGTTAGGGTTGAATCCTGGTTTGTATACAATTAATAACGATGCTCTGAAAAAGGTTGACACACCTGTCTGTAACACTTATGACAGTTCAGAACCTCCGCTTAAACTTCAGAAAACAGAAAATTCTGAGGACGCTAAAGAAAACATAGAGGAACGAATGTCTAGTGGATTTTCGGAGAGTTCAGATCTTAGTGTTTCAGACTTCTTAAACGACAGGAGAAGTGAACCTGTAACAAATCCTACTTGTCCAGAAGTGTTATCAGCCTTAACATTGATGAGAAAAAATCCCAGTCCTGTGAATTGCATGGAGAATAATAAGTCCAACAATGTGTCCAAACTGTTAATTTCGAATCCGGAGATTCAGAGTCAAATTTCAGATACTCCTGGATTTCAGAAAGTTGATATCACTTCACCGAAAGTTTCAAATTATCAAAAAACGGAATCTCATAAAGAAAATTTTACGAAAATTGGAAACGGTCTAGGACCAACGTTTTCTAAAGTGGAAGACAACTTTGGACAGATCAAGTTAGAGCACATAGAAGAAGCGTTAATAAAACTGGAATCAACCGAGCAGAGTTTCGTTAAATTGGAAAATAATACTATGAGAACTTATCCAAAACAAGATACTCAAAATTTTGAGAAAATGCAAAATGGATTAAGTAACATGGAAAATGGATCTCAAAATTTTGCTAAAGGTTTTCAAAAACTAGTATCCAAAATAATTCCTATTACATCGTCAGATATAAATTGTGTTAAAAGTCAGTCGGCACCATTAGATACAAATTCTTGTAAAATAATGCCTACTACTTCTGGCTGTAAGATTTCAGACAGTATACCAATTCTACAAGATACAGTACCAATAATTTCCAATAATTGTGATACTAGTATATTTGGTAGCGCAGAAAATTTAGATATGTCTAAAATAGCTCAATATGATCATATTGCACATTTAGATATTTTAAATACGAGTGGTGTGATAGACAAAAACTTATTAATCGATGAAAAGTTGGTTGAACAGTTGCATTTAGTTGATCAATCGAATTTAGTTGACGAACTCGTGTCCGAACGATTGAAGAATATAATGCCGGACAATATATTGGAAAATAATTTGATACCTAACAATTCAAATTTAGATACAGAACTTGATTTTGAAGCATTAAGTGAAGAGTTTAATAGGAATACTAGAAGTTGATTCTTGGATAATTGTGTGCAACATGTTCCTAAACAAATTGAAATAATGTGTATAGTGTATAAAGATACTGAACTTATGCAATTATTCGGAATTGTATATGTATGCATATAATTACACAATGGTGTAGATATTTTTTTATAGAATTTTTGACAGTATCACAATCAATATATTATAACTTCCATATTTGAATGAAAGATATCAATATTAAAGTAATATAATATCTTATATTCTGGTGCGTGTATGTAAATACGACTGTTTTTGTTATATTTGTTATCTATAATATACATATATGTCTCATGCTAAAAAATGATAATAACTCTAAAAAAAAGGGAAGAGTAAAAACATTATCTTCAAAAAAGGCTTTGTTTCATTGAATAAATTTCAGCATGAACAAATTTTTCACTTGAACACGTCGGTATTGTTCATTTTTTGGTAAGTGAGTTCCATAATTGCATTCACAATATTATTGATAGTTTCTTGCAAAAAGAACTTACAGTCATACGTAAATGAACCAGGAAATAAGAAGCTAGACTTTTTAGAATTATACATTAAATATAAAAAAAACATAAATATAGGAGTTTTTTGTAATTGTAACTTTGTGTAGGTATTAGTTATACTGCAAGTTACAAGTATATTAACGTGACTTTGGTTAAAGTGCTACAAAGATGATCATGCACAAATTATTTTACAATATATTTTTGACTTTCTAAATCTGCAATTGTTAATAATCCTTTTTTTAAATAGGACAATATCTGTCAATTACAGTGATTTTACGGATCAATGAATAAGAAAAAATTTATTTATATTGTATCAATAATTTCGTTACAGATCTAAAGGAAAATGTGAAGAAGTGAAAATGCGGTAACTTGGAAAGTTATGGTTTAGAAATTATCATTTCAGCTTTTATACAAGTATCACAGCATTGAAAATATGTTAAACGTCAATAAGATAATTCCATCCACGTTGTTAAAGCATTTATGTACAGTGGATATTACATATTAATTTTGTATTTATCTGTAAATATGTATTATACGTGTATAAGAAGTTATTGATATGATTAAATGTTAATGGCACTAGTAACTATTAGATTAATTATAACTAATCACAAAATATATACTAACTTTGCAGGTTTGGTTCCTTGTATCTAAGATACATTCTTTAGAATCTGCATTTGCAAAGAAAATATAGCACATTTGTACTTGTCTATATTTGTATTGCTTTGTGATCTCAGGTACGAATTGTAAACAATTTCATAGTGTGCTTTGGATTCTGAGTATATGTATAACGATTCCATATTTTCTTTTTCTTTTTTTGTGAAACTATACAGATGGTATTTCAGAAGCCACAAATAAACGAACATTCTATTAATTTTTTGTTTTATTTCAATAGTTGTAAGTTATTGCGTACAAAAAGTTAATTATAAAATTCAAATTTTAAAATTACAAAAATACTCACCACAACATGTACCAACAATAACTACAACTATCTATGCCCAGTTTCTATCAATAATGATTCCAAAAATATCGTTAGGCTTTCCGGTAATAATGGTTGATGAACCCACGTTGCCAGGCACAACATTTTCCAAGACTCTGTGTACCGATGAGCTACATTTTCGAAAATTTTACGTTTTATTTTGGCTTCTTCAGAATACACGCTAAGTATCAACTTTGCAACGTGATCTGTCAACACAATTCAAAGCGATTTTAATTTAGTTTGTTCAAAGTAGATGGATTACTTAATTTTGAAATTCGATCTATACACTACTGTGCAAAAGAAAGAAGCACCCAGTATAATTATAAGATATAATGGCGAACAATATCTTTATGTAGAAATTGTATTGTACAATGATTGATTTATTGCATTTAAAATATTAAACTATTCAATTAAACAGTGGAATCCTTTTATAAGACTTACTGTGTTCTTATTTGATTTTTTACACTTTTTTATTAAATATGGCTGGGTGCTTCTTCCTTTTGCACAGTAGTGTATTTTGCTATTCAACTATGAAAAATAATTTATATGTACCAAATTTAGTAATAGGCCATGTAGTAAATAATTTATCTGCATCTTTCCCTAAGGATGTTGTTAACTTTATTTGATATGCAATTTGAGTAAGATTACTTACGACAGCATCCTGAAATAAAATAATCATATAAAGTGTATATGACATGCTCGAGTAATGGACAGAAGACAAAAAAGAGACATCCCCAAATTTTATGGTACAGTGTATATAACTAATGTAGTCATTACCAATGCATTGCAAACATTTTCTAACTTGTCACATAATTCTTGTAGACGCTGAGAATAGGATGTATTCTGTTTTTCCTGCGTTATATCCTTTAGTAATTCTACTCCTTGTAAATGCGCTGCATTCCACTGTTGTATAGATGCATGAACATCTGCAGCTAAATCACGTATGTGTCGAGCTGAACCTACCAAGTTCTTTCCTTGCGTTGGTTTTACTGATTGAATTTCTACAATGTATACAAATTGAAATATGAATTTACTTTTATTTTACATGAACGTTTTCTATCCAATTAATTAAATGAATAATTTGTATTTGTTCCAGTATGCTTCATATAATGCAGAATGAATATAAATAGTAAACATTCCAAAAAGTTTGTATTACTTACTGCTGACTGGAGAAAATTGTTCTTTCATCATTTCAGAGTTTCTAATAGAATTGAAATTTTTAATATGCACATACACGTTATTAGTAAATAGAAAGAACTATTAACATTTAACAATTATATAATGCAGATATGAAATATATTTAGAAGTACCCATGTGTAATCAAAGCTACAACAGAATGATAAATGTCGGATTCGTATAATCTCAAATATATAGTTAATGCGAATTTCTATAGTAGTACAAGATGTGAATATACACAAACTATTTACTTTTTTTTTTGTTTACTTGTTATCTTTAGGGTACAGAAAAAATAATAATGGAATTTATATTTAAAACAATTAGTTCATACTTGGCGCAAATGCTCTATTATTGATGATTAAATAATGCGAAATGAAATAATATTTTAAACAGGAGACAACCAATGACAATAGTGCTTCTGCTGAGAAGCTCGAACTGTACAAAAAGTATAAATGGTAAGTATAGAGTAAAATGTAACGATATAATTATTTGTATGTTGATTTGATTAGGTTAAATAAATCGAATATTGTTGATTTTTTATTACAAAACGAGAATCTCCTTTACAAAATTCTCTGCGCATAAAATGTACATATGCTAACATTTAATAGGATACAGATGGCGTGCGTGTAAAATACGAATGGCGGTACTTTCACATTCTAATCATATATATATATGTATAGATTCTTAGACGCATGATCTGAAAAAGTTTATTTGAATTGAATAAACTGTTTTCTTTTTTTTATTATAGTAACATTATCTATTTCTTTTCAATTTTGAAATCTAATTTTAAAAAGTGGGACTATATTTATATTGGAATATATGAATATATATATATAATCAAGCTGCAAAGTTGCAGTGGGAATATCAATTAATTTTAAAAAATTAGAGACGTTCGCTCGGTTTTAAATGACTTAACAATTTATTCATTATTGGGAAAAGAACATGTTCATATTTTGGTGAATCCAAAGACGATAGAAAAGATTCGTTCTATCAATCGGATTGGATGGGTGGAGGCCCTAATCGTAGTGGGAAAATTCGGGATCATGAAATATTAGGCAGAGACATAAAAATACGTAACTTTTAGTATTTTTTTCGAGATTCCAATCAATTGAAATTTTTCCAAAATTTCTTTTTCGATCAAAAACTGTAATTTTGACCATTTTTAATCGTGCATAACTCGTAAACGAATTGACCAATTTCGATGAAATTTTCAACATGCATATAACTTATATAAATCTACGAAACACGTTTTTAAAATTTTCGTTAGAAGTCCAAATAACAAAATTATGGAAAGTGACTTTTACAATTTCTTTCGTAGTTCAGACTAAACGCGATTTTTCCAAAATTTTCATTTCATCCAGTAAACTAATCCATCTAGCTCGACAAATAAACTGATGAGGTCGTTTGGTCCATTTATAAAAAAGTTATTCTGATTTAAAAGTGTGTGCCATCAATAATGAGATTGAGTGTATAATATGAATCGCAATCGTCGAGAAGTTGAAGTCTTTTATTATCATGAACTCACCATTGCCGGTCAAATGACCGGTTTTATATTTTTCATTTTACAGTTATTGAAATGATGAAGTTTCTTACATGGAAATTAATTCGATAAATTTGTTTATCCAAGCACATGCAGTAATAGGTGTACAAAGTATTCGTACACCTTTTAAAAATTGGACCCAACAGCTCGAGTTTTTTTGAGACGTTAGTCTCAATAATCTTTTTTCAAATTGTTATTGGTCGCAATTGCAAAGAAAAAAGTAAAGGTCACGATTTTAAAATTTTTTATCTGTGCCTGTAATAAAAATTTACGGTGCCTTTGGTAGGTCTAAGTTAATTACATACATGTACAAAATTTCATCGAAATCGATCAAGGTTGTTATGAAATATACAGGGTGCGGCCGAATAACATGTACTAGCGGGCACGAGGTGGTTCCTTATGAAAAAATAAGAACAAAATATGGAATAAAATTTTTTCATTTAAAGCTTAGTTTTCGAGAAAATCGAGTTTGAAAATCCCATTCGTACGTATGCTGTTACGGCTGTTTTTAAATTTTGTCATTGATAAAATAAAATGTTGTTCGTTAAAAGTCTCCTGTGTATTTTTTCTTGAACTCCGTAGCTTTTAAATGCTGGGTAGACATTGTTTATAAACACGATACGCGTTATACGATGCTCGACGAACCGTAACTTAGCCGTAACAGCATACGTACGAATAGGATTTTCAAACTCGATTTTCTCGAAAACTAAGCTTTAAATGAAAAAATTTTATTCCATATTTCATTCTTATTTTTTCATAAGGAACCACCTCGTGCCCGCTAGTACATGTTATTCTGCCGCACCCTGTATATAATTCATTGAAAGTAGAAAAAATTGTAAGAATCTGCGATTTAAATGAATCGCAAACCCTAAATTCAAAGATTTTTACATCTTACAATGCCTATAGCTTTTTTATGCGTCAACCGATTTGTACATATATGTATATCACTTACCTAGATTTACAAAATACATGTTTCAAATTTTCATTACAGACATACAGATGAAAAATTAAAAAATTGTGATCTTTACATTTTTTCTTCGAAATTGCGACCAATAACAATTTAAAAAAAATTATGTACACGCATCAGCTAGTAAACGAATCCTTCTAACGTCTCAAGAAAACTTAAGCTGTCGGGTCCAATTTTGAAAAAGTAATTCGTTTTTAAAAGGTGTACGAATACTTTCACAGCCTCTGTATCGGAACCTTGTCATTTTTCTAAACTAAACATTTGAATCGCTTTCGGTAGGTTTAGTGTTAAAGGCTAATATTTCGATGTGGCCGGATAGGATGGTAGCGAAGGTTGTCGGATGGGTCGCGGTGTCGTCGGCCCGTAGCTTTTGTTCGGCGAATGGCCAGGGGAATAACAAGGTTACGCAGGCAAAATGGCAGTCGTCGAACGGAGCCCGGCCGCGACTCGATTATAAGCGTTCTCGGCCCTGTTGAAAATTACAGGAACGCGAACGGCAACTGGTGGCGACACGGGGGAAGACCGTGGTTGGCGGCGGTTCGTCGGCTTTCGAGGTTCATCCGAGTCAAGTTTCGAAAGAGTGTCCTCCTGGTCGCGGTGTCCGCTTCCATCGCGTGTAACGCGTCTATCTTCTGTCCTGGGAAGACGAGTGTCTCCGTCAATCTGGTTTTAGGTGTGATCCATAGCAGAGAGTCTGGTGATCGGCGGTGAACGCGATTCCACGGTCGACTTCGTACACTCGTAGATCGTAGATCACGCGCCAGCCGGCGTTGAAATCACCTGAGCAGGAACGACGCAGCGCGGTGCGGCGCGGTGCAGCGGTCCCGGGCTTGTGCGCGTAACGGAATCCGTTGGATATTTCTTCAGCGACTTGGAAAAAGAGAGGAACCATTCGGGGGACCTTTTTCGAATCGAAGAACGAATTTCCCGTGACGCCGGTTTCGAGCGGGGAATCGCAAAATCAGGGTCGTACACCTTACCCAGGCTACACGCAGCCGCCGCTCGGAGAACCGAGAATCAGACGTATTCAGCCCAGTGACGTAACTATACGCGGGCATGATAATAGATACGGACGTTAGCCGGCTGCGTTCACGATCAGATAAGAGGATCGAAATTCTGCCCGGTATTCGGGGACCCGAGTCGGAAGCAGCGCCCGATAAAACGTCTAGTCAGCGAACGGCTGTGTGTGCGAAATCCCGGTGGCAACGATGAAAATGGAGGTAAGTGCGTGCGCGAGAAATCACGGATCAAAGACGGAGAAGAATCCTGTTCAACGGGTATTTGATTTACTGCCGTTCACGGCCCCGACGCGGCGAGATACCGACGCGACGATTCGCGTACGATACGGCCAGTGCCAGAGTCAGTTCATTTCGACGGTGTAACACCTGCCGGCTCTCTGTCAATATTTATCCACGGTCCGCTATAAATTACAGTGCCAATACCAAAGCGCCTTTCGGACGGCCAACGGAAGACGTCAACGGGATTTCTAGTCGACGCAGTACAGCCGATTATCGGACCGGTCCCATCTAATTATCAGCAACCGTAAATCGTTTGCGAAACCGCGTGCTTGAAAAAGATGTCACGGCTCCCTCGCCCGCGATGCTCGACGGAATTGTTCGATCACTAATTGCCCGCTCGCCGCGTCGCGCCGCGCCGCGCCGCACAGTGGTCCGTAAGCCCGCTTTTTGTGGCCGAAATTATTGTAGCGTTATTTCAAGGCTTAATGTTATATTATTATGGGTCGTTGGATTCGTCTCGATACCAGTTATAATATTATGGAACAAAAAGTACATGTTAATATCTAAAAATTTGAGATGACCTTCATTTTTTATATTGAAATTTGTAGAAAAGTGAATACCGATCAACTTTTGTTTGAAAAATTGTTTTATCGGATCATCGGAAATATTTGAAGAATCGTGTTAACAATGCTCGTACTGTGTACTATGGTCCAGAAACCGCGTAAACTGAAATATGTATACCTGCTCACGCATATGAAAATATAATTGTGTAAGGAATAATTAAACTATTTAATTGTGACTCGAATTTCATAGTTTTGCACTTCAAACGCTATCTATGCTCGTAAAGTTATGTGGAAGATCTAATATTTTTAATTTCGAGGTTTCAAAGGGTTCTTATTTGAAAAAATAATCTTGTTGCAATTCGAAAGTCGATAAATTGAATTTTGGCCACAAAAAGCGGACTACTGAATCACTGTGGGCCGCGCCGATGGATCGCCGAAATCGGATGTAGCACGGGCCCAAGCGTATTCGCCCGATGATCCTGAAAAACTGGTCGGATATTTAAATGGCACACGACTCATCTCTTTTTCCATTGACAACATCGTGTACCCTTCGCTGCCTTTCGGGGAAAACCGAATTTTCATTTTGCTGTAGTCGGAGCGCTTGTAAAAGTTTATAAAGACTTTGAACTTTTAGAATTTGCTAATATCGCATATTATCGTTTAGCATGGCGTGCATAACGCGATTTATAAGATGCATATTCTGACAGCTATCTGTATAGATTAGATATTGCTTGTGTATACTCTAGATTAAATGCCGGTTCGCACATGCGAACGTGACAGTTGTCGTCTGTCAGCATTTTTAATGCAGGATTTCAGTTTTGTTAAATAAAGCGAAGCAGTGGGAATTTTCTTTTATTTTCGAATTAATGAAATTAATTATGTTTATTCACGTATCATTATAAAATACAAATCTTCGCTCGAAATCTGAGAGGAATGGAGAGAGAGAGAGAAAGAACTCGGAATAGAAATTTTAAACTAGTCATTTCAGTTGGATGATAATGTTGTACTGCATTAATTATGTCGGCTAAGCTTCGACATGTGGACAAACATAATCCGAATGCAAACTCGTGGCTGGCTGAGCAGCAGCCGTACTCGTACGTGTTCATAATGGAACCGGTATCACAGATTTTTCAAAGGATATACACTACCTCTCAAAAGTATCTGATCACTTGTTCGATGATTAATGAACTTGGCTGTATCAGCGAAATGGAATGCAATTCGATATGCTGCTGCAATGAAGGGGCGGCTTCACTTTCGGGTAATTCGAATAAGCCAACAGAAAGCGATTAAAAATTCGAAGTTCGGAATCTTTTTTCTTGTAAAGTGCAACGTTGCTGAATGTTGAAATATTTTTTGAATGGTACTGCGAGCTACGCAGCCCACGATCGAACCTAGTTTCGTAGCTCCGCGGTGTTCCCATAAATTGGTCGGGCTTGAATATTTATTAAATTCCAGTCAATTATAATACCCGAAGCACCATAGTGTAAACACACACACATACACGCGTCGTGTTTCTTGGTTGCGTTCGATGCTGTTCAAACTTAATTACGTATATGGTATGTGGGTCGTCGCTGTTGCCTTTGGGATGGTTAGTCTCATTTCTAAAGCTACTTGACAGGTGTTTCGATGCCGGCTATAACAAAGCGACACCAGCTGTTACGTTTTCTAGCTGATGACGACGATCGCGGTATTGGCTTCGCTCAGGGAATATTTTACGTGGTTGCATAAGGATCGGTTCGTTGACCCTCGACCGCCGAAATCATTTTGACCCGTAAATCTTTGCATTCTTTGCGTCGTTTGTTGCAAGCAGATTGCAGATATTTATGCGATCATTGTTCTTTCATACTCATGTTTACCGCAAATGCATAAAATCCGCAATATAGTTATAAATAGACTGCGGATGTTTATGCAATTTTTAATTTTTGTAGGCAAATTCTAAGAAAGTGGGAACGAATAAAATCTTATTTTCAGTGGTAGTAGCCTTTGTAGATCTGAAACAAATAAAAATCGTATAAATTCTGTGGAATTTTATATTTTAGCATCTTTCGAAAATTTTTAGAAGCCATAAATGCATAAAGATCCGCAGTCTAGTTAAACCATGTATATTCACCCCAGTGCACTGTTACGGTCAAATCTGATCCTACATAGATATTCTACAAATATTTCTTCGTTACGACGCTAACACGTTGCATAGATTCTAGATATAAATTATCAGATTTAATTGATTTATCTACATTTAGACGCAGTTTCGCAGACAGTAAATTCAACGATTACGTGAAAGACGCGGGGAAGATTAACGGTTTATATACACTTCGTAAAATAATTAACACGTTTCACGTCAAACATTGTTATTCGAAACTTTTTACTCGGATAACAAATTCGCCTATTCTGGCTGTCACTGACTCTCTAAATCTCGAACTACTCTCTCCCCACAGCTAATTTGTTAAACGATCGTCATCATCGATATTATTAGTGCTTCTGACGGAGACGTAGATTCGAAAATGTCGTCGGAATCTCTAGAAATGGATGGACCGCGAATCGGCGTTTAAAACGGTCATAAACATGATCCATTAGCGTTCGCCTAATCGAGCATGCGATCATCCTGTTGGCGGTAATGTTCGTCAAAATGGGAATCGGAGGCGAAGTTGAAAACCCCGGATCGAGAACAACTCTCCCTGCGCAGCCTCGAAATTCGTCGATTTATCCTTCGTCGAAATCGAGTGTATCATCGCGGTGGAATTTTAAGTCGGTCATCGTCGCCTCGCGGTTGGAAACCTGGGGGTTCACGAAAGGAAGGAGAGGCAGGAAGATCCGTGGCCCATTTTTTTTAGAAAGGAAACAGGCACGGGTTACAGTTAAGCAGCCGGTGCTAGACGGTTGCTCAGTTTTCAATGAGCAGCATTCCGGACTGTCGGACGACCGCAGCTTCGCAGCTCGCCGGTGAAACCCTTCGAGGACTGGTTCCAATAATATTCGGTTCCTACGCGGAAGTGCGGACGAAACACCTGACTGAACCAGCCCCCTTCTGTCAGCTGCGGAACAGCCAGGTTTCTATTCCTCCTTCGAAGAATCGCCGAGGAACACGAGGCTACGCGAGTGCTACAATAGTGCACGTTTAAATACGCAAAATTTCGGAACCGGAAGTCGAATTCTTGCGGGGTAGCGTTTCCCATCGAGGAGTTGATTCGAGCTCGATAAGTAAGAGAATACAGGCTGAACCACGAATCGTGATCAGTAGAGATTACTCTGTTATTAGCAGTCCGATCGAAATCATTTTCATGATTTTTCAAGGTCACCTTCAATTTTTAATTGCAAATACAGTCATCATTTTTTTACGCCTATTTGTTAGAGGATTTCAGGGCGAATTCGGTAAGTATCATAACATGAAAAAAATTACAAAAAATTGCTGTTTAAAAATTTTTTTTATAAAAGATTTGCTATAATTACATGAAAGTTCTTTTGAAACATTTTCGATCGGACTGCTGATAATAGAGTAATCTCTACTAGTCACGATTCGCGGTTCATCCTGTAGGTTTATTCGGGCAAACGCGAGGCAGACTACAAATCTATAAAATGAACGGCAAAGAAAAGAAATAAAATATGAGAAAAGAATTTTTCTCGAACAAATCAGGATTGCGTTGCTAGTTCATTCTTTGTTACAATACACCTAACAGATTCGTTCTTTACTGACCGATCAGCCGATGAATCATCGAATCATCGATAAAATTTCATCAATGAACTAATATCCGTGAATTGTGCAACTGAGTTCATTAATCATCGTACGATGCTACTGTTATCTATGTAAACATCATTCAAAGGATAGATCTCTTCGAGAATCCGTAGATCAGCAACAAAATTAACCTTGGCCTGTATTCCATCTATGGAACTTGATCTGTAGTGGCATAATGCTTCCATTTATATGACGTTAGTATTAAAATCAATCGTGGAACATTATCTTCGTACCTGTCAGCGACGCGGTTATGAAATGAAGAAAGTTTATCGTCCACGTTAATACGATCGATAGCAATTGATTGGGAACAGCCAATGGAGAGATATAGACCAGTTATGTGTGGTAACGAAGTTTTATGCGAAGCCATTTACATTGTTGTGTACCGTTGATCTAGATTAGTAAATAAAATAATTTATCACGAAAAAATTTTGTGAGCGTGAATACTGTACATACATATAAGGAGATCAAGATTGTGTTCTTGTGATCGCATATCGGTCGTTCCAACTGATAAGAAAAGTGTAGTTTCTGTCGTTTTAGAAGTGAAAGAAAAATTTAGTTCTCTAAAACAGTCTATCAAATTTACATTTGCATAAGCATTTGGACTTGACAGTGTTAGCAGGGAAAGTTACACGCCTGCCATGAAGTTAATAAATAAAAGCGACTCGTTCTTCTAGATCGCTTCAGCTTATCTAAATGGCGAGCTAATCATCCACTGGTGCGCGAACCGAAGCCTAATTAACCTTGCAAATTAACTGTAAAATTTCTGATAGATCACTATGTCCAGTCTAGAACAGGTTAATAGTATGGCGGTCGCGTTCAGCCAGCTTTCTGGAATTTGCTTCCCGTTAGAGGGGCAGTCGACGCGATGCATTATCGAGTTTGATTTGAATTCGATTCGTCCCGTGGCTCATATTTTTCTTTTTCGTTTTCGTTCTCGTGGGACGCATACCGAAAAAGGGAACCGGCATGGCATCGCGTCACGTGCAACGAGGAGAGTTCGTAGACCGCTGTTGCATTCAGAAAACCGGTGTTTAGGTTGGTCGCACGGCTTGCGTTGATGTTAGAATCGAGGTTCAGGGGTCGGGTTGCACCATCATTAATTCAACATTCTGAAACAGTGGCTTCTCTAATTACGCGGGGCTGCGCGATTGTGAGCATCCGACGTGTAGCAGGATTGGGAAACGATTCTCCGATGGAAAAACGAGGAAACTTGGTTCATTCATCCATCAAGCTTTCCTTCTGCTTTGATCTTCTTTCCGAAGAAAACCAATTTTAATCGATAGTATCACTGGTTGAATGCTGTAACATTGTTCTCACTTCTGGCAACGTTTGTAGAGCCGTTGGTAAACGAAAACATTCTTGCTACCGTCCTCAGCTTCTGTTTTGCTTTCCGGCACCAAGGGACACAGTAATTCCCATTCACGTAATTGTTTCTTTCCTTGTAGACCCTACCGAGAGTCAACGTGTCTAGTAGCCCATGATTATGTTATTTATTTATTTGTCTTACGTCGCATCAACTGCTATGGTCATATTAGTAGACTGCGGATCTTTATGCAAAATAAAAATTGTCTGCATCTATTGCAAGAAATAGAAACTGAATTGAATGTTATTTCTTTCCATAATGATTTCAATAGAGGAGAAATTATATATTAACATCTTCAATTTCTTAAATTTTTCAACAATTTTGAAATTCATATACTCAATTTCGCTATAAATGCAAAAAGACAAATGCAAACCATCTTGGGCACCACAGTTTCAGATATCGCATGGAATCTTTTCCCAATGAAGAGACTGCATATTTCCAGAGGTGCCGGTTGGATTCGGAACCCGCGACCACGGTATTCGTAGTCGCGAGCTCTATCCACTGAGCCATTGCGCGCCCAACCTATGATTATGTTGTTTAGAAAACTGTCGCCTCGATAATCATAATTATCAAAACATGACGCAGGACGCCGGTGTCCAAAACTGGCATACAGAGTCGTTTCCTATGACATTATTATCACTTGCTGAATTGCATGTACAAGCTTGTCGAACTTAGGACTTTTGAACTTTGTAAATGTTCATAAATAATATGAAATTAAGCCGACAGAGTCCGGTTTCTTTTGTGATCGCATCTCGTATTTGAAATCGGCCTCCGTCTTTTTGGTAACCGACTACTAAGTCGGTGTAGCCGTTAACGTGATATAATTTCGTTGCACACGCAGGCGGATCACAGGTTGGAGCAGCTGAAGAAGGCAACGGACAGAATACAGAAGGAGATCGAAGAGGTCACGGAGAGGGAGCACGAGCTACGAAACGTGGGCAGCATTAAGACCACGTCCCACGAGACGGTCGATTCCAAGGTACGCTTGAACCAAGAAGGTATACGTGCAGGTAAACACGTATATGTCCCGTGGCTCGGCCGTGCTCAAGGTCGTTGAACGAAAGAAAGAAAGAGTAAACCGGCCGACGTAGTCCTTATAGGGACCAAATGCATCGGACAGCGTACGTACATGTCCATGAGTGACGAGGACGATTATACGCGGTCGTTGATTTATAATGATTTGCGACTTGAGCACGCGCGCGCGCAAGTCCACGGTCCTGCACGTTGCTTCGATCTTTCCTAATCGTGCGACAAGAATTTGTAGACGAAAGGTTGAATTCGACGCGATGCCATTTTTCTCTTTGGTATTTTCATGTTTATGTAGGTCGGTGCATGCTACAAGTGAGACGTTAGTCACTTTTCCCAGCGAGGTGGACGTTGATTAAGGGAAATCGGCGGCCATATTGAGAGTCACAGACGCTGATCCCTTTTACCGTTCGCAGAGAAGCGTTTCGTTTAATTATGTATGCGTTTCCCAGGCTGCGATGAATAACACGTTTTGTCCTGTTTTATTTGCCTTTTTAAGCAGATCATTCTTTAGGGGATAAACTGTACACGCGAAACGAAAGTTCGCGAAGACATTCTGAACGGACAAACTTAGGAGATTGAAATTGCGCGATCGTCATCAGCGCGTTGAAATAGAAATAGTAGATTACTACGTGGTATAACGCAGTTAATATAACGTGGGTCTTTGTTCGAAACTGTCATGGGGATGGGTTTATTGATGCAGAAGCCTACTTTACGTTCGCGTTCGATGTATTTAAACAGAACGGAACTAATGAGCACCATGGGACAAGCGTAAAGTTACGTATCCACTAAAGGAAACGACAGAAACTTTCTAATGCGCGTTAACCGTTTTCGTACAAAATTCCCGTAGGTTTCTCAGTGTTTTCTGCCGTGAGTACAAATAAAAACAGTATGTCGGTAAAACTTTGTTTCTGTGAACGAGCGGCGAGATGAAAAGAAATTCTAGAAACGACAGGAAGCGGTTTAGGTACATAGGTGGCGTGGAAACGATTGTAACGTTCGATCGTAAGGTTTAGTGCGAAATGAAATTGTCGAGAAAGGGTAATAAATAAACGAACTGATTAAAAACTTGAAATGAAACGAAACTGCTCACCAGAACGCGTTCTTTGGTGTTAATAGACTGTAGCCGAGCGAGTTCCTGGATATTCTTTCCACGAATTAGTCGCTTTGTGGCAATCAGTTTCGTAATCGCAGTCTCGGTGAAACAAGAAAACGTAAAAGCATAACTCTATCATAGTACATATAGATAGTGATCGCGACATGATCGCATGTTACATTTTTACGCCGTTTGATTAGCCCGGACGCGCGAGGTAATTATTACAAGGCGAACATGCGAATTCGTTTCTCCTACAGGCGTGTTCCGTTTGCTTTTTGTAACGCGACTGTATTTCAATGCGAATATCTTATCTGTTGATAAATTTAAGCAAACACGATGCCGTTATTAGACTTCTCTGCCCGTGACGCGTCCAGCGACGCTGATAATGTTAGTTAAAAACTGCAGCCCACGCTGTTCTATGTCCACTGATAACGTACAGTTCGAAAAACTGTTTTAGCCTTTGGACGACCGATAACTTTGGTCAAGTTTCTTCTGAACCGTTTACTCGAACGCTGAAGCCAGTGTGCTCGAAATAATTTCGAGCAGAGAATAACGCGGGTGTTTTTGTGCGACAGGTACGCCGAATGCCTCAAGCTCTGGCTTCCGGTAAACTGAAAAGGACAACGTCGACTCCGCAAATCCTGGAGGCTGTCAATTTGGCGCAATCAACGCCACCCTTCACGCCAAAGATGACGAACGGAGTGATATCCAGTCGCACCACCCCGACACCATTGCGTTTTGCCACTGCACCCAGTCAAAAAGGATTGATGCACAGGTTTCTCGCGACCCGAGGAAAGATTTACAAACCAAAATCAGCAGCGAACGACTCCCTGACGCCCCCTAACACACCCACAATCGCCCTCAATCCGATGAGCATCAAAGCGTTCAACAGGAGCTTGAATATTCAATTGGAACCGGATGACGAGCCCAAGAAACCTCCTGTTCGAAAGGGTTACGTTCCAGTGGAAGAGAAAATCCAGAAAGAATTGCACGAAATGAAAGAACGGGAAAACGAACTGAGGTGTGAATCTTGCTGGTTCACTTGTACAGGATGTATACAAAGTAATGGTCATCCGTTCTAGGAGTGAATCTACACTTCTGGATCGGTGGACATTTTTAAGAGACTCTTGCCGCGCAGTTGTTTATAACAAAGAAAATTGTTGTTGAAGCTTTTTGTTTACATCAACACCTTTCGCTCATCCGGAAGAGAAAAAGTTTGAAAGGAGCCAGATGTCGCAAACAAATAGTTATTGAGATACAAGCTGTTAAAGTTTTTGCAAAATTTGATTGTGTGGAGTTATACGTATAGGCAAAAGCCTACTGCTACAGTCCACGACATGAAATAGAATTTAAAGGGACATTCGTCGCTAGGCCTGATTCAGATAATAAATTTGAAGTTGTAAAATATCCATTGTTATACGTAAAAATGCTAATCCTACATCGTAAAATACTAATGTAAAGTATACTTGCAAATTGTTCAGGGTCTTCTGTTCCTTCATTTACTCACGCGAATAATTGCGCAAAAATTTTAACAGCTTATATCTCACTAACTATTTGTTTGGCTCCTTTCAAACTTTTTCTCTTCTGGATGAGTGAAAGATGTTAACGTAAAAAACAACTTTAACAACAATTTTTTTTGTTAGAAACAATTTTGCGGCAAGAATCTCTTAAAAATGTCTACCGATCCAAAGGTGTAAATTCACTCCTAGAACGGATGACCATTACTTTTTATACACCCTGTACAGGGACTGTGCTTGCCAGTAGCGATATAGTGCGATAGAGTTAGATGGATCGTTGATGGATAATCAATTTGCTTGTTCGAGAAAGTTTATATAATTTTTCTGTAACAACTTTCGGTTTTACAAAACTATCAGTCTATTGAATTTTAAAGAGGCATTTCAGTTATATTGTTTGAAAGTATATATTCAAGTTCGTGTTACCGATATTTGCAAGTTAATTTTATTCCACACCTGCACAGCTGAATGCAGTGTCCTTCAGATAAATTGTTATATTAATAACGATGCTTATGCGAACGACAATTGATGGCTTACGTGAATGTGAGTAAGCAATAAAGTTTAATAATTCGTATTTTTAGATTAATGCGGTCGCAGATGCTGGCGAAATCTCAGCCAAATCTGTTGGACATCGGAAATGACAATGATTCTGATATTTACGATGGATCGAGCTCGTTGAGAAGTGGTACCTCGTCGAACACTTTGAACGAGGATGACGTCGAAAAGGAAAGCAAAGGAAAACACAAGGTAAAAACTTTTTTCCGGGATGAACCCGTTCAACACGGGTAAACCTTGTTCGCTGTTTTTATAACGCACCGTATATGTATGTAATCGACGAGATTATCGAAAGAAACATTAATCAAATATTGAGGTTTTTATCCATTCGTCTCATTTCAATGCCTGATAAAAATGTAATTATACAATTAACTTGATCATAATCTCTAAATTTTAGATTGTGTAAAATGAATCATGCACGAAGTTTTAGTCAGTTTTACGTTATCTTGCTGATAACGTTTCATGGACATATATATTTTCGTTCTGAATTCTACGTTTTGTAACGTGATGATTTAAAAACTGATAACGCTTACTTCAAACGATCATTTCGAATAGCAAAGATTGTTTAATTTCTTGCTTTTCGATTATTTGAAAACTTGAAAAGAAAACTAGTCTTATATTTTATTGCCTAATATGCTTGTATGCTAATCTAATAGGAAAATTAAATCGTTTGTAGGCGAATCCAAGACGTCGGAGCACCCTTATAGCGCAATGGGAAAATCTGATAGCTGCGAAGCGGCAAACTAATGATAATGGCAATGAAAATGATTTAAACTTCTGAATGATTTCCACGTGCAGTGGAAAAGTGAGAAACCAACTCGATCCTCGCTTCTACTCTCTTCCGTGTTTCAACTGAATTTTAAAATAGCTGAGACAAATGGCAAAAATTCTTGAAACACGCATTTTCTTTATGGTGATGCCGATATGCATTGATTCCTTCATGTTTCCGATTCGCAAAATAATTTATTTAAGATTATAACGAATATTTATTCAATAATGAAAGAATTACCTGATTCATTGTATGTTGTATTTAATATTTTCTTTTAAAAGCTTTCAGTATTAAAAAAAATAACTACAAGAAAACACTAAATATACATATCCAAGCATAGGTAAAAATATTGTACTTAAGTATTACAAGCATATATATTTGATATATCCGCTTGTTATATATATATATATAATTGTAATATATCTCTTATATTATATTATATTATTATATGCATATACACATGGAAGCGACTGATAAATTTCATAGGTCCTATATTTTAACATGTGGCATGTAATATTAAGTATTACGATTTATATGAGCAAAAATATATTATGTACTTAATTAATTGTAAAGAATAAGTATATTTGATTTACTTGTATATGTGATAGTATATAGGTCCAGTAATAATGATAAACAAATTTGTGCAATTTTTATGGAATTAATAAGATACATGTGTCTCGAATATCGTCTTCTCTTTTTTTTTCTTCTGAATGAATTTAGTAGAAAACTATTTTCATTTAGTTTTATTCGTATGTATATTTGAATGATTTGTAAGCATTCGTTTCCGAAATCCTTATGCAGCTGTTTGAATTTGAATTTAAAAAGTTGTGTTGTTCCCAGTTGTCCCCAGAATAGTGCTGCCCTCTAGTCTTATTGGTCAACGTAAATTTACAAAAATTACAAAAAACAATTAGGTATTCACGATTTTTATCAAATTTTTTACTGTGTTCGTTTCAAAACATCTCCATTTTTTATATTGATGAAAGATGCGTACTGAACGCTAAAAGAATAGGTCGACTCTTTTCAGATCTATTCTCCGGCAAAGGATCGATTCTCCCAAAAAATCGATGTGTGGAGAATCGATTCAAAAGGTCGATCTTTTCACTCAAAGAAACGATTTTCTGGAGAATCGAATCGGAATTGAACATCCCTAATTCGAACTGACATTTTCGCACCGACATTTTCCACGTGGGTTCTAGCACTTTCGCAATGGATTATTCAAATTTGGAATATATACCGAGAGAGGAATTTGAATATCTTCTATTAACAAATTTAGCTGGTAATAAAGGTAAGTAGGAAATTTTAAATTATACGGATATAATAATTTAAAATGTTAGGTTATACTTCCCATTATTTGGACGAAGAAAGATTTTTCTATTACAAATTCTTCTTATTTCAGACTATAGGATACCACAGGATGTAGTGGATATATTAGACGGCCGATTTAAAAATGTAATAGACAACGAAGTGTTATCGAACTACATTAAATCATCTAATGACAATGATTTTCATGAAACGATACACAGTGGCATAGAAAATGAAGTTATTTCACTTGATGCTTGGCTTTGCGTGGGTATAGCTTCTTTGTTCCAATTTATCCAATGTAATTGGACAGGACCGAAAGATGACTACAATATTGAATGGTTGAAAACTCAAGAAGGCGATGCTCTGAAACATTTATCTTTGCACGACGAGTGTAACTCGAATACAAAAAAGCCAGAGTTGCTTTACTTTTCCAAGATTATATTTTCCAATAAATCCATAACAGAATGTTACAACAGTTGTAATTGGTGGTTATTTAGAACAACTTTCATACATCAACTTACTTTAAATGAAGCTTCTGCTATACTATTTAATGAGACACAACAATTAATTGAAAAAATCCAGGAATCATATATATTACAGGATGATTACTTCAACACGTTGTTTTCTACAGAAGCTGCACAATTTTATTTTTATTACAGAAGAATAAAAGATTCAGAAAAGTATGTTGAATCTGCTCAGAAAGTAACAAAATTGAATTTAAACTTGGAAGGTGTTTTAGGTAAACGTACAAAACATCAACAAGAAGAGAAAGCTCAGCTATATTTAAAAATAGACGCAGGGAGAAGTCCATTTCCCTTTAGACATTGTAAAAATCTACCAAAATCGCTTGACTTAAATGACGACGTTCGATTAGAACAGATTGACTATTCGAAGAATATAGAACAGCCTGAAATTGGAGCGATAGAGGAAGCTGTCATACTAGCAAAACTGTAAGATTGCATTTTTTTACTTTATCAGGTCATATTTATACAAAATACATATGCTTTGTAAATCTTACTTTGAACAGTGTTCAATTGCAGTTGTCGCAACCGAAGGATAAGTTAACAGATGAAGAAATTAAACCCTATTTAACAGTAAGTATTATTAGCGTATGTGCTGGTAATCCTAAATTATAAACATCTAAAATTTCTTATTTAACAGGCTGTAATAAATAGTACAAAAAATTGGTCCTTAAAAGTGGTGTCTCTCTATCGTCGTTGTATGTTAGAATCTGCTGACCATAGAGCTGTTGAACGATCCATGATGCAATTAGAACATTTACTACAGGAGATAAAAGACACAAAAGTTCCTGTTGCATATAGAATTGATTTATTCTTTGCAAGTGGCCTCAAGCCTATTTGGACCTTGGAAGAAACATGGGCACGTGTTATGATCAGTCTTGGATTGGTAAAAGGAGCTCTAGATGTTTTCTTAAAGCTAGAATTATGGGAAGACGTCATCAACTGTCACAATATGTTGGAATTGAAACATAAAGTATATTTTTTAATTTACGTTATACATTGATACACTGCTTCAATAAATATTGTCTAAATATTTATCTAACAATTCTAGGCAGCAGAGATCATCCGCCAGGAAATATCTAAGAAACCTACAGTCCACTTATGGTGTTTGTTAGGTGATGCGACTCAAGATAGCAGTCATTATCAAACAGCATGGGAATTATCAAACAAAAGAAGCAGTCGTGCTCAAAGACACTGGGGAATGTTTTATTTTACAAAAAAGAATGTTTGTGCACATTTAATCACTAAGAAAACTTCTTTTAATACATATGTGCCGTAATAAAACCATTAAATGCATAGAATAATTTTTATTTTTTAGTACAGAGAAGCTATACCACATTTAAAATTGTCAGGTGAATTAAATAATATTCAAGAAACCGTTTGGATAAGACTCGGATACGCTGCTTTACAGGTTGAAGATTGGAAATTGGCAGCTACCGCATATAGGCGTTACTGTGCTTTAGAACAGTCGGTTTGTATAATTTTATTGTATTTGTAAACTGCTATACATATATATAGTATATTTATAGTTATATATTCACATATTACACATATAAATTATAGACATTTGAGGCCTGGAACAATTTAGCAAAAGCTTATATAAAATTAGGCGATAAAGAAAGAGCATGGAAGTCTCTTCATGATGCTATAAAATGCAGTTATGACCATTGGCAAGTTTGGGATAATTTAATGGTTGTTAGCATAGACTTAGGACACTTCTCAGAGGTACGTACAGAGTATATAAAGGGTTTTTCAATAAGGTCTACCTAATATTTTCTTTTCGATAAAACACATTTAGATTTAGAAAATTTTGAACATCTTTATTGTAGCATGTATTGCGATCGGTTACAATTATACATGAAGTACAATGTCGGAAATAGTCGCTATAAACATTCGGCAGCTCTTACCGGAAAACCTTTTATAATAATAATGACATTTGTTACTTTAAAACTTTAAGATATAAATATGTCAACGCTAATTTTTTATTTTTATAGGTGATACATTGTTATCATCGTATTTTGGATCTCCAGAAAAATCATTTAGACGTCCAAGTCCTTGACATATTAACTCGCGCCATATTGAACAATGTAAACGATTCCGATGGGAATCCGGCGCAAAGATTACTTCCAAAAGCTTTAGAGTTGTTTGGAAGGATTAGTTCTGTTGTACTTAATAATTCCGATATTTGGAGAATGTACGGACAGCTTACAGCTCTTAAGAAAACAGATACTGACTATGAGAAAGCGGCACAGTATTTACAGCATGCTCACCGTGCTGCTGTTTCAGATACAAAATGGTTTCAGGAAGAAGAATCAACTAATAATGTACTACAATTGTGCTGTCTATTAACAGAAATGTATTTACAATGCGCTACCAACTGTGACGCCAAGAAAAAGCGAACGTTATTGGCGAGTGCGAAATTATCTCTGCAAGGAGTTGCGAAGAAAGTGAAAGATCAGCAATGGAATAATGAGAAAATATTAACACTCTCGCAAAAGGTTGACGAATGTTTAAGTACAGTGGTAAATGACCTAGAAAAACTAAAATTAACAATGTAAATATCTTTCGTACATTTATTGCACGAACACGTATTTTTCATAAAAATAATTTATACTATTGTCGTTGAATATAACATATTGTATATACATCTATAATTAAAAAATATTCCACCACCACAAATGCATCTATGAAGAAAATTCCTTTGAAATTTACAAAATGAAGTACAATTATATCTACGCACATAATTCCTCATCCAATCCCGCAATTTAAACGAACCGCCACGTGATCGGCCGTTATACTGCCATCTGCCATCTATTGTAAAAGGGGTCGTCTCTCACAAACATGTTGCTTGCATTTGTCGTAGTGGAACGCTATTTCTGAGCTATTTTTCCATTTTCGCGAAAATGGAAGTGGTGCGGCAAAAACGTGCCGCAATAAAAGGCCAAATAATTGGCCTTTATAAAGCTGGATTTCCCAGCACGAACATTGCGATTATAATGAAGTGCAGTGAAAGAACTGTCAGAAAATACATAAAAAGTTATCGTGAAAGAGGGGAAGAGGGTCTCGTAGATAGACGGCTTTATAATGCAGGAAGAGCGCGTAAAACAACGACACAGGAAGATCATGCTATAATTAGAGAAATGAATCAAAATCCTTCTCAAAGTGCGTCGAGCGTTGCAGCGAATCTCGACTTGCAAGTGTGTCCCAGTACCGTACGTAGTCGATTACGGGAAGCTGGATACCCTTTTGGTCGACCTCCACGTAAAATACGTATACAGGTAGGTTCAAGAAAACTTATCCGTACCACCACAGATACACGGAGCTCGCTTAGGCAAGTCCTGATCGTTGATTGGGTGAATACGTCGACGATGTGTCTATATAGAAATTTCCATGTGTCCGTGGTAGCCGGTCGAAGTTTTTTTGAATTCATGTATATCGTCGACGAAGATTACCAACTGAGCAACGCACGTGTTACCAGTAGTGAGATATTGTGCAAGATTTCTCGCACATGCGCGACGATTTTAGCCTCAGTAAAATTCTCGATAAAATGGTGTACCTTGAACTCCCCGTAAAATATTGGTACTTTCCCGCCAATATACACTACACTACCGCTCAAAAGTATCCGGACACTTGCGAAATGTGTAATAGCAACGCATAAAAGTTACTTGGGAGTAGACTCGTTTTTCCAGGATTGCAAAGGTGTTCTTGCACGTTCTCATTTGTCGATAATACAAAAACTACCGCTTCAACCCGCGCTGGGTCGAATATATGACTTTCACACGAACACGTTTCGATACGTTACTGGAAAGAAGACTAACGCGAAGGCACAGGGAAGAGAGGAATCTGATTGGTTCACATCATTTTGCTACTGGTCGAAGTGGCCATGTCAGCGAATCAAATTATGAAAAAATAGGATCTCCTGTTACCTCTGTACCGTCTCGGTAGTCATCTTTCCAATAACGTGCACGGTACAATTCTTATACTTGTAGTGGTGGACAGTATTTCTATATAGACAGAATGGACAGAGAACAGATAAGTTCGCACGGCTGTATATTGACATTCTGATAAACTTAGATAATAGAATCTGTATTTATCGCAAAATACTGTCTCTTTTTTCATGACTGTCAGCACACTTGAGTTTCAAATTGACGTTATCTGACTGCTTACGTAAGCTACAATATTTCCATAACCTATTCGCAACAAAAAATGCCGACTAATATATCCTTTACAGTTTAAATTTCGCCAGTTAGAGCTAGGCAGGTCTGAGTAAACGAAGTAGATACGGTATCAGTTGCAAAGAACGAAAGAACTCGAGAAGTTGTAAAGATTAAGGGTATCCTCTCTAAATATTATAAAATAGCGATACAAATTAGTTTTGTTCTTTCTGAATTAACGTCACAGTTCATAACTATATGTTCCTTTCTGCTAAAAATTGGTGTATTTTTTCAGATGGCTTTTTCAGGGAAAGTTATATTAATAACAGGAGCTAGCTCTGGTATTGGAGCAGCTACAGCTGTGCATTTTTCTCAACTTGGTGCATCCCTGTTGCTGACAGGTCGTAATTTAGAAAATTTAAACGCGGTTGCTGAAAAATGTAAACCCAATAAACCGCTTATCGTAACTGGAGAATTAACTAACGAAAACGATGCGAAAAACATCATTGAAGCTACTATCAAGCATTATGGTAGATTAGATGTTTTGGTTAATAATGCTGGTATATTAGAACCTGGAAGCATAGAAAATACATCAATGGAGCAATATGATAGGTATAATTATATATTCTTATACACTACTGTGCAACAGAAAGAAGCACCTGGTATAATTATAAGATATAATGACAAACAATATCTTTATGTAGAAATCGTATTGTACAATGATTGATTTATTGCATTTAAAGTATTAGCTAATCTGCAATAACACATATTCTCAGAACTATTCAATTAAACAGCAGAATCCTTTTTCAAAACTTACTGTGTTCTTATTTGATTTTTTACGCTTTTCTATTAAATATGGCCGGGTGCTTCTTTCTTTTGCACAGCAGTGTACATTAAATTATTTAAAGACAACATTAAAATATATCCAAATGTTACAGGATGTTTAATATAAATGTACGAGCGATATACAATTTAACAATGTTAGCTGTTCCTCATATAGTCAAAACTAAGGGTAACATTGTAAATATTTCAAGTGTTTGTGGACTAAGAGCATTTCCAGGTGTTTTATCATATTGCATGACAAAAGCAGCAATCGATCAGTTCACAAAATGCGTTGCCCTTGATCTTGCAGAAAAACAGGTATGTATTCTACATATATGTAGATACATGAATACATATACAAATAAGTGTGAAAGATATCACTTGTTCCAGTAGTTTTTATGCAAATTTCATAATTTTTGGTATTTAAATTTGCAGGTACGAGTGAATGCTGTGAATCCTGGAGTAGTAAAAACAAATCTTCATAAAAGTAGTGGAATGAAGGAAGACCAGTTAGAAGCATTTTTCGAAAATAGTAAAAAGACTCATGCGCTTGGTAGACCAGGAGACGTTACCGAAGTTGCAAAAACGATAGCATTTCTGGCAAGCGATGACGCCAGTTATATCACAGGTGTAACTTTGCCTGTAGACGGTGGCAGACATGCCATGTGCCCTCGTTAATTTGCATTCCTATAAGATCTATTTTAAACACATTTATTCCAATATTAATACATTTATAAAGTTTCTGAGATATTATATTTTTATTAAAGAAGATTGTTATACATGGCAAAGGATAATGTGTGTCAATAAATCTATAAATCGTCAACATACCTCGTTTTCTATTTATTGAATTTGTATAATGTACTATTGATATAACATACGCTTAAAAAAATAATCACTATTATAATTACCAATTGATTGTAAAACGTTTATATATTTTTATTAAAATTAGGCAAATATAAAAATTTGTAATATATGCTAAAACCTTTTTCTTTTTTAACTGAAAGAGAAAATATAAATAAAAATTTATTAAATCGAAGATTATTATATTCATCTAAGTGTAATGAAAATTACGTTAACCGCTGGAAGAGTAACATTTTCCATTGAATAAAAGACATATTAAAATCGTATTCATTCCAAAGCGAAAGAATTTAACAATAATAACCTCTATTATAGGTATATACAATGTAAAGTTATCAGCAATGCAACGTCTTAGGTTTAGGAACAAATTTTTACTTGTTATATTAGAAAATCGGTTACACAGTAACCGTAAGTATAATTTTCCTTCCAGACACGCTATTTGGTGCATACAAACCATATATTTTGCATGAACAGTATTTTACATTTTGAGTTGTATTCAAGAGATGAATTTATGTCATGTCATATTATCAATGTTTTATCTATCTCCTTGAAACATTAGGTATACGCATAAAATGAAGTAAGAGTCTTCTCCAATTTACTTCAACTTCTTACGTCGACAGTCGTGAGTCAGATTGTTAGATCGTCAGACGTGACACTGTAGCTACTGTAGCACATTATGTGTACTAAAAATTTACCATATTTTTTAACCGGTTCCGTGGTAGAAGGTTTTGGCAGAGGTTCCAAAGCTTTAGGCATACCGACAGGTAAATTACGAAATTTAAATTATACTAAATAAATTATAAAATACATTGATCAACGAAGAAAAACTTAAAAATTGATTTGACATTCTAAAGTGTTCTAAACGATCATATGCCAGTTTACTAGCGTAAATCCACGTAAATCGCCTTAAATATTGGCGGGAAAAAATAAAAACCAGTATTACTGTTAAACATCATATAGAATGATGTAATAATACCTTTTTCTAGCGAATTTGGAAGAGAAAGTCGTTGAAGGTTTACCTAGCGATTTTGCTACTGGAGTTTATTACGGATGGTCTTCCATAGACGGGGAAGTTTACAAAATGGTTGCAAGTATTGGTTGGAATCCATTTTACAAAAATGAAAAAAAGACAGTGGTAGGAATTTAAAAAAACAAATTATTATTTAGCATTATATAATTTCAAACACATGGATCATTCTTATAGGAAATTCATATGCTACATAAATTTGAAAACGATTTATACGAAAAACAAATTAAAGCAATTTTCGTGGGCTACATACGACCGGAACAAGATTTTTCTTCCATAGGTGAAATTATTATTTATTTTGCATTTCAGTGAATATTATTGATAAGACTTGATTTTCAATAAAGTATGTTTTTATTGTTTTAGAGGAATTGATTAAAGCAATAAATAACGATATCAGTATAGCTGAAAAACAACTACAACAGCCATATTTGAATGCATATAAAGATGATAAATTCTTCAAGGAATGATAAACATCTGTAACTAAATGTTTAATATACAAAATATGATATATCGATTTTGATATAGGCGTAATTCTTTATAATTGTATTTATAATACAACATTTGTACATTAAAATAATGTTATAGTAAGATTAGAATAATAACATTAGAAGTCTTCAACTTGTGCCTGGTGATGAAGGGGATGATGATGATGGAGGGGGTGGAGGTGGGGGTGGCGGTGGTAAAGATATCCACGGTGTATTCATTCTTGTCAACGTCTGTGGTTCCCAAGATGCATGAGCATTTCGAAATCTTACACTTGAAGGTGAATTTGATCGATTTTGATAGAGCAAATGTTCTGGATTAATTCTTGGGCCCATATTGTACGGAATTCTAGGATTTAAAGGTGTTGTTGCTCCATCTTCATTGTAATAGTCGCGCGAATTATAGAAGTTTTGATTCATAGTATTTACGGTAGGGTTTGCATATTGCATTGACTGTAATGCAGGTGGATAAATTCCATATCCATATAATTCAGTGCCATCTGAATGTAAACCTCCTGAAATGCTAGACCAATTATTTTGATATAGATGTGCCCACGGATTCTGTAATTGACTCCCACCTTGCATGGAAGGCAATTGTCTCTGATCTGCTCGTGAATAATATCCTTTTCTATTCTTTTGTTTATTTCTGTTCCACGGATGACTCGATTGCCATCCAGAATTGGGACCTAAAAGTGTGAATATTACTTTGCATCGAGTATTTAATAGAATCTAAATTTGGACGTGTACTCAAAGGACACGTAAAATAGGGACCTCTAGTATTTAAAAAGCTTACTCGAAGCACGTTTTCGTTTAAAAGGTACATCTCCTTGGTTCGTCTTGGACGTTTGTTTTGCTTGTTTTAATTTCGCATAATAAGCACGTTCTTCCTCATCGTCGGAAAATTCTGGGGGTTCATCTGCGCTTGCATCTATACCTTTAATTCTGAGAAAGTACAAATCACGAAATGTTATATACAATAGCATTAAATTAAATTCCATATTAAATATTAAAAAGAAAGAATATTATTGTACATGGACTTACTTCATTAACTCGTGCAAAAATACTAATGAAGTATACTCTGTATTTGGACAATAATAAACAGTCATGCCTACTTTAATGTCGCATTCCTGAATATGCTCTGAACTGTTGAACCTGACACAGTAATAGGGTTCTTTCACTTGTCCGAAAACATCGAATATTTTACCTAATGCCCTTTTTCCTTTATCAACAAATAAAATGGTATCCAAATTTAAAGTAGGTTTATCTGGTTTTGGCTGGACTACTACTAATTGTTCAACCATCCACGATACCTAAAATTTTGCATTTGATGTACTGTATTAATTTAAATATTATTAAAATATACAGTTATAATTAGACTGCGGATGTTTATGCAATTTTCAATTTTTGTAGACGAATTTTAAGAAAGCGTTACCAAATAAAATTCTATTCTCATTAATATTTACAAATAAGTAAAAATCGTACTAAATTTTTATAATCCATAAATGCATAAAAATCCGTAATCTAGTTGTAATTAATCAATACCTGTCCTAGTGGATCACATAGTACTTCAGGCACGCTAATTTTTAAATCTTCAATAGGCGGCAAGTCGTCTAATTCACTTTTTAATTCGTCATGTCTTTGTCCATTTGTTTTTTTCTTTCCTTTTGGTCTAAAACATAAGAAATAACTACAATATCATAACAAGTATAAAATTGAAGAAAAACGATGTTGCTTATGAACTTACTTATTTGTATTATCACTATCCGAATCATCTGATTCGATTAATTCTGAAGAATCACTACTAATACTACTAGAATCATCTTCACTATCGCTTTCTTCGCTCGACGACTCATTATTAATTCTGTAAGATTGCATTTGCACCTCTTCCAAAACAGTAGGACAGTCATCGTTTTGTGTATTAAGATTTGAAGAACTTTCTGTTTCTGAATCTGAATTTCCATATTCTAAGGCTATAGATGTGAGAGAAGATAGCTTAGTTCCTGCTGAAAAATATAATAAACCTTAGAATATTTTTATGTAATAAAATTTATGTATAAATACACTGTAAATATAATATTTATAATTAAAAAGTTGTATACCATTGCTCTTTTCATGTATAATACAAACATCGTTTGTTTGTTTCGAGTCTCCGACTACAGAATCACTTGTAACTCTTTTATCATTGTCATCATTAATAACTGTTTCATTATGATTTATGCTCGTGTTAGTACATGATTTTTGTTGGCCACTTACATCATTTGCAGTATTACAATGTTGTCTATCGATTGTATTATTCTCAATCAAAGATTTATCACAGTTAATACCGATTTGATTTACTTCAAAATCATTATTTCTTTCATTTTCATCCTGCGCCATTGACGTATTTTCAATGATAGTTGATTTATCATTATTTTCTTTGTCACTTGACACTTGTTCATTAGGTTCTGCATATGAAACACTTTCCATAACATTCTCTATTATAACCTCCTCCGTTTCCATTGTAAATATTTAATTCTTATATTATTTTGTTTCGATCGAAAATTTCGAAGAGTAATTTTCAATTTAAGACGAATAACAATAACCGAACAAAATATATTTTACATGCAATTCTACCATGAATAAATGACCATGTTTCAATGCAACCACGTGTATTACCTGATTACCGGGTTTTATTCAGATCTATGGATCCACTACGCATGCGTATGATAATCCCGCTTATGCATACTAGCTGATACTAGCTACTGATATATATATTAGTAGTAGTATATATATCAGTGATACTAGCATGCTCCCCTAAATGCTACTTCAGAGAAGAACTGACATTATCTTTGATTATTTGTTCCTCTCAAATATTTTAGGATTATTATTGAATGTAACAAAACAAAATTAATATTTATCTAAATATTGTATACTTACGATGTATGACAATCCCACTATATATATGCATACTCCCCTATACTTTTACTATACCTCCCCGCTACTTTTAAGAGAGGAACTGACATTATCTTCAATTAAAATTTATATTTACTGCAAATACAAAATTTACATTTATCTAAATATCCAAAATATTTTTTCTTATTATATGAGCAAATACAATCCCTTCCTGCGGATTTATAAATGAGTTACCTAATTTAATATTAAGGTGAAACAATTGAAAAACATATGGGTAACGGAACGATGACACGTGTAATGAATGATTAATTTATTTACAAAACACTATATTACATTATGTAGATTATAAACGAGTTCTGGGGGGCTACTCGACGTATCGAACAGCAACACGCATGCACACTTCACACATGCACTCACGCACGTACACACTCCGGCAACGGGAACGAACGTAACTGCTTTGGTCTCTACAAACTGTTCTAATCTTTTGTTACTACGTTCACAATTGTTTGTATAATTTTTTTTCCATTTTGATGATTTAGAAGATTTAAAAGTGGATCCTTCATTTTTTCTTCCAATAACTGGACCAATTCTTTCCTCATTCGTTGTAATAGTTGACCAATCTAAACAATATTCGTATAAATTCACAAACAAATAAACAATGTTCATATAAGTATATCATAATATTTAAAACGTATTATTGACCTTACCCTATGAGATTCGACACTGAGTAAAATCCAACCATCTTCTAATGATACAATAGATAGCCCGTTATGTAGTTCTATGTTCAAATCATAGCCGGAAAATAAAATCAGCAATAAGATTGGCACCATTGTGATTTCCTTGATAAATACTTTACTCGTCTTAATCTTTTCTTGAAATACTAAGTACGGACTAGAGAAGTGACCAATGTGGAAATTAACGGATGATGGATGAATACTGACGAAACCATCGCTCTTCGTTTGAAATTTAAGTTCCTCTGGCTTTGGTTGCACCGGAACTGCTCCAGCAGATTGTAGTTGGAAGGATTTTTCTGGTGTGAACACTTTCACAACATTAGGATAAAGAGCAGCGCAAAGTAAACCTTGGAGAAGTTTGTAATTATCATTATTGATATTTAGTTCGCACCCAGTTATTTCTAAGACTTTGTCAACATTTGGTTGTCGTTTGGGTAAATTAATAGGAACAAATCCAATAGAGACCAATAACTCTAAAAACTGATACTTTATATCTGCTAAAGTGTACAACGTGCGTACGGATAAGTAGTTCTCATTAGCGAAAACTTGGCCTGCATAATTACTGCGTGAACATGTTTCCAACCATTTCTATAAAACAAATTGAAAGAAAACATGTAAATCTGTTTTATATTAGTAGACTACGGATCTTTATGCATTTATGAAGAAATTGGTTGGGTAGAATATAAAAACAGTAAAAGATTAATAAAATAATAAAGTCATCAAGGGGTGAAATCAATTTTTATGTTATTCCTGCTTCCCACAATCAATGCAAAACATTTTTATTTTGCATAAAGATCCGCAGTCTATATATTAGTATACACTAATATTAAACATTTACCTTATATGCTTTAAGGACAGTTAAGTGATCAGAATTGGCTGTGAAAAATTCTTTTTTGGCATCTATTTCGTGTCGCTTCTCAAATGGTATGGTAAATGGAGTTTTGTGCGACAAACATGCTGCAATGGTAAGGGCGGAATCAAGGCAGCAAAAAATGGCTCCGAACAGTATTAATTTTCCAATTCGCACATCTACTGGCAGAGCAGCAAGATGATGGCCTAATGGAGTTAATGTATATTCAGAATTGAATGCTCCGACATCTTGTAAACGTTTAATGGCGCTCTGAATATTTGCAGTTGTTGGCGGTTCTAACAGTTTGCCTAAAAAATATTTTATATTTTAAATTTTTACATGATAAAAACACAAAACAGATAAAAGTAATAAGTGTTATTACCTAAAATTTGATGCGAGTCTACCTTCATTCCTTTATGTATCAGTTGAATACGTAAAAGTAAGGGTTCCAAAGGAATTCGTAATATTTCAGGTACCGGTTGTGCTGAAAAGTGATATTTAAATCTGGAAAAATAAAATATTACAAATTTTTATAATTATGGGCTGTTAAACATCAATTAATATTAAACAACTACACATACTTATATGACGTGTACAAATGGATGCATACTCCAGGCATTACACGTCCAGCACGACCTTTTCTTTGCAATGCATTTGCCTGCGATACCCAACATGTTTCCAAACTCTCCATATTCTGGCTAGCATTGAATCTAGTTTCCTTCATTTTTCCACTATCAATTACAAAAACACAATCGTCTATAGTGATAGACGTTTCAGCTAAGTTTGTGCTCAGTACGATTTTTCGAACATCTCCAACTTTTTTAAACACCAAATTCTGTTCTTCATTGGATAAACTTGAATGCAATGGTACAATAATAAACTTTCCAGTCTTTGGTGAAAGATTTTTATTGTCATTTAACTGATTTTTCAAGAAAATGATTTCAGCAAATCCTGGTAAAAATACCTGAAATGTAAATGTCAAATACAGTATACGATTTGACTATTTTTTAAAGAGAATAGTAGAATGTGCTTACTAAGATAGAACCTGTTTTAGGATAATCGTGTAATCCAAAAACAATCCATTCTAATATCGCCTCTATAAGCTCAAAATTAATTTTGTCGTGGTCCATAACGTACAAGTTTTTATGCGTTTGTCTGCTATAATTGTGATATCTACCAACGATTTGCATTAATGACAATTTCTCGTCTTGAATCGATTCTTTAACTGCAGCACTGGAAACGCCTTCAACTTCAGCAGTTTCCAACTCTATTTGCAACTGTTCCCAGTCACCTTTAATTCTGCGCGTGTATTTTGAATTCTCCTCAAACACATAATTCATCCATTCAAATATATCTTCCAAAAAGATTTGCTCCACAGGAAACGTTTTTCCTGGAATATGTAAAATAGGAGCTTCTCGAAAGTAAGAGGAAAATGCTTCTGCTTTAAGCGTTGCGCTCATAAGTATTATTTTCAGGTTTGATCTTTTACATAACAATTCCTTTAGGAGCATCAATAGGAAGTCACTAAATGAAAAATTGTAATGTTTAAATGCACAGGAACAAGTTAACAGAATAAATAACTGACCTCTCTGCACTTCTTTCATGAACTTCATCAACAATAACATGAGTTACATCAGTTAAGTCTGGATTCATGGATAATCTTTGTAATAAAATTCCAGTTGTGCAAAATGTTAATCGGGTTTTATTAGACATTTTGCTTTCCAATCTTATTTGGTATCCTACTGTGTCGCCTATCCGTTCATCTCTTTCCGATGCAACTCTTTCCGCTACTCCCACTGCACTTATTCTTCGAGGTTGCGTACATATTACGTTAACATGCTCTTTCGAGTTAGGTCTATTTATAATCCAATCGTCTAACAAAAATTGTGGCACCTAAAATATACCAAATATGTTAAGACGTTTTCAAGTTCAAATTAAAACACAACATAAATAATTTTAATTACCTGTGTACTTTTACCGCATCCTGTTTCACCTGAGATTATGGTAACTTGATGTTCCTGTACCGTTCCTAAAATATTATCCATTTTAGACCATGCTGGTAGTTTTCTTCTAATTTCTTTCATTCTTTTATATTTGGGACTATCTTGTTTTTCCATGAAATTTTCATGTATTAAATCATCCGTTTTTATTATCTCTTCAGATGTAATGTTATTTCTATTCCTTCTATTGGTAGAGCCTAGTTCATGATGTGTAGCAAGATCACCATCGATCTCTAATGATTTTGGGAAAAGTATATCATTTTGATCTAGAAATTGTTCTTTATTTTCTTCTAAATATGTTTTCATTTCATATTCATTTTCCAAAAGAGATATTATAGAAAAAATAGATGGAGTGCCGTCCTCGGCCAACGATAATGCTTCATTATATAATCTTCTTCCTACTCTTAAACAATGTATACTCGAAAACGTACCATCATTTTTATAAAAGTAGAAAAATGGCGGTTCGTATGGATATTTACAACCTAATGAAATATAAAAATACAGTGCCTTTTAATAGCGGAAAATTAACATAAATTTTACATTTCAGTCACATGATTTATTTGATTTCATGTAATACCTTCAGGAAATCTTATTTCTAATGTAAATTGTGGATCCTCTCTCTCAGGCATTTTTAATACCTGCGGTTGTTGATGCAAAAATCTACACTTCTTTCCAAATTTACATTTTTTATGAATAAATAATTTGCAAACTTCTTTCTTCTCCTTCTCCTTTTCGTGTTGTAACTTAATCTGTCTAATTTCTTGCTCAATTTCATCGTTCCTCACTAAATAATCCAATCTAACTTGCACAGTCCAAATTTGGTTCTTTATTTTCTCTGTAAACATTTCTTCGTAAATAGATTCAAGTGCCTCTTTTTCGTCTTGCCGTATTTCTAGGAAGTCCGTTGTATCAACATTGTTAGATGCTTTATTTTCTACAGTATTTTCAACCAGATAATATTTAGAAAATAATATTTCTAGAGCTTTTCCCATATCACCTTTTGTATATATTAATGCTTCTACGCAATGCGATTGATGAAAACTAAAAGCAATATAATTGATTGTTATGTATATTAATTTCTTGATTGTATTATATTGTTTGTATTGCTTTGTATTTACCCATAACTTTCCAACTTAACTATTGCAAATTGCCTAGTAATTTGTTCCTCAGTTTTAGGTGTGATATCCTTAGAAGAATAATCCACTATTCCTTTAACAACCAAATTACCCCTTTCTACCCAGTATTGTTTGTCCAAATTTGATTTCTTATTTTCAAATTCTGATGCATCAGAAAGTTTAAAACTCTGTTGAGAATCTATGTTATTTTCTAATCGTATAGTTTAACATATGAAGTACAATATAATAGATTAATTAAAATGTTTATATTACATACAGAGCCATAAATATGTTTCAATGTATCATAGAGTTGTCGTTCTGATTCTTCCGATATCCTTAATGTTTGTAGCTCGACTTTAAGCTTGCTTGGAATACGAGGACTTTCAGATTTAGATTTATTCTTACTCGATGTACTCCTGTTCAGAAAAATATCAATTTATTATATAACATAATTATTTAAACACAATAAATGTTAATAAAACGATTGTTTCATATAGTGTAGATACATATACTACATGAAACAATTGTTTTATTAACACTGATTCTATTGTTAAGGTTTTTTATTATTTAGAAAACATTCTTTCCGTTATATATTAATTGTTTAATAGTGTATTACGTTTTTATTTCAATTCAGAAATGGTTATATGTATATCCAACTTACGTGACACTTTTGCCAACATTTTTTCCTTCGAACGCAATGTCTTTCATCAATTCAATACTATTATGGTCCATTGTGTTTAAAATTAAAAACAATTATCCTAGTATATAAATTAGCTTAAAAAATATTGTTTAAATTCTGAAACATCTACAAAAAACAGGTTATGATTCTAATACATGTAACGTGCATCTCGCAGTGACAGTGGCAAATCATGAACTATATACTAGAAGGTTAAAACTCTATTGTAAACACTGATATATATACTAGTATAGTGTACATATAGTATAGTATAATATATATACTAGTATATATATATATATCAGTGATTGTAAATTACAGTACATGTACACATATCAGTGATTGTAAATTACAGGACATGTACATATATCAGTGATTGTAAACAGTTGTAAATTACAGTACATGTACATAGTTCTAATTGGTAGTACAGTTTGCCATCGTCCTTCCGCACAGTAACTAATATTTTGCCAAAAGGTTTTTATAAGAATTTTCTACTGACATAAATGATACAATTTACATTTCAAATATCGCTTTTACTTCCATTGATCGATCAAGAAAGTATATTATTGAGACATCCTGTAATATAATTGTAATATAACTGGGACATCAATTATGAGGGCCAATCAATCAAAAATTAGGATATCAATTATAGGGACATCAATAACTGTAATATATAATTGGGACATCAATTATTTTTGCATAATACAAATACGGAGAATTATAATAAACAATCTCATAATAAAGAAAAGAATTCTTATTTCCATCGAATCATGATTTATTTTCATTTTGATAAATAATTGCTTTGTTGTAACCACAAAGTAGTAAAAGATTCCCTCGTGGATGGCATCGAGCGTCTAATACTGTTATATTCCGTGGAGTGGGCAGACATGTTGCCTTCTGGGGAGTCCATTCAAACAAATGAGCGCACTCACAAAATGCAAAAAGTTGAGCACGCGTAGGATTCCATTTAACAGCTGAAAATCGTTTCAAACAACACTGAGTCGTAAAAGAAATAAAATCTTTATGAAAGATTATGATCATCTTTATGAACGATACTGACCTACGATTTTATTTTCAAGAAGTAAATAATCTAGATAATCATCGACAATATTCCATATCCATAATGCTGTGGGATAAAGTTGATGTTTTATGGCCAAATATTGTCCACAAAAACTGAATTCTAAAATATCGAATTTGGCAATTGAAAATCTGTTGATGTCATCATTTTTGCTGATCTTTATATTGATTGGACGTTCACATTTTTCTTCCACTGCAAATATATAGTTGTTAATTTTACTTAATTGTAGCATTTGTATTTTGTGATTCCCGTAATATTACTTACAAACACGTTTATTTTGTGAACTTGTAATCTTGTTCGACAACTTCGTTTGAATTACGCGTTCCTCGTATACTTTGTGTAAATAATTCTCTTCGATAATTGGATCAAGATGCAATTGCAAAAGTGGCTTCCATGTTACATGATTTAACAAAACAATCTGTATAAAAAATTCACGCAAAGTTGTATTACAAAAATGTAATTTATCTGCATGAAAAATCAAGGCAATAATATACAAAATAATTCAAACAAAGTAATGAGGATTGTACCATTTCGTTATATCCGGTTACAGCCAATAATTGTCCACTAGGCATCCATTTTACACTTTCAATTCCTTTTAATTGTTTATGATGCTCATATCCTATTTCAGATGAACTAATAGTTTGTGTGGGACAGAAAACTCCTATATCACTCTCCAATACATTTGAATAAATAATCAACTTTGGTTCGTTGCTGAATGAACACCATATGCATAATAGTTCACTATTTGGTGACCAACATATTCCATCGATAGTGTTTAAACGTTCACATATTAATTTCTATAAATTATAATTTAAATGAGATTATTATTAGACTGCGGATCTTTATGTAAAATAAAAATTGATACGATTTATTTTACGATTTCAGTGATTAGAACTTTCATTGTAGTTCGTAATTTCCTAAAAAAGGAGAATTGTATGCCTACATGTTCTCCAATAACTATATATACATTAACAAAACCAAGATAGAATTTTATCTCGGTCATATTTATTAGACTCTGTTCAGAATCTTCATCACGAGTCTGACACGATATTGTAGGGCAATGTAGGGCAAGGGGTTAATAATAATTCATTAGATAATACTTACACAATAATTATTATTGTCTTGAGAAGACAGCAGAGGAACACGCTAGTGGATCATCAATTAAATTGTACAATTTGGTACTATTAGAATAAACTATATTTGCAACAAATGGTCCACATACTTTTGAGCGGGAGTGTACGTTCGCGCCATAAACTCTTCGCGCCATAAGCAAAGAACATCTAGTGACTTTGATTGCAACTGAACGCCGACCGCGTGTACCACTGTATATTTATTTAGAAGAACCTCCTTTTTGAGGTTAGATTATTAGTTTGACAATTGGTTGTGAATTTGTTACAAATTCATAACGAATATGATATCATATATATCGTGTGCTTGTAATCGAGTTCCACACTCGGCGGACTGGGGAAGAAATGGACTTATTTGTTATGCATCATGTCATGCCGTTGTAATTTACGATCCATGCTTTTCGAAAATAGGAAAAGTAACAAACACACTTCATCGGCACAAAGGACGTATTAATACGGTACGGTGGATTAAACACAGAAATATAGAAGTCGAATGGGAACTACTGTCAAGTTCCACAGATGGAACTGCAATTATTTGGAGCAAAGTAAATGAATGCTTTGAATGTACCTATATTATTGAAGTTGACGATATTATCACAATTAGTAATTCTTTATATCTTTGTACTCGTGATTCTCCGAATGACAAAACTCTTCCTAAATTATTAATATGCACTGGTTCAGTTAAAGGAGATTTAAAAATATGGTTAAGAAACGAATCTAATAAAGTACAATGTCTTCAGACACTTACATTCGGAAAGAAATTACCGATAGAGGCATGCTTTTCTTATTTACCAAATACAGATCTACCATTTTTGGCTGTCGCAACAGAAATCTCAACAATCGAATTGTATGTGACAAGTTCTCGCATTATAGAGGAATCAAATTTTCTCAGGGTACAAGTTTTAACTGGTCACGAAGATTGGATACGGTGCATGGATTTCCAGCATATTACAGATGATAGCATTTTGCTGGCGAGCGGTTCTCAAGATGCTATGATACGATTATGGAAAATTTCTGTAAATATCACAGAACCCTTGAACGATGATTTACGTCTGAAAGAACAAGTGTTTGTGGCTAATGATATTAAATATAATGTCACTTTAGAGTCTGTTCTTCATGGGCATGAAGCCTGGATTTATGGTGTGCACTGGTACCCACAGCAAACAAGTAACAAAAGTAGAATTTTAAGATTATTATCTTGCTCGGTAGATAAATCTATGATTATTTGGGAGCCAGATGAAATAACTGGTATATGGTCAGAAAAAGTAAGAGTGGGAGAAGTTGGTGGTAATACATTGGGTTTCTATGGCTGTAAATTTAGTAATAACGGATTGAATATATTAGCACATGGGTATCAAGGATCTTTTCATATTTGGGAATACTCGGATAAAGTAAAAAATTGGATTCCAAAACCTGTACCAGGTGGTCATTTCGCTGAAGTTGTAGATCTTTGCTGGGATCCAAAAGGAAGGTTTGTGTGTAAAATTGAAACAATGATTTTCAGTGAACACTTCTACAATTGCTATTCTATTGTAGGTTCCTTGTTACCGCAAGCGCAGATCAAACAACAAGAATCCATGTTCCATGGAAGGATAAAGAGAAAGAATTTTGGCATGAAATCGGACGACCACAAGTTCATGGATACGATATGTCTTGTTTAGCTATGCTAACTCCTTACATGTTTGCTTCGGGTGCAGAAGAAAAAGTGATACGAATCTTTACAGCTCCTTCGGCATTTAAAAATTCTTTAAAAAAGATTGCCAATGTTGACGACTTTGAAAATATGGTAGGGGATAGCGCATCGGTGCCAGCTCTTGGATTAACAAATAAAGCAACGTTCACTGGGAATATTAGTGATAAAGAAATGGATGCAGGTGGTGGTGAAGATGAGGATTATATTCCTCCAACAGAAGAAGAGTTAATGCAGTACACATTATGGCCGGAGTTACAAAAGCTTTACGGCCATGGATATGAAATTTTTTCTATAGCTGTTAGACACGATGGAAAAACGTTAGCGACCGCATGTAAATCAACTTTGCCAGAGCATTCTGCGATACTCTTGTGGAACACGAGTACTTGGACACAAATTCAGAAACTTATGGCTCACCAATTGACTGTTACACAAATGGAATTTTCGCCTAATGACAAGTATTTACTATCTGTATCTAGAGATAGAAGATGGTCATTATTTGAATACAACGGTAATGCATATAATTTAATTATGACCAGTTCAAAAAAGAATAATTTCCATACTCGTATAATATGGTGCTGTTCATGGACACATGATTCATCTTATTTTGCAACTGGATCTAGAGATGGAAATATTTTGATTTGGAGCCCAATAATTAGAGATAATACAATTGCTCCAATCACACGCTTTAGTGTAAAAGATTCTGTTACAGCACTTTCATTTTCTACTCAAGGTATTGCTGAACATGTTTATGTTCTAGCAATTGGATTTGAAACGGGTTGTATAGACATTCAGAAATTGAAAATTAATGACAACAACGTTTCTTGGTCAAAGTATATGGTATATAGTACTTCTGACGCGCATCATTTAACTGTAAGAAGACTTAAATTCAGACCATGCAAAGAAGAAACAAACATTTTGCAACTAGCGAGCTGTGGATCTGATCATACCATTAAAATATATGATATAGATGTCATAGAATTACTAAACTCGTAAAATACATATATTTTTGTATAATAAATGAAATTCTTTATCCTATCTTTAATAATAATTTGTAATTACTCACTTTGTATAATTTCCATGTATCTGTCTTATAAATTTCTATAGTATCGTCACCTTCATTTGAAACTACTATTGCCAATTTTTTGCCATTCGGACTAAAATATAAATTACGAAAAGAAGACTTCATGTTTTGTATATGATTTACATTTCGATTTTCCAAAGACCACACAGATATCTGAATCTGTTGATTTCAATTATCTTAAAATGTTGAAATATCAATTTAAATGATATCACAATGAAATTAAAAAGTTACTTACATTAAAGTTTGACAATATTAAAATGTGTTTGCTATCAGGTGACCAAGTAATACTTTCTAAACCTGCACTGCCTTCGACAAGTTTATATTGCCATTCTGGATAATGAATGGAGTACACTTGAACAACGGTTTTCTTTATGTTAGCACATAAAATATATTCGCTATTACTAGACCACTCTAAATACTGTGATAAAATGAAAGACAAATAGGTTATGTGAAAAAATTTTATTCGTTGCAGAGTAATTAGTTGACACTAATTTTATACTATTTAATAATTGTAAAAGCTAGATAAGAATACTCCTGGTTGATTTAATGTCATACACTAACCTCGATTATGTCTGTAAACACGAATGAGTGAATAGACTCGGTAGTTTTGCTACTTTTTACAATTAAATTTGCCTGATACACGATTGCAAAAAATCTGCCATCCGGAGAAAATTCACACAATTGATTATTAATACGAAATACATTTTTTTCTACTTCTAAAGTCATAGCGTCGGCGATAACAATAATAGTGCACAATCAAAAATTTGTATGGTACTATTGGTACTATTGGTGCCGGAATCCTGCCAATCTGTGCCAATCTAAATGTGCAAATACACATGTTATTGTTTTGGCTGCATATTGTTCTTAAAAAAATAAATAATGCACATAATACACGATAAAAGTATTAATACACATTAAATAGTTATATACTTACCACTTGGATTTTGTAAATTACTTCCATCTGTCATTGAAATATATTGATTTGAATTTAATTATTATTTTGTTGGTACCAATGAATTCAAAAATTTAACGCACGTTACATTTCGTATCATTCGTATCGTCCACTTGGTATCAGATGGTACGTATTTGGTATTGTCAAAGTGATCATAGCAGATTTGAAATTTTGAATACAAAAAGAAGAGATTTAGAGAAGACTCCTTAGATATTACCAAATTAATCGAAATGATTAAGGAATTCATCATACCTATAAGCAAAGATGATCTGTTGGATTCGAACTGGAGTGGGTACACCGTCAAATCAATCATCCGAATCGGGATGATCCCAGAAGCTTTAAATGGTATCTAATGAGTACTATTTCTTATTACATGTAATAATATTCTTTCTTTTCCTAATACAAACAGTAAACTATATATTTAAATATCTCCTTGCTTATGTTACCTTATTTATTTATGTGAAGAAAAATACTTAAAGTACTTACTAATGAATTTAAAACTTCCTTGCAGAAGCAAAATCAGCGCTCCAAGAAAGTGGAATTGACTTTATCCTAGAACACTTTGATACATTCTTTTCTGTAACTGTTCACGGCGATAAAGTTGAATTACCAATTGTACTAAGAACTTTTACAAGAATTCAGAAAGGTAAAAAGGATTATGTTTTACTTATAAAATTTTTACTGACTTTTATAAAAATTTATACGAATTTCTGTCCATTTCAAATATTATTTTATGAAGCTGTTCAAATGTTGGTAATTCATATGGAAAAATTATTTGAGAACACAAACGAACTGGACCGAGAAGAGAAAGAAAGGTACTTAAGTATTACTAAAATGCTTATATACCTTTACTCTTGGTTTATTTGTCATTTGAATGAAGAAGTCTGTAAAGAAGCAGGCAACAAACTAAATAATAAGGTTTGTTTGTTTGTGATTTATATCATTTAATTTTATCGCAGAAATAAATTATTTTTTATCAACATGATTGTTTTAGAAGAAAAAATCTACTCTGTCTGATATGGAAGAAGAATGGGAAGATGCTAAACAAAAGGCATTAGAATATGTCTACAGATTATTACATTTACCATTATATAGGCTCTGGCAGCCTTTGATGGTTGAGGAACCGTTTGTCCTGTAAGTTTACAGATCGTGCTGAATATTATATAATTACTGTACAAGCTAGAAATTAATTAACATATTTTATATTGCAGATTACTGACTAAAGTGTGCTATAAAATTTTAGAACGGAGCAAAGAAGGAAAGCAAAAAAATATAAGGCAAACAATTTTTGAGGTAAGTCTTTTTAATTCTTGGCATTCAGATATTACTTGACTGAAACTCTTCTTTTTGTCAAAAAGATTTTAGGACTTGCGCTTAAAAAATACAATCATGGTATAAGCTGTGTAGTAAGAATTATCCAGGTGTGTACTGAATAATTACAACGTATAGTAATGTCTCATCCTAAGTCAATTCTCGGTTCTGTATTGTGACTTGTGACCTAGCTCGGAACAGGACACTATCTTTTTGTGGCTTCGTCGACCGTAGGCCGAACGTAGAAAAGGACAACAAACGGGACGAACGGGCACTCCTCGGTCGCCGAGAAGTGTAAACATAACTAATCCAATAACAAAACTTGTCGCGGCGCGCCGACACAGTTCAAAGCATTTCCCATACGTTGTGTTTTTTAAAATTTAATTTGGTTTACGTCGCATCAACTGCTATGATCATTAGCGACGGGATCTACAGTTTATTAAGGTGGATTCCGAACCACCTTGAGCACCACAGTTTTAGACAGTTTTAGTTTCCCATAAAAAAATAATGAAAAATAAAGAAGTTTTGTAATTGGATTAGTAATGGTTCACACCGACATACCCGACCCGGTATCGGATTACGCGGCATGTTTACACTGCTCGGTAACCGAGGCAGCTCGAGCTTCTTGGTAGGCGAAGGGACAGAGAACCGTGTCCTCCGCCGGTCTTAGAATGACACATTACTGTATATGTATACTCAATAATTAAAAGTTAATTTAGAAACAGAAATTAAATGCTGTTATGAATTGTTATTATTTTAGATGGTTAAATTATATGATGTATTAGCAGCACATTTAGCTATTGGTGTTGTTCACATGGTTACCGAATGTGGATGTAACGGCTTAATAAAAGAAATAATGAAGGAAATCGATCAATCTGAACCATCTGAAGCTGATAGTCGCAATTTATCTATATTTCTTGAAACTATTGCTACCACTAAACCGGACATTATAATTCCCATTCTCGATGAACTGATGAATTACTTGACTAGCGAAGTGAGCATCTTCATATTGATCAGATTAAAAATATGTTTTCATATTTATTTCATGTCTATTAAATACTTTCTACAGCATTACGCTATGAGAAATTGTACAATTTCTGTTTTGGGAATTGTTGTACAAAATGCACTGACTGGGGACGATCTTACACCAGAACAAAAAAATCAACGCGACGAATGTCTTAATAATTTAGAAGTACACATTTTAGATTGTAATGCTTATGTAAGATCAAAAGTCCTACAAGTTTGGCAACGTTTATCTTCTAGTCGAGCAATTCCTTTGGCAAGACAAAGGAAACTTCTAGCTGCTATAACATTACGATTACAAGATAAAAGTGCAAATGTACGGAAGCAAGCACTGCAACTGTTACGTGCATTAGTTCAAAGCAATCCTTATGCTGCTAAGGTAAGTAAAAGTATATGCTTTTTTGATTTCGTTTTATTAATTGAATAAAATTACTAAATGAACAAAACGTTTACAGTTAAACAAAGTGGAGATTTGCGAATCGCTGAAAAAGGCAGAAATAGAGCTTAAACAAAACTTAACTAAAAGTGCTGGGAAAAGTGCTTCTGGTGATGAGCACAGATTGGAATTATGGAACGGTTTACTTCCAAAAATAAGGAAAGCAGTGGAGGACGTTATTAATGGAAGCAAGGAAGACAATAAAAATCAAGGTATACGTATTGAATATATATACACATATAAGATACAACATATCCAGAGCCATACTTATAACATCATTTTACGCATTTAGATGATAGAGATAGTGAAGACGAGGCTGAAGATGCAGAAAATATCATTCATGGTGAAGCATTCGAACGCGTCCGGCAACTTATGTTAAAAGAAAAAATTTACGAAGCAGTGATGTTATTATGGAATACTTGTATTAAATTGAACCAAAATGCAGAACTGAAAACATCACCTTTCGAAGAAAAAGAACAATTTCTACTTATGCTTTTATTAAAAACATTTATGGAATCAGAAGATAATGAAAATAGCACAAACGAGACCACGGATAATCCAGAATCAACGGATAAAAATATAGAAAAAAAGAAAATAGAAGCGCAAAAACGAGTTGTGGACTATTGGAGAGTATGTGGTTTAAATTTCTTATCTGTTTTATTAAAAAAAGCTTCTCATGTTATTTCTTAGTTACACAATTTTGATTTCAGAATTGTTTGGACTTTGCCACCGAAATAGAAACTGCTATTCCTATGGTAGAAAAACTACTTTTTTCTACAACAGCTGGTGATGCTGTTGAATCCTCTGCTTTACTTGGAACTGCATGTCAGTTTGGAGTAAATGGAACTGCAACTGCTGTGCGTAACGCTCTGTTTCAAATATTTCACCAAGATGAGTCAGTACGTAATAACTTAGCTGATGTCTACAAGCAGATATATTTGAAAGACAATCGAAATAAGAAGTCCAGTCGCCAAACTGCTGTTATGTGCGTGAAAGCTTTAATTGGCTTACTGAAATCACTTAAACCTGGTGAAAGTCAAGCTTTAAGTCAGCTTATTGTAACATGGTGCAATAATAAAGATCTGGGTAACGACGAATTACAAGTAATTTATCTAATATTATACATAATTCTACGGTACAAAACGATTTAAACTGTGTATGTCGTAGTCTACATTGTAATCAATTTAATTTAGGTCCTATGGGAAAATTTTTCAATGAAGACACCAGATATCGATCCTTTGGATAGCAGAGCGTCTTTAATGTTAATAACAATGATAGCTCAAGTTCAAAATAATATTATGACGGATCATTTAGAAGTATTGATCAAAATAGGTTTAGGACCACGAGCAAAAACGGACCTTCTTTTGGCCAGAGATACATGTAGATCATTGTTAACGATCAACAATAAGAGTGATGATATTAAAAAACCCGTGAATAGGTAAACCGGAGTGAGAAATGATACAAGTAATTGTAAGAAGACATAATAACTGATTATTAAAATCTGTAGGTATCCCAATGACCATAAAATGTTTATAGAAATTTTTACATTACTGAGTGAAAACTTTTCTAACAAAGAAGAAGACGGATATATATCATTTGCGACGGATGCAATCAACGCTATTTATCACGTAAATTAATGATTTAATTAACATAATTAGCATTTCATTATTGAAGTATTGAAATTTTATAGAAAATATTTTGAATTTCTAGTTAGCAAATCAACCTGACCATTTAATGCAGCAATTGATACTATTTATATATAACCAACAACAATTTAACAATAATAATCTAACGGAAACTATTGTTCCATCTTATATACTGTCTAAATTGTTTTATATAATTGGACATATTGCCATCAAACAAATGGTACATTTGGACACATCGATTTATAAAGAATTAAAGCGAAGAGATGCTCTACGGAAATTAAAGAAAGGAGAGTGTCCAGATAAAGGGGATCGAATGTCTCGTAATAGTAGCTCTAGTAAATCGGGCATGGTGACTCCAAACAGTGCAAGACAACAACTTCGCATGAAAGAAGTACAATATTTTTGTTTAGTTATTGTATATAGTATTCGTGTTACTATTTTTAATTTAAAATCAAATACTGTTTGACTTTCACGTTTAGACAAGTGTAATTAAGGAAGATAATGGAGAGGAAGCTGTTGAGGGGGCAGTAGATGACGCAGAAGCAGAGCTTATAAATGATATTCTTGAAAATCATGTTGTAACTGGAGATGGACTGCTAGCACAATTTGTGTATGTAAATAATCCTTTCAAACTCGACTCGTCCTGACCATTTGTAATGTATACTTTTTATTGTACAAAATAATACGAAATCTATTTTACAGTCCGTTACTATTACATGTATGTCAAAATCCTGAAAAATATAATAACGAGGATTTACAAGCTGCTGGGATTCTGGCACTTACTAAGATGATGACTGTGAGTTCTAAACTTTGCGAAGAATTTTTACAACTCTTAATCACGATACTAGAGCGTTCACCTCATCCTGCCATTCGTGCGAATATCCTTATTGGGATAAGCGATCTTACATCGAGATTTCCTAACTTGATAGAGCCGTGGATGAAACATATATATGGCAGGTAATTTCGGACTTGAAATATTCCATTGCTATACACTAATATACCATTATCTTTCAGGCTACGAGACGAAAATTTACAAGTACGCAGCACTTGTGTTCGTGTTTTATCGAGACTTATAATGACAGACATGGTACGCGTAAGGGGCCAAATATCAGAATTAGCTCTTTGTATTATTGATAATAACACCGATATTCGCGAAGAAGCGAGACAATTCTTCAAAGATTTTTCGCAAAAAGCCAATGCTATGTATAATGTGGTGCCCGATATTTTGTCTCGGTTAACCGATTCAGATTTAGATCTAAAGGAATCTGATTTCCAAGAAATTATGAAGTTTGTATCATTACTCAAAATTGAAAGATAAACTGTATGACCAGTTAGGATAATATTTCTTTTAAATTACAGATATATATTAGGCTTGTTGCAAAAAGAAGCACATATCGATTCTATAATCACCAAAGTTTGTGCTAGATTTAAATTTGCTACTACAGAACGACAGTGGCGGGACTTTTCATATTGTCTCTCACTGTTGCCATTTAGTCGAAAGAGTGAGTAAAACATGATTGCCCTAGAAATAAAAGCATCATGTCATATTATTATATAAAAAAATTTTTTTAGGTCTACGACATTTTACCGATAGTTTACCTCTGCTGAAAGAAAAGATTCATAACAAGCAAGTTTTGAAAACTCTGCAAACTATAATAGAACAGACAAAGAAAAAACCAAATATGAAAGCTGCTAGCATGGAGTTGGAGGAAAAAATGAAAGAACTGCTTAAGAGCACAGAGAATACAGAGAATACGGAAAACTTACAACGAAACGACAGCGAAGAAATGCCACCACCTTCTGTGTCGAAGTTAAGAAAACACAAAAAGTATACAACACGACACAAGAATTCTAGCAATGAAGAGGATGATAGCAGTGATGTTGAAACACCTGTAAAAGGTGTGTTTTCCTTAATTCTATTCAATCAGAATATTTCAAATTTCTGTTATGTATAAGCTATACATTATTTCCGTCCACTTATTTCTACTTTCATATTAGTCAGGACAAGACAATCAAGCACTCGAGGGAAAAATGAGAACTCTTCAGCCGGTACATCTGCATTGTCATCAGTAAAAAGAAATAGACTGAAATCTGCGGGGTCTACAGATACTCCACAAAGAATTTCAGCACGTTTATCTCAGTCGAGACGGAAGTAGTAAAATATTTGAGAATTTAGTAAAACTAGTGTATATATTGGTCTGTAATAAAATAGTAAGATAAATGGATCTACTCGATAGAAATCATAAATTGAATAATATATTCGAATCCGAATTATATTATTTTTATTCAATAGAAGGTACTGAACTGGCTGAAATATATATATTATATCTATATGCATTCATTCTCCATTTCGAAGCTCAAAATGCACTGAAGATAAATTTGACAACTAAACGTGTATAACAATTATTTATTAATTATTGAAAAGTATTTGATTTAAATAGAACTAATTTATTTTATATTCTTCCTTTAAATACTGAGTTATAAAAACGGAGTTACAGCTGTTTATAGTAATTTAAAATTAAAATTATAGAAATATTTATTTCAATGCAAGTTTTGAACACTTAGTGTGACATTTAATGTAATAATTGTAACATTGCACAGAATATTTACATATGAAACTTTGACATATTTATGCTACTGTAAATTATGTCCCAACACACAGGCACGCGCGCGCGCGCTCGCACACATACAAGTTCTCTTATGAGGAAGTACTCAAAATTATATTTAATATTAAGTTATATGATAGGAACTTAACGGTTAAATTTCATAGTAGTAGAAAGAATTAATTACACGAGTTTCATACATCAACTATTCATAATTATACCAGTCAGTTGTTAGTATCCAATTCTCAAGTTTGTTTTGTACATTATTTGTTATGACTAGCTGGACATCATATAATTATTGAAATTAAGATTATTAGGAAAGATGTATCAGAAAATTCTTATTGAATCAAATAAAATTAAAGGGTAGTTATATCACAAAGTAAAGAATCGGCTAGAAACGTAATATACAATGTGTCCGTGCTTCAGTGTAAACAGACCATTACTTCTGAAAATATTGAAAGTACGAAAACGGTTTACATAGTAATACATATTACCAGAATGCAATTATTTTTGGCGCTATTTTTACATTATTAAAACATACAATGAACAGTTATTTTTTAATGAGACTTATAAGAGTGCGTGAATTTATATAAGTATAAATTCATGTAAACATTTTGATTGTACCTTCAATATTTTAGATTTTAGAGGGGTATTCAAGTTTAAAACGCGATATTTTAAGGTAACTTTCGAGCTCTCTTTTGTCGTAAAACTTTCACTAGAAAACTTTTGTGTATGGGTTTATTTATACTTCAACAAAGTTAAAATTCTTAAACTAAAGAGTAATGAAAATTGAGGTCAAGCGTTCTTAAAACTAATATTACAATTAAAAAAAAACCAGAAATAGAAATTGGCAACATTTTGAAAATCGAGTAAATATCTTTGTTCTTTTCATTCATTTTTGTGGTCTTTAGAATTAAAACAAAATTTGCTTGCTAGAATATGTTATCTAAGTTTCAGATTTAAAAATATAATAAAGAAAAATTCTAATCACCCCACGTGGCACTCAAATGGTCAAGAGATAACAATCTGTTTGCATTTAAGCGTCGGCAAATTTCATATTGACACCGAATTATTTCAAGTAAATTAATTCAAATATTATGAACAATCTTTGATCCCATACTTATACGTGCATATGTTTATTCAATTTGTGATTGCATGAGTTTTTCGGCTATAAGTAGGACACTGTATTTTATTATGCATTTGTGTACAATAGATACACTGTGTGATACTGTATGTCGCAAGAGAGACTAGTGTAAAAATCTTTTATATTAACACAGGTTTTCACAGAGGTGTATCGCTAATATTTAATGAAATTTATAAAATTCAGTATCTGTTATACCAAATCACGACTAACACTACGCTTAAATGTCATAGAACGTACTTCTGTCCCAGATTTTCCTGGTTTAGAAAGGTTGGATGGGTTGAGATTTGGAGTTGGACTTTGTGAAAGAGACGCTCTTTCGTCGTTAGTTGATTTTTCTCGTTCTAATCTTTGTTTACTAAATTTTCCCATTCCCGGGCGATAAATCTCCATAGCAGGACGATCCTTTAAATATTCGGAGAAAAATTCTATATTAGTTTCACTCTGTTGTCGAATAAATTATTTTTAAATAATAAAAGTTACAAAACTAATATATACCTTATTTCTAATTCTACGCTCTAATCGTGGATCTTTTTTATCTTTCTCTTTCTCTTCATTTTCAGACTTTTGTAAATTATTTTGATCTCCCCCATCTAATGACTTGTGTCGTCTTAAACAACTTCCGTCGCCTGTACCTCCATCACCTCCACTTTCAAGCGAACTGCGTCTCTTTGTAACCTTTGAATCTTGCTTCTCATTAGAATCCTCATTATCGTTTTCTCCTTTATTGATATGTTCGGTAGATTTAGATTTTTCAATATCTTTATTAGTCTCATCAATGGTTGATTTATTTTCTGTAAACATTTAAAAATGTTTATCTTAGCAGTGCTACAGAATTTTTCATCGACAGACATTAAAAAGCTCTTACCTATTTTTTGCTGATCTTTCGATTGCTCAGTATCTTGTATAGTTTCTCCCAATCCTCTTTTTTCATTGGTTTCACCCTTTTCCATGGTTATACGATTTTCACAATCATCTTTATCACTTATACATTCTTCTTTTTCTCTGATATTTACATAAGAATCAACCTGCAGTTCTTTTCTCTGAGAATCATCCTCTTCGCCTCTCAACTTTGCACTACCTTCATTGTCAATATTAAACTCTACATTTTGCTTTTTCGTTTCTGCAAGTCTTTTCTTTTCTTGCCTCATTTTTTCGTAACTTTTACCCCGCTTTTCCTCAACCTTTATTTCTCTACAATCCTTAATATCTTCTTTATAATCGCATTTTCTGTCATCTTTTACATCATTTCTTTTATCATCTTTTATAGTGTCTCTCTCATCGCGTCTTCCATAAAGCTTTTTATCGTCATGACGTCTCTGATGTTTTAAATCCCTTTGGTCTTTATTTCTATCCTCAACCCTATCTCTGTATCCTTTTGTTATAGGTTTCGAATCTCGATCTCGATCTCGAGATGTTTTTTCACGTAATTTATCATCCTTTTTAATTCGATTTTTTATATCTTTAGGTGAAAGTTTGTCTCTTTCCTCTTTATTTTCTTTGTTATCTCTACATATTTCTTTATCGAGATCTGGATTTTTCAATACCTATAACAGAATGAAATTTTCATATTAAATAATACATTGTCAGCTTGAATGAGAAATTTTAATTGAACTTATTGTAATAAATTTCATCATAAATTACAATAAAGTAACACAAAAGTTTCACTTCGTTTTTCTAAAAACAATTTCTCTTACAAAATTTAATGTATACAAACTAGTCGACAATAAATTATTTATATCTTAATAAATGTATACAAATTTAGCACACAATTATCATACAGAAAAAAGTATATATAGTATGGATCGAAATCGCATAAATGAGAAATAATCCTTTTCTCCTCGAAGCTACTTTAACATGCAGTAAGTAGGTAACATAAATTTCCATGTCAATCATTTGCAATTCCAGTTTCATGAATTTTTACGATACGCTGACAATCCTTTTCCACAAAGGGTTTTAAAAGGATAAAGTTTCTGGTAATCGAACACAACATTGCAACTTCTTGATTTTGATACTTCTGCCGGAATTTGCATTTTCCAAGTTTTGTGTAAATTAGTGAACTGTGATTTCGATAACGAAGAAAAATAATGTTTATTGTTGATATATTGTGATGTATATTTGGCATTATTATAAATATAATTGTTTTTCATGTTATTCCAATGATCATAATTATCTTTTCTGCAATTGTGATCTTCATCTTTATAATTTCTTTGATAAAAGTAAAAGAATTTTGGCTGTTTATTGTTATAACGCCATTGCTCATTAATATGAGACACGCTTCTAACACAATTTACATATACTTCTGTATTTTCACTTCTGTAAGACTGCTGTTGCATGTTCTTTTTTGACGATGTTGTACTTAGAATTCCACTACTCGATACTTCTTCTTTATATTTATGGGGTATATTTAGATTTTCAATAGAATGCTCAAGAAACACATCTTCCGACTTGATGGTTGAGGAAGTAGAAAGGAAGAGATACTTGGTCTGGTTATCTTCAATGTTACATAATGACTGCAGTGTGAAAAGATTAGTATCAGCAAATACAGTAGAGAATAATACTTAAAATGTAAACTTAATACCATCGGTAATACTGATTTATCACTTTTATATTCTATACTGTATTTGTCACGCTGAAAGTCAGTTTGAGATGTTTCAATCTATTAATACACGAATACAGATACAAATCGTAGTATTACCTTAGATATAATGGGATCGTCTTTCGTTCGTCTCCTTTCTAAATCTCTCCGCCGCCTTTCCTCGCGTTTCTCATCTCTAAGACGCTGTTTTTCTTGTTTACGTTGTTTTACATATTCTAAGAGCGGTGTAGTCGTAACTTTTTTTGGTGTATCTATATCAGCAATATAAGAATGTAAATATGCGTGTACTGTAACATAAATACAGATCTATTTTTCCTTTACACCACATGAGAAACAACTTACTATCAGGTGGTTGATACGAATACTCTGTTTTTGGCTGGGCTATATTGGATTCAGCCTCTTGATTTTTTAGACTCTCCAAGAAACTAATATAGTAAGGATCAGATTCTATAGTACCACATTTCAAATCTTTCTTTTTGCCTACTCTTTTTTTTGGTAGCCTTTGAAATGGCGCAAACTCTACCACCGCAGGATATTCTGTGCCTTTAGAGTCGACAAATACATAATTGTCAAATTTCTCTCTGAACATAAAAATGTCTTGTTGTTCCATAAAATTAATATATGCACGAGAAAAGGCAAATTGTCCCATAGACATGTCAGCCTTTACATAACAAAGATAGTCATGCTCCGGCAATGGAGAAACTTGCTCTAAGAATTGATCCTGAGTCATACTTGGGGGTAATCTCCGTATTACTACCTAAAAATATATTGTTCTGATTATCGATTATTCATGAATTACAATATGCTGAAAAATTGTATTTTATATATTTTATGAAACCTTTTCTAAGTTATTATCTTGGTAACAATCAAATACTTTTCTATTTTTATTCAACAAACAAGGCATAAAATTGTTTCGAAAAATTAAGTGAAAATTCTTCTCGATGTCGATTGCAATATTATTTTGACCATCGTACACCATGAATGCTTTATTTTAAATTGAATACAGTACTTTATTGGATGCTCATTGTGTACAAATAACATTCTTTCCAAAATATTGTAGTGTAAATACTTGAAAGTAAACTGTCATTCTTGTTTATCAAGTGAATAGCACGTCACAGAGTAGAAAAATATTTTCGCTTGATATTAAATGATTCGTGATATTTACGGTTCGACATTAATCAATAATACCTTTGTCATAGGTCGGCATTTTTCTTTTTTACTGTCTTTAATTTTTCCGACATCTGGAGAACTAGTTTGTGCCTCATTTTGTGCGGCAGTCTCAGATTGTTGTGTTTCTTCGGTCATTGTCATCTACATTTATTTAATTTCTTGACAATCAAAGCTCATTTAATATCAGTTCGAATCACTCTAATTAAAGATATTAATTGGAGCATGCAATTTTCTTCCAGTCATCAAAATAAACGTTTCCGTTTACAAAGTTTTCGCGGCCATCTTGATTCACTCAAACATAAAAAATACTATTGGACGAAGAGTTGAAATGTATATTCTGAGATGTATTCAGGTGTGTTGGTGTACGTTCTGATTGACTAGGGGATTTTCAGGAGTTTATACACTATAAATCTGGGGAATTAAATTATAAAATCTGTGGAAATTATTTTATTGTTCACCACATTATCTATTTCAAAGATGACGGTAAAAATTATTACAACTTCATAGAACTACAATTACACATGAAAAAACAAGTGACACAATCTTAAAGAAAATTAACCTGATACATATTGTTATAAAGAGTTTGAGAATTTAAATTATTATTTACTAAGAATCGTTTGTTGTTTACATTTTATTATATAGAAACTTTTAATATGCGACGACAATACAAAATTTTTGGTATTTGCATAAATAATGTAATTTATAACGTATAATACATTTCTAGGATTTGTACTTTCTGTATAACTAGTTAAATATAAACGAGTATGATGAAAAATATCAATGAAATTTTAGTTCCTAGTTGATGTTCACAATCTTCTATAGTTATCACGTTGTTGTGTCTGAGATCCTGATGTTAAAGTTGAATATATAAAAGGTAAAATTGATGCCAGCGCTAAACAAAGTCCTATTACTGGCCGATACCATACCCAAGCAAAGCCTATTACTAATAAACTAATAGACATAGAAACTGACATTGTTAAAGATTCGATTGCAATAATTCCACATAAGAATGTTGAATTCAAAATTACTGTTCTTAATATATTTGCTAAACACGTTGCTGCTAGAAACAAAACTAGCCAGCCAAGACCTCTGAAATAATCATGAATTCATTGATAACAAATTTCACAGAAGCTGCAGATAATTAATAGACAGACTGCGGATGTTTATGCATTTTCCAATTTTTGTCGACAAATTTTAAGAAAGTGGAATGAGATAAAATCATATTTTTAATGGGAACAGTCTTTGTAGATCCAAAATAAATGAAAATTGTACAAGATTCTATCGAATTTTATATTCTAGCTTTTTTTGAACATTTTCATAAGTTATAAATGCATAAAGATCCACAGTCTATTAATAGATTACCTAATACTCCATGTGCGCCAGTAGTTATGTACATGTTCTAAGTGAAACATTTGATCCACTGTCATTTTGTGTTTCCTCTGAAGTAAAATCTCTTCGCCGTGCGATGTAGCATATGGTATAATGGTTCCCTTTTCTAACATACCAACTATAGAGAAAATTTCTCCTGCTTTTCCTGCATAGGAGAATTGTATACGTATATCTCCGACCTAGAAACAAATCTATTAATTCTTTTATATCTGTTACCTTGTTTAGAAGCGTAATATATATACCTGAGGATTCCACAAATCTGCGCTATGATAGTATAAACCAGAATGCATTTTAATGTCTTTACGTTCTGGTCTTTCGTCGCTGGTGACTTCTATAAAGTCGTTAAATTTCTTTTTCAATTCAGTTCCTACAGTAAATGCCCCGATTTTAACTTCATCTGCAATTTGTACTTGACTTTTAATAGGCATTTCTTTTGGATTATGATGACCGGTTCTAATATAAAATTGATCAGAGTCGACCAGTTTGTCTTTCCATTCTGTTGTATAATAATAATGTTTTTGCTCGTCTGTTACTTCGCCGAAACTGATATACAGAAATTACTACATTTAATATGGAGTACATAACAGATTATTTTAACGATTGAAACTTTAACTTACCTTCGTTCTTCTTCTATTTCAACCCACTGATACATCTGGACTCTTCTCTTCAGTTTTACGCTCGACACAATTACTCCGTAATCAGGTTCGGTTAGCGGTTCTAATACTTTTAAGGGACCTGATAAATGTATCAAGCGACCTTCATATTCGGGCAATAATTTAATGGTATTTGGAAGAACTGCTACATTACGCAAAGCTTCATCTAAAGAGTGTGCTACTTTCACCGCTCTTCCCTGTAACATTGACAATATACTACTGTAATAGAAATACTTTTACACGATTAACATTAAAGCTGGTACATGTTTTCTTATAAAAATGACAAGATTGATTTTATTTAGACTTTGTGCGGCTCCTATTGTAATACGTGCACTACTAAAGATATCTATACAATCGTTTCTTATGAAATCAGTTTTATTATTTTTCTAATTGTAAAATAAAAAGCCTGGAACTGGTCATTTTGACAGGTAGATATTGGTAGGTTTAGTGTTAGCAAGAATAGTACATTTACAAACCTCGTTCCAAAATAAAAGACACATGCCAGTTGCAAACATAATGAGTCCTATGATAGCAGTGAGCCAGGACTCCCTAAACTGCTCGGACACTGTCATTGGGATATTCATAGGAGCAGGCTGTCGTCCGTTGACTCGATTCTGGTGAAGTGGCTCGGCATTTACTCTCTGCGGTTGTCCATTTTGCTAAGGAAACAATTCACTTTTGATTTTAAATAATTTTGCTATTACTCGTGTATAAAAGTGTTGATATTTAGTAAACGAAATGTAAGGTATATAATCTGTATTAAATGGTCAAAACGTTATGTAATATATATGCTATATAAAATTGCAATAAAAATTGCAGTTTAAACTTCATTCAGAGAAAACGAGCTATTTAAACGCCGAGGCATGTGATTTTCGTGCTTACATTTGCGCGATACATTTTAATAGATCACATTATACGGTAATGACAACGTTCGACTTGCCCACTGAAATGCTTCATTCAAAATAACATTTTTCAGAGAATTTTAGACCAGTTTAATAAATATGCATCCTGATGAAATTTTATCTCCGAATGATCATGTCATCGGACTATAAATATATTGTCCAATCAATTGTTAACACATTTCATCTTTGAAAATTATGTATATATATTTCCTCTCTGGTATATATACATATATGAACGAAACGATGTCATAAATATTACTTTTATATTATTTCATTGTTACAACGATGAAATACACAAAAAGTTATCGCTGTTCACATGCGCAATAATCTTATGCATGTATTGTAACAGTCACGAACATTGGGATAAAAGGATTGATGTATCTATTCGAAATACAATTTTTTTTAGATTATCTATATTATATTGTGTACATATCGAAATGATAGTGATGTACGTGAAAAAGTTTACAATATTCTCCAAACCAATAATTACATTTCAAATTGCAAAAAATCTCTAAGGGATGGTCTTAGAAATGAATGGTACGAATCTAAATTACAACCGCGATCGGTCAAATGACCGCTTTCACATTGTTTATTTTTAATTCTTGAAATTATAAAGATGCTTCCCCATTAGAAATTATTCAATAAATTTCTTTATTCCAGCATAAATTTTTTTATTATTATAAAAATTGTGAAGAATTTATATAAATTCCGTCTTGTAATTTTTATAAAACAATATATATACATATACATATGTATGTCTGATACATTTTTACCCGGTGCGGTTAGTGGAAGTTCATCTAATAACTATTATTTCTATGAAATATTATTTTTGAAATTGTATTAGGCTTCAGAGAGAAAATTTATTCTCTAAGTTTAACAATAAGTTTGAATCATGAGAACACGATAAGTAAATCAATCCATTCTTATACAGTTATACATTCTAAAATTATTTGAAAGTATAGTTACAATAATTTGTTTCAATCCCGTCCAATAGCGTTGTAGCACAATACTAATTCCTATCGATACAGTAGGATGTGACACGAATAGTAATAGTGCAGCCACGCGAGCACTCTCATTTTCTCTGGTCCAGGATCACCCAGATTCAGCCCAGGATGCCAGGATCTGTCATGCAAATGTGTTTGAAGGAATTATGCTGATAAATTATATCTTTTTCATTGCTATTTTTTGGACAGGTCACTGTGAAGAACAATATTGCTCGATTGACAGCGCAGAACATTGTGACAGCGAAAGAGAAACTAATGTTTATGATAAAGGTATTTCTTTGTAATTTGAAGAAGCTTTCATATTATGTTTCTCATAAATTTTATTTTCAATTAGGATCGAAGAAAGAATATAGGAAATATTACCATGCAATTGAAGAAGCAAAAAGGAATTATCAATTTTGTAATAATACAAACAATGGTTGCTATAAAAATGTTATCATACAAGACTTGAAACCATTCAAAGATCAGGGTATAAGCAAGGATTTAATAAGTGCTGCAAAGAATAGGTACATGAACATGTTAAGAGGATAGACTCTAGTTTCCAGGATTGCAAGGGTATGAGATGCGCCTTTTCATTTCTCAATAATGCAAAGTTGGGGTTTTTCAGTAGTCAAAAGCACTAGATAAAAATTCAATCTAGGCCGCGATCGCCCTCAAAAGTACTATTTTTATGTTCACAACTCGTAAGTTGCATTATTCGGCAGCAAAATTTGCATTATTCTCAAGCATAAAGCTGCGCATACAGCTATTTTTATAAAGCTGTGACAGCTATATACTGCCAAATAATGCAAACTACGCCTCGATATTTATCTAGTGCTTTTGACTATTGAGAAATCCCATCTTTGCTTTATCAAGAAATGAGAATGCGTATCCCATACCTTTACAACCCTAGAAGCAAGTCTACCCCCTTAAGTCTCATAATATACTCTCAGAAATGCAATATTTTATTTTTTATAGGGGGACATTTTATCAAATAATACAGGGGAATATATACAGGCAGAAAGATTGCATGTTTCCATCGAGATGTGCTGGAATAGAGCACTTCCTTTTAAAATTGGCTCCTAACTTACCAGATATAGATTTAGTGGTAAATACACGGGACTATCCTCAAATTAGTAAACATTTTGATAGTCCACTGCCAATCTTCTCATTTAGTAAGGTACATTATTCTAAGAATTAACAGATATATGTACAGTACAATTTATTCTTTGAAATAGTCAAAGATTTCAAGTGTTGTGCATTTAGACAGCACACTATTATGATATTACATATCCAGCATGGTCATTCTGGGAAGGCGGCCCTGCAATTTCTTTATATCCTCGTGGCCTTGGTCGATGGGATGAACATCGCATATCAATAGACAAAGCTAGTGAAGACACACCATGGTCAAAGAAAGAGTCTAAAGGATTTTTTAGGGGATCTAGAACTAGTTCAGAACGTGATAATTTAGTATTACTGAGCCGTGAAAAACCAGGATTGGTAGATGCTCAATACACAAAGAATCAAGCATGGAAATCTGACGAAGTAATTATTTTTAGTTCATGCGCTTGTGCACTGTTGTGGGTATAACATAATTTCGTGTTTATTATAGGATACATTACATGCACCTCCAGCTGCTGAAGTCTCTTTAGAATCTCATTGTAAATATAAATACTTACTCAACTTCAAAGGTGTTGCAGCATCGTTCAGACACAAACATTTATTTTTGTGTCGGTCTTTAGTATTTCATGTTGGGGACGAATGGACAGAGTTTTATTATGATGCAATGGTGCCTTGGATTCATTATATACCTGTCTCTAAGGATGCTAATCAATCAGCCTTAGAGTACGATTTTTAAAAAATTTTTAACTACTACTATTCTTTCATCACATAAAATTTTCTAATATGATCTTCTATATGCAGGGAAATAATACAATTTGCAAAAGATAATGATGAATTGTCTAGAGAAATTGCAAATCGAGGAAGGGACTTTGTATGGAATAATTTGAAAATGTCTGATGTTTTACAATATTGGAAGATACTTTTACAAAAGTACTCTAAGCTTTTAACATACAAACCTTCTCTGGATAAAACTTTGACAAGAATTAAGAAGAGGGAATCTTAATAATAATAATAATAATGCAATTTGCATTTAATATAAATAATTTGATGTCTTTTTATTAAAATTTTAATTTTATGATGTAAAATGTTGATTAATAAAAATAATTTGGTCAGAAACAAATGTCTTTTCAATGTTTCGAATAAGCATTAGTGAAATGAATTTTTTCTTCATTTTCATCGATACTGTACAGTGCCAGGGCCTAGCACAGTGTAGCAAGTTTCAATATGAATCAATTTATCGCCCTGACGGAAGATCTAGTGCAGACAAAGGCCTTGTACATCGCATCGTATTAAAGACATGCTGTTTTCGCGTATTCAATTGTTCATAACGGCGATGATATAAAACTTCGAATTCATCGAAATTCTGTTTTCTTTTAAAAAACAATTTATTCAACAATTATTAAAAAACTGTACAAGGCGTTTTGTGCTTGGTTCACGCTTAAAACTAAGTAATTCTTAAGTACTCAACTATTTATACTTTTAACGAAGAGTTATGGAAAAATTTCCTAGAATGTAAAGAAACATATGACACTCCCATCAATGTTTCTATAAAATGATATATGTATGCTACAAATTGTGCACGTTATTCGCGCATTAATTTAAAATTGTTTGAATCATTATCATGTTTTATTTGTTATAAATCTGAATAGTTAAATAATATCCGACAAATATACATATTTCGAAAGATTCTCATATAATTCGCAGCATACATACAATATTCCTGCAGTGTATGCAATACACATTTTACGTTATTGCTTTTAATGTCATTTTGGTTTCAAAGCACAATACAAATGATCATTATTTAAAAAATAATAGACGTATTCTTGTCATATCCTAGGCTAAATCTCACATTTCATAACATGGTCATCAGAGATTATTATTATTAGTAACTATTATTTATCATAATTCTTTTTAACGTTATTTATCGTAACATTCTACCATATAAAAGAAACAGATTATAGCAATGAAAGAGAACTTACTATGAAGAAAATAGAGAACAATAATGTTTGATGTGAAAATTTGCAAGTAAAAAATAGGACTGTCCACAGAAGATGCACAGTAATTGTGATAATAACAACGGAATAACAGAATTTCATACAAAAAGGAAATAAAATGACATTTTGCTATATGTATATGCTGAAACAATTTCAAGGCACTTGTATATGGAGAACAATTTTCTGGCATAGCGACTACCATGAGTACTATAGATGTTTCCATATGTTTGAACAAATTATTCTGTATTTCCTTACAATCTGAGAGGCGAAAACTCTATAATACTCATAATACTGTCAGTTCAGAAACCAATTGACCTTCTTCTTTATTCGCTATTTGTCATATTTTGCACAAACGCGCGAGGGATAAGTGCCGTTAATATTAAGGTCTATACAAAACGATCGGTACGAATAAAGAATAAATAGGCAGTGTTAACAGGTTTGGTGACACATTGTTGCATGCGGCTTACAACGTATATATAAACATATTTTACATACTCCTACGTACTTTACAGATGTACAGGATGTCTCGCGGGATGCAACCGAATTCGCGTACGATCGCGCTAAACCGAATCAGATGCATCTCGCGGGACACGCTGCGAGACACTTATTGACTACTCGATGAAGCAAAATATTTAAAACTATCGTTCGGGCAACGTTGCTTCAGTAATGGAATGATTGTTTTATGAGAGATTAAGACGGGCTAACGAACGGTCTGTCGCGAGAATGTCGCTTTGACTTTGCAGAGGAATTAACGGCTACGATTCGTGGGCATAAATCAGCGTATAGGTACTGCCGTTTTGGCACAGTTTGACACCACTCCGTGCTCTCGGCACACTTCGGAGCCACGTGTTTTCTGTTCAAATGTCCAGTTCAAACCTTCCTAGTGGCCTCCCCCTCATCGATAGTTTCCATCGGTCAATAACCTCCGTGCAAATAGACGTGTTTACGTGGCGGCGATTATTTTCGCAAGGATTATGGTCATCATACTGAGCGACAGGTTCCACCACTGGAACGACGATTTGAAATTGTATGCCGCCCCGTTGTCCGCGTCCTGATTGGAAGACGTGACTAGCTGCTCGTCCGTTTCGCCTGTCGAATTTCATAAACAAATCGTAGAAAGGGGCCTACAGAAGCGCAATAGAATCGTCGCTGATTAGATGGCTCACTGCACCGGTCGTGATCAGCACAGTTTCGCGGGTGAAACGACAGAGGTGATACACCCGTGGTGGGTTTACGAATCTCAGGCTCTCGTCGTTGTTTGGAACATTTATTTTTTTGTTTAGTCTGCTTTGGATATCAGTGTTCTCCGTGAGGTCTGCTCCGTGAACCTGCATCCCGTGATCCCGTGCTTTATTTAGTGTGTATTACAGTGACTCTTTTTTTTCCCTGGAAAATTTCTCGTTCCATATTCGCTGCCTTCTAACCCGAGTTTTTACGACTCAACGAGATTCCTCGAACGAACAAGTTTTTCATTCCCGTTCGTTCACTTTTTCCCGAACCCACGCGATTCCGAGTGTAGATTGTTGTCCTCTGGAAAAAGCGAGTTTTTTCCGAGTTAATGGAACCGCGACTCCTTCGTCAACGCGCTTCTTTCTTTTTTTGTCGTACTACACGCTTTGATCTGTCGCCTTCGCTGTCAACAGCGTCTCGTTCCGGCGAGGGTTGCACTGTACCTTGGGTAATCAGAAATTTTTGCCTTTCTCCTATGTATTCCAGTAGATTTGGCTGAGAAAATGCCAAAAATCCAAGTTTCAATCCTAGGATTCCTAGGAGATCAGTGGTTCAAAAGTTATAAGTGTTTAAAGTTGAGCGATTGTCGGTGTTTTTGACAGGCAAAGGCGCCGTCATATTGGTATGTACTCAGCTAGAGATCGTCCAATGAGCGGAGCCGCGAGAAGGTTGGTCAAAAACACTTACCTGTCAACAACACTAAAAATCGCTCAACTTTAAACACTCATAACTTTTGCACCACTGATCTCCTAGGATTCAAGCTTACATTTTTGGCATTTTCTTACCCAAATTTACTGGATTACATAGGAGAAAGACAAAAATTTCTGGTTACCCACGGTACAGTTTAACCAACTCAAACATAATGTGTATTTAGAGGTGTGCGAGAACTCGAAAATGTCGGGTATCGGGACGAGTCGGGTTCTCGAAAATTTTGGGATTCTCGAATAATTTTGAAAATTTTCGAAATTTCTCGGGAATCTTAACCCTTTGCACCCGGAACTATTTTAACTGGAAAATTAAACATTTCTTCCGATCTAGAATATTTCCATTCCCTATGATTTTTGAAATTTTGTGCATATGAAATTGGTATAATACCTCATACAATACCTAAATGTCTAGTAATTGATTAGATATCGATATATTTAATAATGTAAACAATATTGTGAATAATGGTACCGCAATTTTTAGTGGTGCCTCAGAGGGGACAACCGAGTGCAAAGGGTTAAATATAATTCTTGACCCGGCCCGACCCGGCCCAGTCCGACATGACATTTTCGGATTCTCGCACACCTCTAATAATCAGGGGACCATAAGATTTTTGTGCTTTAAACATTCTCCCTTATCTTTAGGTTATTTATGTTTTTGAAATTTGCTCTGGTAGCTGAAATGTTATTTTTCTGGGCCAAATTGATTGATATACTTATATTGAAAGCGAACATTTTGAATGTTAGCACTTTAAACACCGGTGACGACTTGATAATCTTTTAAAAATCAAAGATTAATAATTGCGAGCTAGTTAATAAATTTTTCAATAGCGTCAGCAATTTTATTCCCACGGGTTATCTCGAGTCACATAGTCATAGTCTATCGAGATCTTATGGGATTGTTATTTAGAATAGAAACTGCCAAAATTATTTGCGGCACAAAAATCTTAAACGACGGGAATATTCAAAGTGAAAGTTTCACTGTTTCTCGAAAACTATTAATCGTAACAGCTATTCTTCTGGTATTTCAAGTTCTAATGGAATTTATATTTGAATTTTGCGCGCCAACAATTGCATTTCAAAAATGTCCCGATGTACCAGCGATATTCGAAAATGTAAGAATCTGTTCTCGTCACTTTTAATTGCTACCGAGGAAACAGTTTACGGCGTTTTGTGGTCCACCTTGTAAGACAAAGTTCACCGAAAAGTAATACTACAAGAACTACAAATTGTCCGTCGTATTCGAGAATAGAGTTCAGAGGGAAATTTCTAAATCTCTAACCATTTCCACACAGACCAAAGAACCACCCGAAGTATAGAGTGGATGCACAGGGATCTCGAGGATTCAACATGCCCTATTACCAAAATGATTCCTGGTGCGACGAAATCATTAGAAACGAGAAATAAAAATACTCGTGCATGTAGACCGTGTGTGAAAGAAAGAAGTAAACAAAAATACACGTGCAAATAAAAGTGGAGAATGGGTAAGAACAGAATAGGTAAATATGTCGAACGTAAAAAAAGAATTAGAGAGCGGGAATGAGCTAAAAGAGAAATGAATGGATCGTGGAGTTCAAGGCTAATTCTGTTTGTTTTGGTTAGGTTAGAAGAACAGGATTGGGAAAGATATACTGTCCTACAGCAGATTTAGTTCCAAACAACGAACCGTCCTCCGTATAGTTCACCATGCACCTGTGTTTCGATTCACGTATATGAGTATGTACGTGCGTGCATGTTGCGTTCGTGTTTTTGTTTTTATTCGACTCGTGCAGTGAGATGCATCCATTTCGCGTGTATGCAAAAATTCGTGCAGAATTATTAGTGAATTTCAACCAATCTTATTGGTTACAGGCCTATCAACAGATGGAGCACTTAATGTTTCTTTTTCTATCCGACATGCACCTCTCTGAACGGACATGTCAGAAACTTTGCGTTCGAAATCTCCTGGAGCTCTTGGACAAGCCTGAGTTTTTAAAATAATTCTTATTATCGATCGTAAATGTTGAATATCAAACTTATAGATGTTTTCGGCGCTACCGTTTCGATCAATTACTAAATAACAATTTTGAGTTTTTAGATGTGGAAATACAGTTTTGCCTCGAAGCGGTTAGTGAAAATACACTGTTTGTTATATCAAAAAGAAGTTGGGTAGTTTTAAATTTCAAGGGTTAAATTATTACATAAGAAAAAGGCAAACATTTCTGGTTACCGGTTAAGTGTCAAACACCGTGTTAGTAAGTAAAGGACACGCAATGGTGCAAGAGACAGTGCGATGATATGTCATTATAGATGAATGTTAGGACGAGTGACGATCGGGAACCGATTTCGAATCGGAACGAGGATGTACGGCACACGGAACAGCCAGAAGAGTACAGAGAGACAAGGCCAGACAGAAAACGATGAAGATAGGAGAGAACACGAAGTACGATAAAAAGTCAAATGCCATTCTCGTGGACAAGCGAACACATGAGAAATAATAAAATAAATGGTAGAGATGACAGCTTAACATTATAATATTTACTGTTCTTTTTTTCAGCGAACTGGGCTCGGCGACGGTGACTGCGATAGCTCACGGTTATCTCCTTCTCGTGGCTGGCATTTTGAGGTGAACTACTTGTTTTTTTATTTTTTTCTATATACAACGTACTTCTCTATGGGGAACGTAAAGCTTCATATGCCGCCTGGCTAGTAAATACTTTGGGCTTCGAGATAATAGGGAATATAATGTTCGCGAAATGATGTTCTAATTCGGAGGTTTTGCTTGGGATTCTAACCGCGCGGACAGGGTGGTTGGACGCCATTTTGGTTCCAGGAGGACTTCCGGTTGTCAAACAACTTATACTAAAATTAATCTATTCTTGATATATAAAATAACGTTAATGGTAATAATATTAAATAAATTTGACACTTCCGGGAATTGTATGAAGCGGAAGTCGTCCTGGTAGTAACAAGTTAATTGGGACAGGTAAAATGATCGTTTTGCATATCGGTAGTAACACGGTATTTCTGTCTGGAGCAATAAAAATTGAAAGAACTCATTAATATTTATGAATATTCAATCTTGAATTTCTATATTACTTCCGATTTGCGGGTGTGGATTAATTACAAATGAACAAAAACAAGGGAACGATGATGCATGAAAGCATGGGTGTTAATAAATCAATGGAATACTCTGTGCTATGATGTTGAAAATCCTACGACAGGATCCAATAACTCGATCAGTTTGGTTTTAATATTATACCACCACCATTCAACACTGAAGTTATTCTGTTATCGCATTTTGTTCATTTTGATCGTTCTTCATGGAAGAAGTTTGTGCAAACCGTTTGATACGATCGTCGTGCAATAATGACCGAAATCTACGCGAAGGGAATTAAAATTCCATTACCCGTTGAATATGATCGTCGAGGTGCAATTTATTTTTATTCTTACAACGCGATGTATTAGCTATTGCGTGGCAGGTTGCGTCACAATTGAAACTGCGATAAGAGTAGATTTTTTGAACATGGAAGTTGAATAACAACTGTTCCAGTATGTAATGCTGTTCGTCTATTGTGTCTTGAATGTAATCGCCGTTGTCTATCCTTTTGATGAGAATTTATTTCATCGCGTGGTTCTTTGCAAATAATATTCGTTTGAAATTGTCGTTTAAGCGCATGCACAAATTTCTTCAATGGATGAGAGCCCTAGGTATGTAGTAGCCAGGTGTTCGAGACACCAAATACTCTATCCCCGCCGTGCGCCACTTATTTTCACTCCGAGCCTCTTTACAGAGGTAGAGCGACTTTGAAGTTTCAGCTATCCATTGTTTTAACTCTAAAACACTCGTTTGTTCATGCGAATCACAAATGTCGATGAATACAAAAATTGATACGAAATTGATGTCTAAGTATATACAGAGGTTAAGAGGGTACACTCGTTTCCAGGATTGGAGGGTTTTTTCAGTAGTCAAAAGCGCTAGATAAAAAATCAATCTAGGTCGCAGTCGCCCTCAAAAGTCCTATTTTTTCGTTTACGTAATTTGCATTATTCGGCAGCATGTAGCTGTCGCAGTTTTATGAAAATAGCTACATGCGCAGCTTTATGCTTCCGAATAATGCAAATTTCGCTGCCGAATGATGCAACTTACGCCTCGTAAACATAAAAATAGGATTTTTGAGGGCGTCTGCGGCCTAGATTGATCTTTTGAAGGCGCATCCCGCACCCTAGCAATCCTGGAAACGAGACTGCCCCCTTAATATCCAAATATTATAAATTTCAGGTCATTCCATAGGTAACGCGAATTTCCTTTCATATTTTACAAAATTTGCGTTCGTTATGGGATGACCTAGTATGTATATTCTATCTAGTAGTGAACTTGAAATTCACTTGAGATCATCAAAATGTCGCACATTTCGGTCAATTATAATTTGCTCGTTTGAAGACTAGATATTTCATTGTCTGCAAACTTAGCCTTTGTTTTATCATGGTATAGTGGATTGTTGAACACAAAGAGGTGGACACTGAAACTTCTATGGCGAGGCAAGAATCTGATCCGGCTCGAATGAAGCTTTAGTACCTGCGTCTAGAATGATGTCTCCCACGTCTCCGTAACCGTCGGAGTCATCGTAGTCACCGCCGGCGGACTCCAGAATGCCGGCATGCGGAAAAGTGTCTTCAGGATGTTCACGCAGCCATTGGACATTACCTAATGTTCCTTTGTTGGCGGACCTGCACCCGAACCACCAGTACGCCGTCGACCTTGGGAACGCTGGGTCGGCAACATCCACCTGAGGTTTCATTGACTCATTTCAATTCAAATTCGAATTTTACCCAGTTTTTGTATTGTCTGCTTGAAGACTAAATTCACTGACGAACAAGACCGAAATTTTCCTCGATTAGATCAAACAATATTTCACGATTGTGAGAAGTGAACATTTTAATCGGTTAAAGAAGACTCCAAAGACGCAGCAGCATTAATGACTTTTACCTTCAAGTAGACGATGTATTAAGAGAGATACAATTTATAGAGTAGACTAGTATAATGAACATGAATGAAATACTAACGCTGAACGACCTGTCCTGGAACCGGTAGTAGGCGTCACCTTTGAAGAAATACGTATAACCGCGATAGACGATCGATGCATCGAGATTATCCGGAAGACCCTCCCAATTCGAGATCAGTTTAGGATAAGTGTTCTTCACTGGTGGTTTTTGTGCTGGGTCGAACCTCCAGAACTTGCTGCCTTTGTAGAAGTAGATCTTGCCGTTTCCGGTCCACACAGTCACGGTGTCGATGTTGTCTGGAATTCCAGTGAAACCCTCGCTGATTTCCTTCGGGTAATCCCCGTCCATTCTCCTGCCAACGTATCTCCAATATTTCGAGCCCTGTGGCAAAGAAAATAATTACTCTCATCGGTCACCGAGTCACGATAATCGTTGCATTCCAAATTTCTGTTTGGTCTTGACCTTCGGCTATTCGTTCTCCATTGTGTCGCAAGGTTGCTGTAGATCAGCAAGAGTAGTAACAGCAAAAGGGTTGATCTAGTTTTACTTTGTTCGAAACACTTTGTTGGCAAACCATTTGACTTTCTCACCTTGAAGAAGTATGTCTTCCCGTTTTTATACGTGAACGCTGCGTCTATGTTTCCTGGCAGACCCTTCCACGAGTTCGAAATCAGCTTAGGGTAGCCGACTGCCACTCCATCCGCTGTCAGTCTCCAGTAACGATCGCCTGCAGTTAGGTAGAACACTTAGAATTGACTTTTCAGTTCCGATTCTCGGAGTTCAGTGTCTCTGCTCGATATTTTCTGTTCCTTTTAATATAATAACAAACAAACAGCAGAGTTGTACGCACCCTTGAACACATATATATGTCCCTCCGCGGAATTGAACATGGTGTCCACCTTCGGATCCGTGCAAAGTTCACTATCCTCTTCACTGGGTGGTGCAGAGGTGGTCGTGCCGAATTTCGGTCCATTTGGAATTCCGGCGGAATTTGTGGACTTTTTCCCGTATAAAGCCTGAAGCATGATCAGGTTCAAGTTACATGTAAATTCTAAATTCGATCAGACTTCTTCCATCTCATCTTTTTCAGTGTTTACCTGAATACCCTGGACATCGTCGTCGTCTAACCGGAAGTAGGGCTCGTATCCACGATAGAAAGGTGCCATCAAGGCCGATTTCACATCGCTGTGACTCAAACCGAGGGAATGACCGAACTCGTGGGCTGCCACTTGGAAGAGATTGGTTCCGCGAAAACTGTCGATGGTCCATTGTTCTGCATCGTCGAAATGGGCGTCGCCGCCATAAACAGGGAAATAAGCGTGGGCCAATGTGCCACCGGGTCCATCGAAAGGGTCTCCGTCACCGTGCTCGCCCTTTTCGAATCTGATCTCGATGTGGACCTGAAATTCAATAACGAGTGTTCGTACAGATAATCTTTTTAATCAGCATGTTAGGAGCAAACAGTCAAATCTGCGATCACAGAATCAATACCGAAGAAACTACGATTCATTGCTGGATTTTCAAATATTTTTCCGATTTCGTTACCTGTCCAGACTTCTTCTGAATGAAGACGAGGTCGGTATAGTCGGACCACACTTTGAACGCTTTGCTCAGCTCGACGTCGACCTTCTGTTGCGGTAGATTTCGTGGGTACTTGCTGATCTTGTAAGTCAGTTTCTTCACACGCCATCTTGATCCTGTGCAAACACAACGGTGTATTAAAACAGAATTATTCATTACATGCTACAATTATTTCCGATACAAAAAAATCATCAACTCGTCGCGGAGAATAGACTCGAGAAGATTGCCTCGTCATTGCGACAAGAATCTATTATCCACTGTTGAAATGACAGATCCAGCAAGGTTTCAGTGACCAAGGTCGAGCGTGATTAACAGTCGCTGTTATTAAAATTGAAAAACGCGTGCAGGCGCCGAAGCCTAGATCCTTTTGAAACTTGTTTATGTTCACTGAAACGTGTATCGAGCTATTTTGGTCCCATTCATTGTTCTGTTATATAAAAATGTCCCAAAAACCATTTCTCAATAATCGACATTACGCAAAGCGTCTGAATGGGAGTTCCTTTCTCTTGATCGAACTCAGATCATCAAACTTCACAGTTTCTAGTATACGTACGAGAATGTGGCTGTTTTACGCTTACCAGGTCAGAATCGATGATTATGACTCGAAAAAGCAGGAATTCTTTAAGGCCGTTCCGTATGTACTGCTGGGCAATCTAGTGGGTCATAGTTAGCCCAGTATTCGCATATTATGCGAATAGAATACGTCGGATTTACGCATCGGCGATCTTGTCGCCGCGGGTTCACTGGGAACGAGGAATGCTCGCGCGAGGTTCAAAGTCACGGTTAGAACCGATCGAACCCGTCGAGGATTCCTTCCCAGTTCGATCGGTACCGAATCATCGGTTTCAAGAACGTGCAGCACGCCGATGATTCGTTTTCCAAGAAGAAAAGCCGCGTGATTAATTAACCCGCGCTGTTACGGAAAGTTTGCGCGATTCGACGCTAATTGGCGTTACCTGCGGTCGAAGGGTAATTGCTCGATGACTTCAGACGATGAAAGTCCCGGAGGAATTGCCTCCGAGACAATGGAAATAACGTCCTAACATTCCATAACGTTTTTGGACAATTTTTTGATACTGCAGTTTGTTGGACAATTCATGGTTCGCATGGGTCGGTAATAGAAATTACAAAAGGATGAAATTTATTGTAATTTTGGTGATCGATCAGCTGAGTTTACCAAGTAACGTTTTAAACGTAAACCTTTCGTGTATTGGTATATTATATTGGTGTTTTGTAAGTAGTAATGCAATTTAGATAGAAATTCAACTGGAGAAATTGTTGCTTGAACGAGGAAAGGTTTCATTAGGTTGCAGGGAAATGTATTTGGAGCATTTTCGACGGTTAAAAAATGCATTCGGAGCAACCAGCGAATAGCTGCTATACAGATGCGCATGACCTGTTTAGGGTGACTGGTTCTATACTGACTATAATGAGGCAGGAAGTTAAAAGTAACACCGTGTTGCTAAACATTTTTCCACCGTGAAAACAGTCTGCCGCAATACCGTGTCATTAAACCGTTCACAATTCTTGTGAAGTCACACTTTTTACGGCTATTAATTTTTGGCAATGCTAAACGGATGATTTCTAATGCAAACAACTGAAGGATCGCAATTTTTTATAAAAATCACAATCCTTATCGTGCCAAATATTTTTCAAAATATTCTATTCTTTTCCACTTCAACCATTAATTTTAATTCAATTTCAACTACACTACATTAAACGCAGATATTTATTGAAAAAACTCTACTTCGAGGAAATATGATTTTAATCGTTATTGACTTAGTGGGACATTGATTATTCAAGGAAATCGTTCCTTTTAATTGAACTTCTGTTTCGTAATAGTAGTCATTCCCGAATGATAAGCCATTTCATAATTCTAGAGAGTCTCGACTATTACATAATTTTGATAATTATTATCGTTGAACACGTTTAAGGAGCCGCCAAACGAGAGCGGTCAAGCAATGATTAGTTCCTAATTCTGGTCTGTGTGAATACGTAACAACGGTGATCGATTAGATAATCGAATAATCGATCAAACGTTATGTCACATGTATTTCGACCGGCAAAAACCCAACAGACAGTAATTCGTTATAACTAGACTGCGAATTTTGTTCAATTTATTTAGACAATTTTTATTTCGCATAAAGATCCGCAGTCTGGTTGTAACACCGTTCGATCAACGAACATCAGATTCGTTTTATTTTCGATTCTATTTACCTTGAAGAGCGTACCGCTTCGATCGTCCAAATCCAGCGCCAACTTTGTCTTTAACACCACATCTTGGCAGTGCCATCAATTTGAACGTTTCGTTGTCGAATTCGCCTGGAAAATAAAAAAGTTACGTTACTATCAAGTAGTCCCCTTTTCTTTTGAAATTTTCTAAGGAGTCGAAACTTGCAGAAGTTTTCTAATAACTCAAGTAAACTGAAACGTGGTGTAGTTAAATAGTCAATAGGAATTACTATTCTGATAATAGTAATCCCGTTTACAGATTGTAAAAATTTGTAGAAAGTATTGTACAATTATATAGATGTTTTTATTTTTATATCACACTGGAGCTATTGATGATGCAGAAAAGAAAATTCTGATTTTCTGCGGACATTTCGAGTGTGACTAGAATACTCTACATTTGCATAAACATCTGCTACGTAATGGTTTATATCATAGAAACCGTTCCTCTGAGAACATACGAGAATATCCTGAACGCGTGTGTCCTGTTCGATCATTCTTAATCAAATGCAAGAACATCTTTACGAATGTTCCTCTAACGCCACAATTTTCACACAAACATGTATTAATAAGCGTGCGACTGCCATTCGCGTGACCATAGAACGCATATACTAGACTTGTCTTCACGTGATGTGGCTAAAGCCAGTTATACACTTCAGCTAGCTCAAATTCCGATTATCTTTAAACATAATTAGAAAGAATCGCAAACGAAAGTGCAAAACATTCGACTTGGACTTTCATGGAAAATTCTTCAAGAACTACTTCATGAATTCTTTTCCTTTATCTTCATTTTCTGAACTTACATTTCTCCAAAACACTGTGTGTACATCTTATATGTATATCATAATATTCGTTTATCATTTAATAGTCTTCGCCAATCTATTCAATTCAATTCTATTCGTTTAATTTCTTCTCAGATTGTAATATTTATTTGATAGGGCAGGTCTGTAAAAGTTTCGTACTTTGGAAATTTTTGTGCATTCTGTGTGCAGTGATCGTCAGCATTCTGTCAGCACTGAACAAAATTCATTCATGGCAGAGTCATCTCCTGCGCTCAAGTGCGCGAACGACTTAAGGTTGTTACACGGTCCGCATATTATGCATATACGCGTTCGAGTTACGTTGATGCATATGCACCGCGATACAAATGTAGCGCGCACGTGCACGGAAGATCGCGGATGGAAAACAGAGCGTGCGGTAAAACTTCGAGATCGATAGATGAGAATCTCAGGATCTAAACTGGCGCAATTTGATGCACTTTGCCGTGCTTTGAAATCAAATTACTCGGTCCGAGCATCTTATCCACGAATCAACCTTCAAGATGGATTTCCATTATGATTTACATCGATTCGTTACAAAAATTAATTGTTTTACGAAAAATTTTCCGTGTCACTGCTTTTCGGAAATCGCTATTAAGAAAGCAACCGGTAATTTTCAAATAAAATTTTGATTGCACGCTTTGTGTTTTGCAACGATAGCGAAACTGATTTGTTTGCGACACTCGATTTTAGTCACTGAAAGGGACAGACTTTCTTTCTCTCTTGCAACAGGCAATCGTTCGATCACGTGCGATTTCGTTGTGTTTTTTCTTCGTCCGAACGATCTCTCGATCAGGATCTTTCAACACATCTTTTTCTTGTAGATGGCTAGCAACTGTTCCAATGCGGATAACAATGTACCGGGACTAGAGAGCGAGCGGCGAACGTGATGATATTCAACGGTACTAGGAAGCGTGGAATGATGATGCCCGCGACACGCGAAGATTACTGTCAATAAACGCGTCTCATCTCGAATAATACCGCCACCGGCGGTGTACAATTTCATAGTTAGATCATTCTTCCGTTCACCTTCGTTTTTTATTGGCGACCATCGAATCGCCACTTCCGACCGTGGATGCTCGTTGAAACCGTTTGCTGGTCATTCTGTGAACTGTGAACGCAGCAACACTATTTTAATACTTTGCCCACCGACAGTCATTTCGTACAAAATATTCTGGCCGAAAGACGGATGAAGTAACACAGTCAGGAAGTAGAGCTCCTTTCTCGGTGAGGTAATTTTCTCGATTTCGCGATAATCGATGTGTTCGATGTTTCTTCTTACGGAATAAATGACTCGCTCTGGCCCTAGGTCCCATTTTCTATCGTGGGAAAAAAAGTTGCGTGGCTTTCTATCCACCGATACTAATGGGGAACAGATTGCAGTCACACTCGATGTAAGAAGTTGTTGCGAGATTTGAATAGTTTTAGGAATCTGTCGATTGCGTCTGCTAAGAGTAATAACAAATATTTCGTGATCGTCGAGTGTGCAGTTTTTCTTTTTTAGTACTCTACCGCGGCTCTTCTTCGAATGCATTCATTACTTTAATTGTTCTTAATTGGGCTACCTTAACGAAGTTTAATAGCACCGGCGCGGCATAATGGTCGGTATTTGTGTTAGTATTGCGTTAGTATTGTCTGATATAGCATAAGAAAATGCTTCTAATCACAAAAAGCTCGTGTTAAAATTTTCATCCAGAGTTTAATCGTTTGAATTTTTCATTGAATTAATTTGAAATTGAAGATATAGGCAAGGTTGAATTTCAATCTGAATTGGAAAGTTTAAAAGATTTGAATTTGAATATTTCAAAAATTTGGGTACACATTAATGAGCCATTTGACTAAAGAGTTTGCGGCCTTTAATTAGAATCAGAGATTCCACAGCAGAAACGTGCCCCAGTAACAAGGTCGCAGTGTGAGTCACTTTTTAAGCGCCAGTGGTAGATGTGTTGCATTTCACCGAACCCTGACTCATGATTCACGGTTATCATTTCAAATCAAAAAGGGGCTTCCCCTTCCTATTTTACATAATTTCTTCACTGTTATATTCTCCCTACGAAACAGTTCCACAAATGATAACGTATGCTCTTCCTCGAGTAACAACGATGACACAGAAAGGAGCAAAATAATTTTCACGATTTTTCTAATATTGAAATACGTAGATCAAATTAATGTCGTCCAATGAAAAATAATCGAATATCAAAAGAAGAATTCTCCATGACGCCACAAAAACTCTCGATGCGCTGTCCGTTCTTCGAATCGCCTATCGCTAATTCGTCTATCAGCCACTCTAACTCGTCCGTCATTCTGATAACGCGTTATCGCTATGTCGTTTACCGTCGAATTTCCGACAAGTCGCGATCCCGCCGGAAACAATAATAATTTGTTTCTTTGTTCGGCCGTGGCGAGGCCTGTTGTTTGCCGTCTCGACCGGACGGTGTGTCAAGGCCCTCGAGCCTTGGCAATGGTTGTCCGGTGACGCTTGTATCAACAGCTTCTACCCGCTAAACGATCCTCGAGGGACACTCAGACGTTTGTTTGCGGATCGTCCATTTTCCATGGTTTTTTGCACACGACGAACATCGCCGTGCGTTTTGATCGCGGACGAAGTTGCGCGTCCGGTCCTCAAGGTCTAGAAATTGAAAAATCCGCTCTTTATTCAGAGCCGGTTCGTCGTCTACCGCGAAGAAGGTGCAAGCGCATGTTTTTATCCCTCGCGAGCAGATCCCTCAGATTCTTAGAATCCATAGAGTAATTTCCTCTTCGTCGTCCATTCGCTCTCGAATCGCGAGACGACTTTTGCAATGTTAGTATGCAAACGTTGACCCAGTCCTGTGTACTGCTCCTTTTTCTTTCAATATGCTCTTAGAATAAAATTATGCTAGATTTATTTGCATTTTTCTTCTTGTTCTGCAAACTACTTCCAAGTGTATCCCTTTAACCCCTTGCAGCATAACAACATTTAGAACTACTAAATCTGTAGGCTATTAATTCCCTCGAGACTCAAGTCAAATTCTATTTTACTCTCTTTTCGTCTTTAGATCTCATTTAATATCATCATAGTAGTTTTACAAGCCACATGTACTTGTGAATGATTTTAGTCAGTCGTGACGACTGTTGTGCGGACTCGACTAGTGATTTACAATTTCGTTACGCGGTTTGGCCACCTGGTTTCCACGTTTGCCGATCCTTCTGTTTTCGTTACACAATACCAATGAAGCATAGTGATTCGATCTTTTGATCGTTCGGTCTAATCTACCATTCCTTTCGGACTGATTCCCAGCAGGGTTTTCTCTCGATTCAACCCGGCATGATAATAGTTCCCGTGAAGAGGTATGACGTACGCGTCCTTTGACGTATGGGAAACGACTTTTGGAATCGGACTCTGATACGGTGCGTGATATCTGTCGATATATTCGCTATCTGTAGTAGGACACTTTTATGTTCGACATAAACTGTCTGTCAGGTGACGAATTTCTGGTCGAATTTTAGCATTAGAGTTAGTCAAACTGTCTCAGATTGTTCGATTCTGTTCAAGATCTTGTCCGTGCTCAAAAATATTTCTTGACAGAGATTCACCAAAATTCGAGTTCGACTGTAATTATGCCGATTCCGCAAATTTGATGTGCCGATGGGAGGTGCAGTGAGTCAGCCATCGGCGGGACACTGAATGAATGCATCCTCCGTAATGATTCATGGACCGAGCACCCACATGAACCATTAAACTCAATTAGTTAAATATAAGACGGCTAAGCGATCGCAAGGACGCGTGAAGTTTAACCGATCACGAACACACCACGAGATCCGCGAGCTTCGCGCTCTTCGACAGTTATTTATCGCTATACTGCGGATTTTATGCATAAATTATTACACTCATTTATTACGTCAGTCCGGCGGTTTTTCATAAAAAAATATCCAAAATGCAGAACGTACAAGACTCTGTCCTCAAGGTCTGGGTTAGGTACTTGTATTAGAAAATCAATCCTGTGACTCTAAATTGTATTTTTTCTTTTTCGTCTTCCGGAACTATTCAGGATTAATAATTAAATTAGAAGATTAATTCTGTGAATGTAACTCACACCTCCGACAAGATTCGAGTTACAATAAGCGAGCTCTGCAAGCCAGAATTTTTTAGGAAGTAGTCTAGGAAAAGAGAAATGATTTCTGCACTGTTTTGTTCTTCCGAAAGCAGAAGAATATGCAGGTTTGATGCTTTGAATAACATTTCGCATTGGGGACGAAACGCTCCTTTCCTTTCCCTCCTCTCTTTCATATTTATTTAGAGCTCCCACAGTTGGTTGCAACCTGTGCGCGGGTCGCGTGCTCACCTGTTATATTCAATCCTGCGAAAGACTGAAATTCGGCGACCGCTTTGGACAGCGCGTCCTTGGATATAATTCCGCCACTCGTTGGATTTATAGGTTGCAAGTAGCCGAATTGAGAGAGGTAGTTCTGTAACAAGAAAATGATTTTCCATGTAAAACACAGTCCGAAAATACGCGAACAAGGATAAAATAGGTTCATCCTTTCGAATAATCTCAGACAGAACGATACAAAAATGATAATTGTTTTTCTTGCATGAGCTGTGTTCAAACAACGCTATTGTCGTAACCCATTAACATTCCTTGTATTCGATTTCCATTAATTGCCATTAACCATCTAGCAAGATGCATCTTCTACCCCTTAGGCGATCATCGTTTCGTAACAAAAAGGGTCTATCCACTGAATCACGTTCTTTTGTTTAAAAAAAATATTGAAATGTGCATTAAGAAAATATTCCGACGACTAGTGACTGTAATACACAAAGTGGAATATGTTGCACTCGGTTATAATAGAGCTAAAGCGCTGACTAATAGTTCAACAAATTATATTATCCTTGGATAGGACTCGAGGAAAACGGAAACACGTATGCGTCGCGCGTTCGATTCGCCGGAATATTAATTGTCTTCGCTGGATGCGGTTAAATAACAGTATCATACCGCAATTCCGTCATCGGCAGGGTCAATCGCCCCGGGAATCGCCACTCGTCCCATTCGTAGTTCAAGAACGCGCGAAATTTACCGGTTTGATGATTCGTCCCGTCCCAAGTAATTCTTTTGTTACTTTACAAATTAAACGGCAGGTTATTAAGCAAAATAAAAACGGTCTGTACCACTTGCAGGAAACGGGAACAAAAATTTTTGCTCTCGATAATTCTCCTAAATTGAACATCATATTGTTTATTATAATGTGTGTGACTCACTGTCTAATTATCTTTCTGCACACAGGTTTTCGTCTTCGTCTCCATTCACAAATCATGTAACAATCAGAAATTGCATAACCGACCGGAAGCGACAGAGTTCAAGCGGCGTCTCACAGTCATCGATGCACTAAATAGTGTGCTGAAGCGTGGTGCCACATGATGAATCACTATCCACACATCCGCGTCAGTAGATCATCATGAACCACCGGCAGCGCAGGCTGTAACCGTAAGTAAGCCAACGCGAAGCTGCGTGATCTCCATAATCGTGTGTCGATAAATTATAAAAATCGTCTGAAAAAGTATTCTCGCAGCCTTGTTTATTCAGCAGCATAGTAAGTGTGAAGTTATGCCGTGAGTCATCGCGTGAGCTGCCCGACTCGAGTGCAGCGGATAAAGATGCAGCTTGCCGGTGCACTCTCGGCAGTGCATCTTTTCTTGTATTTGAAAAGCTCGAATCCGCGCGGCGAAGCCTTGAATACTGCTGATTCATCGTCGCAAACGGACAAAATCTGTTCGAGATCGTTTTTTCCCCATTCATGTCCGAGTACCGTGTAATTGCTCTTGGGACGCGGTTCTTAATTCCGCGTTGTCGCGGGACACGCAATCTTGAGTCGATTTTGGAAAACAACCGTAAAACGGACTGCCGTATCCATGCCAGAAAATTGCTTCTATATTGTTCTCGGTATTGTCGTGTTCTTTCACGCGTTCCGACTGATGTTTTTACAATTTATTTCGTGACTCATCTACATTAATTTTTATATTGTTCTCCGTTATTTGTATACACATAGTGTTTACGGATTTACTGTCCAGGAAAGATTTCGTTGGTTTCCGACCTTGTGGATGTCGGGAGATCATTGAATGATCATGGAGATCATTTAGAAAATTGAAGGTCGCCTTCGGACTTGTATCTCGTGCAGGCACTTTTTGGTAAGTGATTTGCGGGATCAGCAGCGAGTTCCCGCGAAAATCGCGGCGAAAACCTGGGATCATGAGTCACCGGCGGGTTTCGTCGGGTAATTCAGTGTCAATGATTCAAATCGACGGTTCCGCGTCTTACGAATCTCGTAATCTCGAAGAGCGACGGACGTCGACGGCGCGGCTTCCCGGAACGCCGCGATTTTTCTGAATGAACGTAAGCGGGTCTCGTAGTATCCGTGCGCGCGCGTGTGTCACGCGTGAATGGACGCTCCTTCCTTGACGCCCTCGTAACAGGATCGCCACGTGTTCTCGGCCGACACACGCCGCGATTCGTACGCTCGGAACAACTGTGACACGCTGACTCACCGATTAGTACCTGTTCCTTTCTTTTTTACTCGGGATTTCGATCGTGACGCGGCACGATGCGATCGATTGGCGAAATCGACTCGCGGAACGCCGCGGATCTTCCGTGTTTCTTCCGGGAACTTCCGGAAACCGATGGCTCATTTCGTGAGCGACATTTTTTCGTTCCATGACATTGCGATTCATTATCGGATCCTTTAACACTAAACCTACCGATCACTAAAAGCGATTCAAATGTTTTAGCTTACAAAAATAACAAAGCTCTATTTATTTATTTATTTATGCTTGGATAAAGAAATTTATCGAATCAATTTCCATGTTAGCAACTTCGTGATTTCAATAATTGTATGATGAAACATATAAAATCGGTCATCTAAACCGGCAGTGATAGGTTTAGTGTTAAAAATGGCGTGCTGGTTATGAAAATACAAAATAGGTAACGCTGCCGCGATGTTAATAACGGGTGTCAAGGTTTCGGTATCATAAATATTCGATTGTGGAAAAGATAGCGATTGTAAGTGGAGATCTTTCCTGCATCAAATGCATTTATGCACGAAAGGGAACATAAAGGAGACCTGTGAAACGATCCGATGCAAGCCGGCTCGACTCGCGTGGGCGATCGTAAGAGGATCATCCTGATTGCTGATGAGGCTCCATAGCCAGTTGGAAATCGCGAGGAATCGTGTCCAGCTAATTTTATACGTAGTTAGGGTGTGTCGTTACTGATTCTGCTGCTAACCGGTTTGCCCGGAGATCAGAATCATCCGGGTGCTGATCGATTGCACCGTGGAAACACATTCGAGACATCGGCGCTTGGCTAGAAACTCGTTTTGCTCTAATCAGCATACTGATTAGAGCAAAAACATTATTATTTCCTTTTCATTTACGTGGGCTTTTAGGTAACGTTGTCGTTAGTGATGGTTAGACTGCGTATCTTTATGCAAAATAAAAAATGTTCCTATTGATTGCAGAACACAGGAGTCAAATAAAAATTGCATTCTTCTTTTAATTATCCTATTAAGCTGAAACTAACACATTGATGTCCTGAAATATTTTTAACATGACCATTGATTTAAATTGTACGAACCCATTTTTGTCATAAATGCATAAAATCCGCAGTCTAGTGATAGTATTCGTTCATTTCTACAGTGAATGCTTGATATTTTTATCAGTTAATGTTCTTGTAGAACGGGATGAGAGACGGGAGCGTCTTTAATTCTAATGACGAATCACGAATTCTGCGATGACTGCGTGACGAATCGTGTGATCAATCCTTGATCAATTCTCGATCTCGCTTGCGTACGAAGCAGCAAGAAAAATTCTGTTAGCGAATTAACGTCTAAAAACAGATTCGAGACAGGAAACGCAGCAGTCTCTGGAATTGAAAATTACGGGAGGACGGGCTTGCAATTATGCAGCACGTGCTGGTGCACTGTGATGCCGCACAGCACGTGCATTGTCGTGGGTTTTTCGCGAAATTGTTACTGTCTTTGATCGGTCTACGGCTTTTGCGAATTTTTTATCACCGGTTTCTGCTTCTGTTCCCATTGTTCTGTTCGGAGTCTTGCGATTTTTTAACACTGAACTTACCGACCTTCAAAAGTAGTCGGTACATGTCGCCTTATAAAAATAACAAGATTATATTTATTGAACTTTGTGCGGTTCATATTACTCGTATAATATCTGCGCTATTAAATATATTTATTTAATCATGTGCCATGAAAGCATCTTTATCATTTGACCGGTGGTGGTAGGTCATTCGTGAGTGTGTTATTAGTTTTCTAAATATTTATCAAAGAAAAATATGAACCCTTAATTTGCAATTTCTGCGCGTATCTCAATAAATTCATAGTGACTTTCCTAAATGGTTGACTTTGTATTATTGTAAGGATATCTCTAGAACAGAAATTATGGTAAAGTTAGGGTGGCAGTCTGCGTGGTAATTGCGGTTCGATGCGACGTGGGAGGCTCGTGACAAAGGGGTGGCACGCGAACTGCTAGAAAAAATTTTTTCCTTTTCCCGGCTAGTAATCCTCGCGAATTTTACAGAATCGATAATCGCCGCCGTTGACGTAATTACTGTGCCGTGGGCACGATACGTTTTACGTTCCTGGCTACCTTGAGAGCCACCTCCGAACGAGAAACGTGCTGCGCTAGCGATAATGCGATTTCAAATTACGGGGCACGATGCTGTCGGCTTAATATGCCGGCCTTCGGGATTTTCATAATTTAAACGCCGATAGCGATGGAATTTCAGGCTACCAGGAACCGGACATCGATGAAATCCTTGCGCATTTCACTCCTTTCAATTCCTTCTCGTGAAACGTTAGTAAATTTACTGACAACTCGAGCTCCATTTTAAGTATGTACTACATCGAACAATATCTTTTTTCCAGTTTAAACAAGAAAATTGAATTACAAGTTCTTTCCTTGTTTGCCGTATGATATAGTATTTCGATCCACAAGCACAATTTACAATATGATTAAGGATATATTGTACAATATTGCTTTCAATTTATTCGATGAGTCACAATGGTTTGAACAGTTAATGGGTTTCGTTCGGTTCGAGATAAGAGAAAAATATGAGGAAGAAGAAAAAAAAGGTGTTGCTACAATAGAATCCAACACCATTTTATCAATGATGCATTTGTGTCGCAGGTGCAACTATAATTGCTCCTTTCATGCCACTATCGACCACTTGTTCTCGCTCGGAAAATGATTCTACGGCTCATTAACTACAAGATTCGTGTGCACGACACGTGTGCAATAATCGAAACAATTTTTGTCGCGTTTAACTTTCAATTACTCGCATATAATATTTACAATCCGAGAACCGAATATTAGTTTAATTGCTACATCGTCGTTCTTTGCTTTCGTTACGAATCAAGTTTGTTTAGTTGTCTTTCACGGTTCGATTCGACAAACATCACGAGTCAGCTCGGTCTCTTCAGGAACTTATTACGTCTAAGCAAGCACGTTTATCAGAAGTTTGTACCCGAGCACGGATAAATGAATCACGCAGCAGACAAATAGCGAGTTGAAACTATCGCTTCACCGACGCACGCTTGCATAAAATCGACGGGGTCCACCGTATCGCGTTCACCTGTCGAAAAGTTGACATTCTGATTGGAAGAGTTATCGGAACTGACGTACGGCCGGTTTCCATGACCTGAATCCGAACTCGCACGGATTTCGTGCTTCCGGCGAACATACGTCGCCTCGCAGTCATGGTTTTCTGTTTCTCTTTCGTAATGATCTTATCTGTCCCGTTTAGTCGCCCCCGAAACCATTGTTACAGTCGTGCACACGTAACCGTAATAACTACACCGCTGATCATTATGATTATTCGCTTTTGTGGCGCACGAAAACCCTCGGAGACAATACATTTCAAGAGCGACCGAGATTTAGTGCGACTCCATTTTGTTTCTCGGGGAACCACTACTCGGACAAACCAACTTTTGTTTCTTCGAAATTTCATCTAATCTAGAAAACAGCTGCGGCGAAGTCTGATAAATCATATAAAATGTTTTTCCACAATGAATTTTGCCAGAATTTTTGTTCCTAACCTAGTAATCTAGTAATATTAATTACGCACACACCGAGGCAATTAGATTGTTTCTACAATTTTCCTTTTTCCTTCCTGCATCAGTCTGAACTTTGTGCCTCGCAGTTTAGTTACAACTATTACATTTCTTTAAACAATCTGTCTGCTATCATGTCGCTGTTGTCACACGACAGCCGAGCAGAAAAACTGCATAATACGCGAAGTATGAGCAAGGTTTAGCCACAGGTTGTTCCAACTGCTGATCCAGAGGAGCACAGAGAGAGAGAGAGAGAGAGAGAGAGAGAGACGGTCAATAAAAGTAAGAAATTAGCACGAACATTTTCAGCGAGGCGATAACAATGTGCTTTGAATTTCCAAACATCTCCCCGATCTTTCCCCGGATAGAAATATAGCAGGTTCCTGCTGGAACGAGTACAAAGTGGTATGTTAAACTATTCATCGTCGGTATAGCGTGTGTGCCGTGTCTCCGCCAGTGAAAGGCTGTTAGAGACGATTATTATCGAACAGGCCTAAAAGGAATCTGCGAGTCGGACGACTCGATCGATTTTTAGCAGAATTTCTGCGTAGGTATCGCTTGATGAATTCACTGGTGCAGTAACGGACAGAACCGGGTAACTGGGTCAACCGATGCATCAACCAGCGACCTTTACGATTAGCAGATAGGTATCCGAGACACCTGAAAGGCCAAACGTTCCGGCCGAATGCAAATTCCCGCGCATCCGAAATCCTCATAAGCGGCGCGCCGTTTAAATGTCGCGGGGAATCACCCTGGCGCGCGCCATCATACTATTTCCTAACACGATCTCCCCCGCGATATCGCGCGATCTCCTCGAAGTGAGATGTTCAGCGCTTGATCTATTCGATAATTAGATTCTAATCTGCATGTAGTCGCAGTGCACGGAGATCTTTCGAGACAAGTACATCTTTACATTTAAATTCTGTTTTTTCACAATTGACACAAACGAATTATTGGGACACAAAACTAATGGGTTCGAGGCTAGCATGGCGAGAAACTTTCCTGTCCGATAAATCCCAAACTGCCCTCGTGTCAGCACTCTATTAGTCTGTCACGACTCCATTAAAGTCGATCGAATACGGCACGCGTAATGCCGTCTAATGCGATCGGTTTGATAACGATTCCACGGCTGTGTGCCGCGTGAAATGACTCCTGATAGTCCCGTCTGTTTACCAGAGCGGAGCTTGTTATCTGATCGCGTTATCGCCGATAACGAGCGAAGCGTGCCTTTCCAGTGAAATGTAACGCGTCCACAGCGGGAAACCAGCGAAAAATGTGTCACCTGGAGCGAACGAGAGCCGACTAGACTTCTGCTCGCGTCTTTCCACACATTAATTCTTAGCCGAGCGGTATACATACTTGTTTCGCATTTCGTGCGAGCACGGAGCGTGACTCACGGCCTTAAGGGCCACCGGATGCATAAGGTATGATGCACGGTCATCTGGAATCGCGACACGTTTGCTCGACCGGCTTAGGAACTAGGTCCTCGCCGACATTTCGCCCTGCAACCACCGGTAAATATGCTGCCGGATATTCGATTTTGATCGGGTTCGCAGCATGATTTTCTATCATTGTACGTTATTAACAATTTTTTTTTTCAACATATTTTTAGAATCTTTTCTTCTCGATGCACGTAGTGGCACAGCTACCGATTTTAATTCGCAGTCACCAGCTGAATTGCATGGTGCTTCTGAAACATGGTTTTGGATCGGCGTGAAAATGGGTCGATTTCCAACCTTTTCAGAGGACGATCTTTTATTATAACGAGGCCGGCAGTGAATGTAATTTTCTTCAACGTTAGAAATTTTTATAACGCATTTTTAGAGTCGTTTCTTGGTGATGCGTTTAGTAGAACAGCTACCGATTTTAATTTGCAGTCACAAGCTGAGTTGCACGGTGCTTCTGAAACATGGTTTTGATCGGCGTGAAAATGGGTCGATTTTCAACCTTTTCAGAGGACGATCTTTTATTATCATAAAGTTGGCAGTATGTGCCAGTTCGTTTCTTAGTTAGCAATTTTTTTAACGCAGTTGCACAGTCGTTTTTTAATTTGCAGTCACAGGCTAAGTTCGACGACGCCTCTAATAACGACAGCAATGCAGGTGAACTATTTTATATACATAGGAGAATAACGCTGATGATGCAAATGGATTAGTTTTCCGGATCTAATTTTCCCTTATCTCCGAGCTCGCGAACGATATGCATCGTCAAGCGCATTTAACGGTGCAGCAACGAGTGCACGGAAGGATCTGTCAGCCGTGGAAAGGCAAAAGGTGCACAGGTATCGAGTAGCGACCCCGACCTTGAAGAGGTCTTTGTCGACGCACACGACATCAGTATTCAACGCCCTCGCATCTTCCTCCGGCCGCCTCTTGAATACAAATAGCGATCTCCCGATCGTCTACCGTAGCTTTGTACGGCCGCACAATATATTTTCACGTTAATGGCCCCGCGATTCCCTTTGTACCGATGCTGCTTTTTTTCCACCGTAGAGAACAGCGACAACATCCACGCCGATCGACCATTTTATCGTTCCATCGTTCCATGTGTAATTCTCCACACGATTCTCTCACACCTTGTCCAGGCCGATTCGATACTCTCGATTACGATCGAACAGTGATGAGACAACACTCGAACTTTTCCGATCATTCGCAGTTCAAACACGAACGTGATAAATAGATTCAAATGATTTCTCTTGGTTCTTCCATCGATTACAGAATTCTTTCACAGCATAAGTAGAAGCAACATAATATTCATTTTTCTTCACACAATAATTTCTCTACAGCCTTTTGCAAGAAGTCTCTTATCTTCACTTATTTATCTACTCTCGAGCAATTTTGATCAAATTCTTAATAGTCTGCCATTTTGCATGTACTTCCTCCAATTTTGTGCTTTTTTTTGGTTAACATAATGTGTTGCAAAATGAATTTTATTCAGGGGCCAAATTAGAGCCTAATTGTAGCATGTTGGTGGAAGCGAAGGTGGAACCTTCCGATCAATTATACTAATCAAGATCTTGATAGGGCGACGGTTTTTTTCGTGCCCGGTCTTCTGCAGCGGTCAGGTGCTTGACCCTAACTGACCTTATCCGACCCGGGCCCGGGTAAGAGGCCAATTTAAAATCTTGCGTGCACCTGTTCGTGGAACACCTCCCAGATAACAGATTTCACGAGCGGGGCCGCTCTCCTGACTGTATTTCCGCGCGGAATTAAAATGTATCGCGCGGAAAGTCGCTAGGAATCTCGGCGCGGTGGCGCGATTTCGCGAGGCCGGGACGTTTATACGAATTCTATGCCGATCCTGTGATAAGGAACGCGCCTGGTTACCTATCGCGGGGATCAAGAAAGCCTTCGCACGGCCGGGTTCTTTGTAATTAATTACTTCCTCGAAACCAAAATAATTCTAGCAAGTTCTAAATGGCAGTTCGTTCTTCTGACGTTTCAACCGTTTAATTGTTCATGTTTGTTGTGAGCGCTTAAAATTAAACAGTTACCGCTTAGGAAAAAGATAGCAATTCCTGAAGGCTGCCAATTATGTTAATTTCGTTCGACGGAAAAAGTGAACTTATTTCCGGGACGCTGAGCGTTCACAATTGAAATTGCGTGCACGTAAATTGAACACCAAGACATTCGTAGAAAAGATAATAAAATGATTAACAAGCATTTACGATTGAGGTATATCCAGTGCACTAAAATTGAAAAATGGATCGCTCCTTTTGCGAATAAACTTCAGTGCAGAGTTCTTTTCGTGATAACTGTGAAGACGTCCCACCCCGTTCTTATCAACAACTATGATAACAGAGTCACCCAATTTCTAGTTGGTCTTCCAATTATTGATTCTATTCGAAAAGTAGAACATATTTTCTCCGTAGACGGTTTCCGAAGCCAGTGACTCACCGGTTGTTCGACCACCGAATGGCCATCGGATATCGATAATTATGCATTTAGAATTGCAAAGGATGTCACACAAAAGCGATAGAACCGCCTAGTCCCGCGAGACTGTGTTCTCCTCTATTGTTCATCTTTTACAAGTGGAAGGTTCGCGACCCGCGATCTCCTGTGCAGAAACGCGTGTCACGATCCGTCACCAAAAGTGAAAAATGAAGAGAATGACTCATTCGCGTTTGCGAAAAGAAAAACGCCAGTGATTCAACGTCTCGCGTGCTACAATTATCGAGATAAGTTCAACTCGTGCAGGAAGCGGATATGTAAGGTTGCACTCTATTATTTGCAAATATGTTGTGGATGACGTTTCATGCATAATATATTTTTGAAAATAATCAGTAGTAAAGCTGATTGTCTTGGAATATTGTTCAGTCTTTGAAAATGAATTGTCTTGACGCTAGAACTATCGGAGGCACTCAAGTGCGAAATTAATTATGAATCTACAGTTCGAACGCTTTTGTTTACAAGCGCGTGACCTCACAAACGTATTTGGACGAAGCGGAGCGATACGAATCCGTATCGAGACTGTTGTTTCTTTCTCCCGATCAGACGGACACCGCGCCGCGTTCTGCATTGTCCGACAATGTCAACATTCAAATCAGGGTTATCGGAAATGTTAGGGGTGACATCATTAGAGATACATCGTGTTACATCGGCCAAACGAGCTCTGGATCGATCGAGCTGCTTTGAATCGCTTTTGCTGCGAATGGAAATGGATGGGGAGAAGAATGAAGTCATTAGAATCGATAAGAACGGAAACAACGGCTCTTTAAGTCGATGATTATTTCGCTGGCGGCCAGCATGGACGAACAGCGTGGCTTATGATTCATGGAAACGATCAAAATTAATTCAAAGATATTTAAAATCGTTGGGAATGAACCAAGTAATTTTTTCAAACAGTCAAAATGTATTTCAAGGTTTTTAAACCTTGTTTTGAACCTGTAAAAATTTATTCAGCAATACCAACCGTGTCTAAAATTGTTGGAAATGAATTGAAAATTTTTTTAGAAACAGTAGAAACGTATTTAGTGGCTTCAAGAATTTTTCGAAATGAACTAAGAGATTTCTATAACCAGTAAAAATTTTTTTAGAATAATTTGACCGTTTCTAGAGCCATTGGAAAAGAACTGAGCAATTTTTAGAGATCGAAGAAGATGTATATGGCGGCTTGAACAATTGGTAGCAATGAATTGCGTGGTTCTTAGAACCAATATGTAAAAGTAAAAAAGAACCGAGTGGTTTTCAGAATCGATAACACTGTACTCGACAGGAACAGATCGAGTGTGTACAATAAAAATAAGCGAGCTTCTCAAAAGAAGGAAAGAGTCCATTTGTGCGATTCCGACGTTTTACAGAATGGTCGAGAGGGAAGTCGGTAGCCGCCGCTCCAGAGCCGATACAAATATTTGAAGTGGTCGATAAAATCAGGCTTGTGGAATTGGAAACGGTTCGGAACAGTTGAAAATGCACCGGCGCGTAGCAGCTGCGTCACACAGCCGTATCTTCCGCGTCTTATCAGGCTTCGCGGAAGGTACTTGTCGATGCAAAGATAGCACCACGCTTGGCGAGGGCTTATTACAATTACTAATCGCACTTAATCATTACTGTACGTGAGTCGAACCACCAACTAGACCCGAAGAACTGTAATCGTTCCGCTACGCAAATGCCTTTCGCGCCCGGTGAAATGTCTGACCGTGTTTGTCTGACACGATGTTGACACGGGCTGACGTCAGGTAGGAGTCCGAGTTTAGGCGAAGATGCGCTTGTCCCGCACACGGGAAAACGTGTTCAAGCCTTTGTTACATCGCCTTTGTTTAGGCTTGTTTATCATATAGAATCCGAGCCAAACATCCAGCTGTTTTTATTCAAACGGTCAAACATTTGCAGTGTACTTCGTATTCTTTGTGCTGAAGTTGAAGGAAAGAGATGTCATTTGGACAGCAACCACTTCTTCTTCGATTTTCGAGGGTTCACCTTCGTTTTCTAGTATTGACCATGGTCAACTTTCTTTGCGGAGGGAATTTATATTCGTGTTTCTTATTGTATATTATTTATACCTTATTAAAAAAGAAGAAGAAGCTATGGACAAGAAAAACACTCCAACTTTCAGATCGTAGGAGTAAAAAGATTTCATCTAAACGTTTAATAATAAATTAGATCTACTAAGGATGCATAGGACTATCAGATTTTCTGTTATCCTCAGCGTCGAGACGGCGACGGTTTGCGAAAGTGAAGCTGCACGCTTTGTCCCGGCGCGTCTTGTATCGCGAAACGGGGAGGGAAAAATTGAGATGGGCACGGTGCCAAGTCCATCGATTCGCCGTTGTCTCTCTTTCTTTTCGCCTGGCGGATCATACTAGGAAATGGTAAATAATGTATGTGCCTCGACACGGAAATACACGCGAGATCGCGAATGTTGGCCTTCGCGAATGTTGATCCCGCAGTCGGGACACGGATCGGCCGTCATCGGAATATTAACGATCGACCAATAGATATTCTCATCGTCGCTCGATCCGGCGCGGCGATCGTTCGCTCCTTTACGTATCCACTGTCTCCTGCTTGGCATTCATCTCCTTCGGGCATGTGAGAAAGGTATTCTCCCCTCGGACGAGATCTCGTCGGAACGACCGCGGTTTCAATTAGCGACGCCTCTGGACATTCCTCCCTTCACGACGATTTCGACTTCGTCCTCGATGAAGATCGAGCGGACGAGATTTGTTGCTAGTTCAATAACATCGAACGGAACATCGAGGAGTTCTGCCAGCAGACTGGCAGAAGTAAGTACTGGACGTCTTTTTTGTTTCCATTGTGGGCCCATTGTAAATCTCCATTCTGTCTTGTCTTTCTACTTTTTGTACTCTTTCTATTCGCTCTGCTCTTCGCTATTCGCTATTTTACTATTTATAGAATGGTACATAGAACACTAACGTGCCATTTTGTTCTTGTATGTCATCTTCGAGAAGCGTAAAATAAAATCCACATTTTCTACAGAATTGTGAATTCCAATAAAATGGTTTATAAAGGCGCGGAACGAAATTCGTATTGCTTAAAGGATGACCCAATAATTTTGTCTGGCCTTTGACCAGGGGAATGTTCACCGGTCAGCGCATTTTGCATAATCAACGCCTGTTTGATGAATAATACTGCTCGTTAAATCCACACCTGTCGTTCCTGAACTTTTATTAGAACACGTAGCCAGGACGTCGAAAGGGTACACCGTCGCGTCGTCCCGCTTGTTGTTTGAGTTGGCAACCAGCCAGGACCATAAATTCCTGTCAATTACGAGCGAGATGGCTTTGACAAAGTATTACGCTACATGCTGAGCGGCGTACCCCGATTACATTGTCGCCGTACAAGATCATAATAATCGCTGAATAAATTAACAGTTACTGGTTGTAAGTATCCACTTTCCGATTAATTTCACGTTTCTCGCGTTGCTGCAACTTTAGGTGTGCTATTCCTTGTATTTGGAATGAGCCCTGCAACTAGCTGATAATTGAAACCATAATTGAATATGGAACGTAGACGTAAAAATCCTTCCTCTTTAATAGGAAACTTAATAAATAACCTATCTTCATTATTGGAGAAAAAGATTTTAAAGTAATGTGTTCAATTTGTTTTCTCGTTAAAAAGAATAGAGATTGGAAATAAATTTGAAAATTTGTTTTCCTTATGACAAAATGAAACATTTTATCTTCACCATTGAAGGACTGGAGTAGTAAGGATCTCGAAGTATAACATAAAAAGAATAAAAGGTATTTACGTAAGCTCGACCAAAGGAATAAAAGGTGCAACGTTGAATTAGTTTGCTAATTAAGAAGAACAAAAAGTGAAACGTTTAATTTCTTATTTATTTGCGGACACATCGATGCGTCAAAAGAACCGAACACGCAATTAGTCTCGCCGTGACACAGCTGCGAACACGAGTTCGCAAGAATCTGTCTGATTGAAGTAAGTATAATTCTACTGCCCACGTTCCCGACTTTTACTACTTGCAACGAGCGTTTAGCCTAGTTTCCCCAGCACGCCATAGTTTAACTGCGCCGAGACCATCGGAATTTTGCAAAATTTTCCCTTCGAACTGAAAGTTTAATCTCCCTAGTTTCCTCGATTTCGTGGATTGAAACTGACTGTCGAAAAATGGGAATCCAAGGCAGTTTCGCAATTTCTTAACAGGAACGACATTTTTAGGGTCAATTCCGAGATGGGAAGTGCAAACGAAGGGTGTGATGCCTGTTACGCTTTCCTCAGGCCTTGGAGATAAAGCTGCTCGCGCTGATGTTTACCTGCGCAGATAATTACTTCGTTATCGTGCGCTGAGATTGCCTAACCGGAGCAGACGAAATCGGTCGTTGCGATCTAGACGATTGTCGCTCGTAATTACTCCGACAAAGTCTGACAATTTTATCCAGGACATCCGCAATTAATTTCAAATACTGTCTCGTATCAGCAGAAGATAAAATAAAAATTCAAACAGTGACGAACACACAAAATTTATACTGCAAAAATTGATGTATAATTCTTCTTAATGATCCTTACAAATTTCTTAATTTTCACGATGAAAATTTCAAGAATTACCACTAAAGGAACTCAACACGGATGTTGACTTTACGCAACATTATTAAAGAAAAAACTTAGGAAGCAACGAGAGGTCCATTGTGTGGCACGATAGAGCGAAGAAAGTCAGTCTTCCCCGGGTCTGTTATCTATTCATGCTGAATCAATTATGCGAGCGAGACCGGCACAGTTTCGCTATCAAGATCGAGCCCGTGATCGGGCGGTGATCGTCGACGCCAGTTGGAGCAGAAAGAATGCGGCACAGGTAATTTTAAATATTCGACGTAGCGTGTCAAGTATGCCGAGTGTATGCCGCAGAAATGCCGAGACCGGTTTCCTACGTAATGACATAAGGCTGGACGATGTGACGTCACTTGGCTACCTTCGCTGACAAAGTTCAGGTACACGCGGTGATTCGTTCCCGACCTTCGATTCAATGGAACTCGCCTGGCTCTGCTCGAAGGCGAACTTGAAATTGCAGTTGCAGTTTCGAGATTCATTGATCTTGATTTCCGCTATGAGGAAAAGCGACTTTGAACTAACAGTTCCGGGGACAAACAGGGAATTATCCTCTGCTATTCAGCTACCGAGATTAGCAGATCTCGCGACGAAAGGAAGCGAGAATTAAATAGAGACTTTACAAAAGGGGAATCAGAAGTGTTAGGTTGTGAATAACTTCGTTCCGGTGTAAGAATGTATTCCGCCGAGATCTTTCCAATATTATGATAATATCTTTTCAATGATAACGATTGAAATCTGCGGAGATCCAACTCGTCTGATCACAAACGGTCAATTCTACTGCAGCGACACTCCCACAAACTAACAAGTATTTCGGGAAGAGATCGCGGTAAAATGATCATGATCATGCTTGTAATATTCCTTCAGCTTTCAAGGAAGTCTGACCATGAAGAGACATTTCTACTTCGTCTTAAAATAGACACCTGACACAATTCTTTGTGAAACAGCGTTGTTCGTGGAAAAGCCGCAGGGAATTAAGGAACATTTCGTAAGGACAGTGAGGTCACAGCGAGGCAAGCTTCGGTCGTTTAATATTTGAGAGGGGTCTGATGAACCTTCACCGTACAATTTTCCTAATTGTACATAGTAAAATTTCAACCTCATCACAGAACACGATTTCTACTTTCGATGCTTCGTCTATCGGACAGACATTTTGAAGAACAAGGTTGAATGTTGTTAATTTTAAGACGTGAAAACGTCAATATTGACGTTTTATTTTTCTCAGAGTACTTTTGAAGAGAGACTCGATGCGATAAGATAATTACGCGGCGTTCGACTATTCTAATTGCAAAGTCACTTGTAACATTTAATGCGTTTTATGCTTTCACGAAATATGTTTAGAAATCTGTGTCCACAATCCGAATTAATCCGAGCGAACACACTGACACGATGTTCAGGTTCCTCGTTTAATCTGGGATCAATTCGAAAAAATGGCGGACGAAACTTTTGATAACTTTCCACAATACGACCGATTTTGTTAAATGCATTCTATTCACAAGTCACGTTACTGCAAACATTCGTTTATTGTTAATGTTTCTATTGCACTGAGATTTCGGAACATCTATTAGAACGTCACATCAATTAGGATGAACCAATCTTCAAAAGGTTCATCTTCAATAGAACTGTTAATGACTGATATTTGGAAATGTGTTTTATGTTCAAATCGGACGCGGACATTTGCGATCATCTAATATTATATATAGAAGAAGATCCAGAGATATCGATGAACAAAGGAAATAGAGTTTCGAATAATACACAATAAACTGGCGCAAGGCGAACAGCACACGGGGGGAAATGAACAAAACGCCGATATTGAAGTTGAACAAAGGATTTGTTTCTCCATTTCCGGCGAGGCTAGGGAATCAGCGAAATGGGAAAACCGATCGAACGGAATCAATGAGAGCGGCTCGCCGCTCCAAAGATAGCTTGCTATCGATCGTAATCTGTATATCAGTGTCATAGAGATAACGTTTCCTTTGGAATGTTATTCGCGCGTTGTCAAAAGACCACGTACAATTAACGCGCGACTATTACTCACGCAGCGCACGCCTATGACACACTGCAGAAACGCTGCGGCGGATGGATTTCGCGCGAATCAATTTTTCCCCGTCGAGATCCGCCGTCGAATGCAGGTATTTTCCTCTCTGCGCAGTCTCTCCGTGGAACTTGTTGCGCTCCCGACGACCGATTTTCTCGGAAACCGCGTGAAAACGCGCCCGAACGATTCGCGGTTGCGCAACAAGGCCCCCGCTCAATGCGCGGCCATTGTCGCTCATTTTATAACGGAAAAATTTCATATGGAAACGGCTCTAATCACTGATCCGTAGAAAAGCTTCTCAATTCTCGCCCAACTCTGCAAAATATTCAACTGTTTTTATTCTTTCCTGTGTTTTGAATATTTTCAAAAATTCATACTTCTTTTCTCATGGAAAAATGTTCATATAGATTCAATAGAAGCCTTTCAATTTTTGTTCTTTTTTCTGAAATTTTCCAATTTCTTCGTTAAATTTTTAGGAAATCACCATTGCCGAGAACTTGATGAAGAACCGACAACATTAATGAAATTATTCATGCCTGCTTTACCGAGTTGATTTTTAAGTAGCCCCTAAGTGTATAGATTAGAGTTCGACTGTAAGCGCCGGAGTACATGTTTATTTCACGATAAAAAAACGCAGAACTGTCTTGATTACGATCTCTGAACACATGAACTTTGTCTCAAGCAGGACTGCAGGACTGCTACTAAATATGGAATATGTTTAGAGTACACTGGCTTTGTTTTGTTCCTTGAGAACCTGTGGAATATTTGGTTTGTTCTACAGGTTGCAAGCAACTAAGACACCTGTTCAAAACTACCGAGGATACCTCTATCTCTATTTCTCTGAAGCTAAGGGTCAGTTCGTTCAAGTTATCCGATTTCTTTGGAACCCTCTTGAGCGCTCGGTGGATGTGTTGCGTGCCTTCTACAAACTTGCAGTGGCTGCCCGATTTGTACTATTTGTTTTAAAACCGCTGCTCCGCTCGATGGACTTGTTCTACTGGTTCGGAATCCTCGGAGTACTTGCTCGACTTATTCTCAAAATTTCATGAACCAACACTAGAGAACAATCAAGGATTAGTAAGAATTCTTCTACTAAAGACTAGAAAAGAAGTGAACATTCTGCACCTGCAGCTATACACTCTACTCTATCATACGATTAGTCAACAGACCAAGCCCATCAAACAAATACTTCAACAAACTCGGACTGCACAGCATTCTTTCCTCAGCAACATCACCTATCAAACTTCAAGCTTCTACACACAGTTCTCCAAAAAAAGTCAGCCGAAGTGAAATTCTAAACACTTACCATTCTACCATTTCTAACCTACAATTCTAACACTTACCATCGCAGCGGTCTGAGATATCTCCGGACCCTCCTCGTCGGCTCTAACTCCGCCGACAGCTAAGATCACCGCGATGAGGACACTCCCGGTACACCTTTCCCAGGCGGGCAGGTTGTTCCACTTGGTCCTCATCTCTTTTCTTTTTGAACAACAGCTACTAACCGAACCGTGATCCTCTGATCGGACTTTGCAGACTGGGTCACCGGTGTGCGATCGACTCTATTGTCACAAGAAGATCGTGCGGGATCTACCACGAGGACACTGACACACGTGTTTCTGGTTGGACGAGAGGAGCTGAGGATCGCAGGACGCCGCGGCTTGTCCTCTCGATCCTTCGAGTCCCGGCGTTGGTCTCGCGTACTGGCAAGAACTTATGCGGTTCTGCGAGGTTGCTCGCGGCTCCTCAGGTTGTCAGACCCGTTCTCCTCGTGGGTAACGCGGCTCCGACTGACCAGTGGCAGTCGTGGCCAGGTGTAGTCGGCGTTAGGTCAGACTGAGACGTGGTTGCCACGACACTATCGATTCCTGGCCTGCGATTCCTCGGCACGCGTCTTTCCCCGTTCGCTGTCGTCGTCGATGGCCACGCACGGCTCCGTCGAGTCTCCTCGTTTTTCGTCGCGACCACGAGGACTACTGATATCGACGATTCTTCGTCAACGCAAGGGCTGCAATGGCTCCGGACGCGTCAGGACGAAGCTCAAAGGACAGCGGAAAGAAGAGGATGCACGAAAGAAGCGCGCGACCGCACTGGTACCGGTGTCTACCGCCACTCTGAATTACAATCAGTCTGCCACTGACTTTTATCGAGGCCTCCCACCACGCCGCGACACTGACTACCACCATCAACGCCGAGCGACGACTACAATGCCAAAGCGAATAACAGCCTCCTCCTGGAACTCTCGCGTCGGGAACCGTGAATCTATTCCTCGGATTGCACCGGGATTAGGCCGGGATTAGGGCAATTGGGTGCTGGGCATCACCACTCATAGATCTAGAAGCTAGCGTTCATGCTGCAGACTGTGAGCTCTGCGGATAAGATATAGGTTCTGAGATTTTTTCGCTTTTGTCGTGGTTTTACGAAGCCTTTCAATTTATTTGATAGTTCTTTGAATTCTCCGGTCTTCTTCGGGAAGTTGTTTTCGTTTCGATACAGTCATACACTTTGAGTCATTCTTTGTTGTTTCCGAGGAAGTTGTTCGTTTCGTACTGTCACTTTAGCTATTAGTGTCCGGAGCTTAGAATAATTTTGGGACCTACGAAAATATAGTGTTAATTCGAGAATAGAGGATTCTAATGCTCGAGGGTCAGGCATTTGCGAGGTACGAAATGATTGAAATCATCAATTAGAATTCGTGAATATAAATCGAAGAATATGAATCGAAAAATATTCGATTCGGTTCGACACTGAACGAGCAGGATGACACCGTTTTAAGCATCGGCACAGGACACCTGCGTAACATTGCGAACACGTGCTTCGACTACCAGTCGCTGCACACTAGGAATATGTAGGAGTGGCTAAGAAATATCCTTGCAGCGGTGTGATTCGATCAGAATAGAGGAAGGATAATAACTCTGTTGAATCGATAGTTCTGCCTGTGAGAGCCAACCGAAGCGAGAATGAAAATTGATCATTATGAAATGCATGCTGGCGAGGGACGAATGGATGTCTCTGGCACCCCGTAAATTTTTAACAAAATGTTGTCTCTTCCTTCAAACACACTGACTCAGCTTAAATCTATCGCCAAAAATGTCGAAACTAATGCAAATTGTATATTGGACAAAAATTTAATCAGTTAAGGGTTGAATAGTCTTTCATCCTCTAATCAATGCTGCCAAAAGAACATAAAATGTATTTTTCGTAATATATGGAAATTTTTCATTGACCTTCTGACCCGCTGTAAATTACCATAGAGAAACAAAACATGGGACAAAATCGGGCACACTGCGATCGTAAACAATTTAGTTTACGTCAGAGATACAAACTATTTTCAGAAACGTTCAACTATTTCGGCCGGCGGTAAATCATTTATTCATGGCCTCGTACGGCCAAGGTATTCGCTGAGTGGTCCGATGCAGCTTACAAAACAAGCTTTTTTTACGCGGCATTAATACCCTTCAAAACGTCATTACGAGACGGCGGAAGTTGATGCGAATTCATACTTTCGCGGACGAATCTCGCGATGCTGGAATTAAACAATGGAATTAAACGATCGTTACCTTCGCGGGGAAGTCGGAAATGAATTACGACCGCGTGAAACTCTGTTTGAATAAATTTGGTCAAATTCGTGTTTTCGAGAAAGGAAGATCAATTTCTGCACATTTTTTTCTCGATGCAGTACATTTTTTCTAGAAACACGTTCGAGGAAGCTCATCAAGGGCAAACAAACGCGACCACGCGGAAAGAATGAAAAAAGACCGGCGTTGTCGCGATCCATAAAATCTTCCGTGGCTATTAGTCGCTCTGTCTCGATAAGCGAACGACGATACGATTGTAAGGGGCACAACGATTTTCTTTCGCGTGTTACGAGTGAAAAGAACGCGGACAATGGTGTTCGCGTCGCCATTGTGGAACACGGAAACGCGTGTCGTTCGGATAACGGCGATCGATGTGGATAAAAATCGAGATAAACGAGGAAGTTCGTCGGAAAATTATTATATTTCACTAATGTGGTCTCGTTGATCGTCTTTTTACGAGTAGCCGAGAATTTTCTTATCACGTTTTTATAGGCTTTCTTAGAAAGCCTTACGTTCAAGTAACATTTCTTTTTTGATTGTTCGTCTCTGCAGCTTGAATTGAGATCAAAAAAAGACTTTAAAAATGTACGTGTCCTTTTCTTGGTTTCAAGCATGATCAAGAAATTTCGAGTAATTCGTCATTGAACAGTTCCATTATCAACGTGCTAGGCTGTTGAACTTCGAGAATGATTAGCGTTTTAGCGATGCAGGAAAGCGGATGAATCTTATCCTTTTATCACGGCTCATTGAGAAACTTGATTTTGGTGGGGTTTCCATGTCCGGGATTCGTCGATCGTTGATTCACCCGGTGCATGAATCAGTCATTTAGTGCATAATTTCGTATTAAAAGCTCTTCCGGTTGCACAAAAAAAAAATAGAACGGTCTTTCGGACATTTCAGATAACGATTTAGCAACAATTGTATAAACCCTTTGCATGATACTCAAAGTAAGCTAAGGAAACTAACGTATCATTCATTTACAAACTTTTTTGCTTTCATGCTAGCCGGTTAAAAAATTTGAGGTTCCTGAAATGAGGTAAGATATAGAAATATCTTTTCAGAAATACAGTATTCCGGTTTTAGGAGAAATCTCCAAGGTTCTATACTTTTTCTCACATTTATATCGCGCAGATAGCCGCGTTGACATAATTTATACACGGCGAACCGCGAAGAGTTGCTGAAATCTGTCGCGTTGGACACGATGCACAAATGGTTTTGCTTGATTCGCGCAACAGATACACAAAACACTGTTTCATCGTGGCGAGCACAGTTGCGAAAACCGGTTTTTCGTGGTCATTTACTTTGTTTCAATCCCTATAGATAATTTGGCCGTCCGAGCATAGAAATCGGGTGTCATTTTAAGCGTTCATTATTTATCAGTCGTGCAAAGAGGCGTCCACTGTATGAAACAAAGAAAATCTCAGGAATAAATATTATTAAGTTTAGAAATCTTAATCATATAAATTTCTTATTTCCATTGAATGGTTCTTGGATCAGTTGGATAGTTAATTCGACACATTCAATTGGTTCCCACGCATACAATGAAATTTCTGATTTCCATTAGACTGATTCATCGTAATGATAAATAACATAGCCTGGACGTAAATCATAAAACGATCACAGGCCAAGTTGAATCGGGTTGATAGTTAGTCACCCGTCGGCAGATATTCATTTGCATTCGGGGTACGTGCAGCGATCCCGATTCAGAACGAAGCTTGCGGTCGTCGGCATCGCAAAAAGAGTTACCGGGAACCGAAGGAGGCTTAGAAACCCGGCTGATTCACAAATTGTTTGGCGATCCTGCACCGCGCCGCTATTTCCTTGATCCTTCGTACGAATTCGACTCGCGCGAGTCATTCTCCGACGCTTGCATTGCGAAACTTTCCCATTCTGCTCTGAAACACGATATTTTGCAATTTTATTTGATCATAAAAGAACAAAACAATTTTGTTTCTGAAATTTTCTAAATAGTTTGCTTCTGAATTAATAAATTGTTACGGAACTGTTATAGAAAATAAATATCTACATATCTTTCCTATCTTGAAATTAATACAATTTTTATTTCACGTAAAAATTCGTAGTTTGTTTATCGGCAATTATACTATTTTATTTTCAGCTACTATCTACAAAAGATTCATAGAAATCAGAGAGATACAGATTTCTTTGTTACAGGTATTTCGAGTAAAACAAACATCAGCTGACGAGGTAATCAGTTTCTAGAAATTTTGATAAAATAATAACAAAACAAAGAAAACTACATCCCCACTTCTTCGCGCGATCAAGTTACATATTGTTGTCGATTGGCTACTGAGAACCAAACAGGACGATATTGTTCGGGCACGAATTAGATTGCGATACATTTTGTTTATACCTCTGCGTGTCCGTCGCGGACGTGATTTCTGTTTTATTTACGAAAATGTTTCCGTGAAGCAGTCTTTCTTAGACTTTGTGCAGAAGGAGGTTTCTAAATGTCAGGTTATCTCGTTTGAACCAAGAACGGAGTCATCAACATTCTTGATAACACCATTGTTTCTGCGAGTCCAAAAATGAATTTTTGTACTAATGCATCAAATACTATTTTATTCAGATCTTCTACTAATATCGTTAAAAGTGTTGAACAGTGGTCTTCAAATTTATTCAGAATTCCGGTTAGCGTCGAGTCCAGTTCGCAGAATGAAATTCCTGCGGAATAAAAATGCAATTCTGGGCAGGTCTGATTTCGCCCAGTTCCCAAAAATAATCTCCCATCTCTTGGGACTCCCTCGACCATTAGTTGTACGCGAAATCGCGGAATCGTCGCACGTGACTCGAATGCGAACACGTGGCACGTGGAACCGAGCACGCAGCGCGTCCGGAAGCTGCGATTGTGGCTCCATGCTCTATCTACTAACAAGTGGTCGTCGATTTCATTTTTCTTGGAACGCAAGGTTTTAGGGTTTCGAACAGAAACCTGAGCGAGACGACGCGACGCGCGACGGGGGGTGAGCGTCATGAATGAAAGCGTACCCATTCGAAAGGAACGCGACCCACATGGAAACCGAACTTGAGGAACCACTGGTTGAATCTGCAGAATCTTCTCAAACATGCACGACCAAATATGTTAAAATATGCTAAACTTTTATGCAAAGTAATGAAATAATTTCTATTCGTACCATTAGAAGTAGAAGAAAACGACGGACAGAATTCCGAAGTTTTTTTTACATTTCTCTGCACGAGCACACCCTGCGAATGTAAAACAAGTTAGGAACGAAAGAGATCAAATACATCTTTTTATTCGAAGGGATCTAATATCATTTGAACGATCAGGATGCACCGCAGTTTTCTTTCGTGGGGGTGTTCCCATGTGGAGAAAGGACCGAGCCCTGTTCGTCGAAATTGATTTCTCCGCTAATTTTCGTGATCCGCGTTGGCTTTTATGCTTGTCCTTTCTGCAAGACGGTCCAGATACGATTACAACTACGGTCCCGCTGCATTCAAATAGGCTTAGGACCGAATTAATGCAAATGCATTCTGAGATGACGATGCTGTCCCCGGGGTCACGTGGGTCAGCTGAAAAACGAAGCCCGCAACCTTTTCCCTTTTCAACCGCGAACAAAACAACGAGAGAGCCATATTTCTGTCTCTTTGTCTCTCTTTACGCCACGTTCCGCCGATTTTCATTCGACGCGACGTACTGGGTGCTCCGCGATCTACGTGACGGTTTACAATCTTATCGTCCGTATTTCTGTGAAAATGATGTGAAAAATCGTTCATTTCAGGATTAATCGAGATGTTTTTTTTCGAAGAAAAGTCTCAGTATTTTCAATCGAGCCTTTGTTCGATTTTTCGTCGAGATCCGATTCGACGTCAACCGAGGAACAATTATATTTCCGGAAACGTGCGAAAGAATTAATTCTCAGGCTTTATCATATCTTCGCGACACGTGCCGTCGAGCGGCGCGGCGCCCTCATTCTCCGTTCCTCTTGGAATCAGTTTCCTTCACGGTCCCCGATCATGTTACTTTGCTCTTGTTTCTTCTCTGCATTCTTCGTCAGAGAAGTTTCCCATTTATCCCTGTACTTAAGGAAGTCACGATTTATACGATAAGCATCAATTGACGACGATTTGTTCCGATTACTTCGTTTTTATGGAAGTTTGTACTAATTCTCAGGCAAATTGTAAATGTCGCTTATAGTGCAGTCAGTGTAACATCTTCGCTATTAATACAACAATTATCAGACAGCAAATTTTATGTATGTATAGGTCACTTTCGACTTATTAAAATCATAAAAAGAGGGAAGAAAATTTTTCTCTGATGCTTGTTAGTTGCAATTGAGATAGAAAATAGACATTTTGTAGTTGTGCTAAAAGGAGTTTCGATGATAAAATATCTACAGGTATCGAATTAACATCTAGATCACTCGGTTCCATTAGAAGAGCTATTATAGCTATGTAACGTCATGGTAACGTGTTACAAATTGGGCAAGATATATTGGCCCTCATAGCGAGATAACATTCTCCGAAAAGGACATTCACTGCGAGGAAAGGGCGTGGGCGTCGAGAAATCGCACAGACAGAAAGAAAAAAAATCGATTCTGGGATCCAACAAAGACATCAGGCCAGATCTACAGGGCTGGCCACGCCCAAATATCATCCCAACCCTCTGTTTTCTCGCCCCTAATTCTAATCGTCTATCGATCTGCAGACTCATTCTCACTCGCTGTCGTTATTTTTTCCCTTGTTCAAGGTAATCGCGTGACAAGGGCTCGTGAAATCGTTTGTATACCCAGTTCACGATATAAAAGTCATCTAAATCAATAAGAAACAGTACCGAACTAATAACGTATTTCTTCTTTTGCTAATTTCAATCAGTTGCAGCGAACGTAAAAGTATTAATTCGTCTAACGTTTTCATAAACGCATAGAATCCTCAGTAAAAGATATATAAAATATTTCTTGAACCTCTGCGAATGTTCACAGTTTGAATTAGCATAAGAATGAATTGGTGTTCTGACGCACAGGAAACGGGAACAAAAAGGATCATATTTGTGAGACATTGAATTACGGTAATAAGACCTAAGGATTTCTTCCTCTATTGTTTCGTTACTTGTCGAAAAGTGAATTGTTTACGTAATCGAGAAGTTACATGATTCAAGAATTTCCTCGAACGAGGAAAGGTGCTTCTTTTTGTGAGTCGTACACGAGGCAGGAATAATCGATGGAATTATCGGTGATTATTGCCGCGCAACAAGTAACTCAATTATGCATCGAAGGAGGGTCCGTTTCTGTAATATTATTCATGGACGATCCGATCGGTACGGATTTGCCGCGGAAACGAACTGTAATGAGCTCTGGTGTCCATGCATCACTGTCACCAGCGGCATTTTCCCTTAAAAGTGAGTCAACTCGTTGGTAGGGAATCGTAGATAACATTTATAATAGTAACGTGTAAACGCTTGGTAAAAATGATTATCTTCGACACTCGTACATCGTGTATGTGTATTTACATTTTTGCGGTTAATTATTATTGTGTACCTTGAGCAAAGTAGAATTTTATTTTCTCTATTTACAGTTTCAATATGATTTGGAAAAATATTTGATAGTATTGAAGTAACAAAATTCAATTGTGTCCTATTATTTTAGAGAATGTACATACAATGTAATTTTTTATTTCCATCACTCAGTCCACAAAAATATGCATAAACATTCACAGCTTTTTTAAATTCGTCTTATATCAGTTACTGAGAAAATTCGATGTCTTTTCAGTTTTAATTCTTTGAATTTTTCTAGTGAGCAAAATTTTTTAATTTTTTGTTCTTCTCCCTTTCTTATGGTTTTTCCAAAGAAGTCAGAGATTTGACCATTCATCTTCTCCGAAAAACAAAACGCCGCATCGTCCTCATTGGAAACTCGATCAAATCTGCATAACTGGTTCTTTTTTTGCTGCAGGGGAAATTTGAACGCGAACAGATTAGGTCATCGGGATACGTCGAACTATCTCACGGATTTCTCGGAAAACTATCCTCTTTACGGCAAAAGTGGTCCCGTGTTATGGAACTGGTCCCCTTCGTCGCTGTAGAACAGGTTTCCAAATGATTCTCATTAAAGATAACGTTGGTCATCCTCGTGTTCGAGTTTCGCATCGGACGCAGTCACTATTTGCGGGACTCTGCTCGCAGTTCGACGAGAATAATCGTTCCCTTTCTCCTCAAACTAATAGATCCTGTTAGAGAATCTTGAAGAATCTTCCACAAGAATTACAACGAAGGAGAATCACCTTCCACCGATTAAAAACCATGTCACAAAACGGGAATAAAAATACTATAAATTCTTTTTAGAACTTCAGTGTTATTACTAGACTGTGGACCTTCATGCAAAATAAAAATAGAAAAAATTTCATTCACACCTTTTCAAATTCTTGTAATCTGAAATTTAAATTTTCCAAATCCTCGTAGGAAAAGTTTGATAAAAGCTTGCGTTGGGATCAAGATCAGGATGAATTGCCGTCGTTGGAAATCCGCGGTGGGAGATCGTCTTAACTAGGCATGCGTTCGGTTAGCGAAAAAAACGAGCCGGCCGAGACATTTCCCATCGTCATCATCGGGAAATTACAAGGCGTTCGCACGAGAACGCGCCTGCTTATCATAGCGAGAAATCTAGTCCGCCCGTGCGGTCGCAATTGCGTCGGCAGGAAATCTGTTACAATTAAGTAATTGGTCGCGCGGCAGAAAGCCCGGGCACGGGCAGACGTTCTCCACCAGGCGGTCGTCTAATTTATGGAAATTCCTCGGCTTAGCATGAGCGAAAGCAACACGAGCACGTGCGTCACATGAACCGCTGCGGAAATACATCTTCCCATTTTTATACGTTGATTTCTCCTCGATCGCAAGGACTCTCGTCGTCCGAAAATTCTGATCTCTCTCTCTCCAAACTTCATAGCTCTGCAAAACATCTTCTGTTCTACTTTTTGATTTATATACGAAATGAAAATTGTCTGCTTCGACTTATTTTGAGGTTACAGACAGGCAAAATTTAACTCTTGTTAGCCAACCGGATACAATTTGTTAATATCCTTCTAAAAATATTACAAAACTTCTCTGAATGTCCATTCTTTGCTCGTTAATATATTAGTATATAGTTTTAAAATGAGAATTTGTGCAAATATTGGATTGGCAAGAAAGTAATTTCGGTATTTTAAGCTGAAGTGAAACCGAATTTCTTTATTCAAGCGATGAGCTTTAATCAATAAAATATTTTCTTATCTATTCTTTTTGGCAAAAGATCATCGAACAAAAGGGAAAATATCTTATTCATTAAAGTTCATTGCTTGAATAAAAAAATTGGGCTCTATTTCACCTTAAAATACCGAAATTATTTTCTTCCCAACTCAAAATGTTAAATACAAAAGGTTTTAAATAATCTATACATTTTGGTTGGCCATATAAGGATTAAGCGATTTCGTCACATGGTATTAAAAGCATCGCAGCATCATTGAGACGTGTCCTTTTAATCTGATCGTCTCTTTATCATTGTAGATCTTCACGAACGTCGGACGTCATCGCGCTCGTCCTTCCGTTTCGTGTAGACGGAAATCGGACCAGTAAATAAATAATTCCCATGCACGGAATTGGCCCGGCCATAATTATGCGCAAGGTTCCCAAGACGCGGTTGCATTTCCCTTTTCCGTTCGATTGAAATGCATAGCGATGATCCGCGAGCAAAGGCCACCGGACGATGCGCATCTATGACATGCTCCACTAATTTCTCTGCATCCTTCGGCCGCAATGCTGTTTCATCAATCATGATTTGTTTAAAAAACGTCATTTTCCGCTGTCCTTAAAGACTCTCGCCTCCTCAGCCTGTTGGAGCGACGTTCCAAACAAAAACTTGCGTCCTCAATTTTCTTGACGGATAAAGAAAATCAATATAAACTTCTCCATTTATTGGAGAAATTTAAATAGTCGTGACTGTAGCTTCATTCACTGTTTATTTTAAATAATCCTTTAAACAGTTGATGAAAAAGAACAGGTTCATATCAAAGTTGGAATTTTAATGAGTATCTCAGAATTGTGTCTCATTTTGCAAAAGCCAAGAACGGTAAAAACATTGTATAAACGATTCGGAAGCTAAAGTTTTGGACTTTCAGCCTGCTAAATAGTTAGGCAGTGTGTCTGAAAAATGCGTCACTTTTTAGCGGCTTCGGAAATTGTCCGACAGTCAATGAATGACTCACGCCAGCGTCTCCTAGCTTCTTCTTTTCCTTTTCCATGGAAGATTTCGTTCTTAATGAGTTGCTGACTCTGTGTGCGTCTCTATCTCTCCTCGATCGGATTGCGTCGATCGTTTAGGAATCTTACACGACGAGGAATTCGTCGTCTGCGGGGAATCGGCGATCAATGACTCAGGCTCGATCGACTATTTAATTAGGATCGCGGGGAAGCGATTCTTGATTCTCGAGCTTGAATCAGCTCCTGTTTGCGGATCGTTGCTGGACCCGAGGGTCGCGATTTCTACTTAATGATATGGCAGAGTGACTCTTGGAGCAACTATAAATATTCTGTGTCTTTTGTTGTTTGATTAACAATCGATATACATATTCTGCGAGCTAAACAGAGTTCCAAGTAATTTTTTTATTACAGTGTACAATGTAATTCATGATCCTCACAATTAATCAGTTGCAGCTTTACTTTAAAATCGTATCTTTTATTCGACAACATGAAGATTAATTATGCCGTAAATTACAAATGTTGTTTCCGCAATGCGGATTAGTTGTGCTCGCAGCATTTGTCATCTTCAGTTATTAATAGTTAAATATGAATCACTGAAATTTTATTTTTTTTTAGCATTATCACAATCCATATATGACTTCATACTTGAGCTTGCAGTATCAGCACACTATTATAATTATTTGTTGATTAATGTCAGAGAAATGTTATCTGTAGACTGGAGATTTTTATACAAAATAAAAATTATCTTTATTGTTTAGTTAATTGTGATAATTCTTTTAGTAAAATGAAAATGTACAAGAGGAATCGAGCAGTCCAGTAACCAATCATGGAAAAAATCGCGTGAAACCATTACGGATGATTTCTATTGTTACATAACCACAGGCGTTACTCGTGACGTGGAATAATACGGCACATACAATTTTTCTTTTAGTCTTTTCAAAAGGGAATCGGAAATAAGTGAAATGATTGGAAGTAAATGGCTGGATGGAGAAAGGGAATGAAAGAACGAGAGTGAATCACGTACAATAGGAAAAGTGGATATAAAGTGGGAGAGAATTGTGTGCAATTTACTGAATCCTCCCAGGATATCATTTTTATGTTAACATACACACAGTGTCATACAGCTACGTATCATAAAATATGATTATTGTATTGCGGATTTTAATGAACAATAAAAATTGTCTACATCAATTGCCACGTACAGGAATTGCACAAACACTCAAATCTTTTCTTAATAATTTTAAGGGGAAACTAATACAGTATTGTGTCGCACTTCATAAAGAAAATTTTTATTTTGCTTATGCATGTACACATTGTACACCATGAAGGCACGAAGTTTCGTAATTATTAGAAACTTCGCTAAAAGGTCACGCTAGAGACAACCTGCAGCGATTTAATAATAAAATAATTCCCGATTAATCAGCAGCACGTGTTCGACACGTTTCGCGAGTGCTGAGTGCGAGTGCAGTGGCGGCGATATGGAAAAGCCAGATGGAAACACGTTTCCGAGTATTTGGTTGACCGTTCGATAAATACGATCACGTAGGCACGTGCCTGCGTTCACTTGCATCGCGGATTTATGCGATCGAATGACGGAAGCGGCTGGAAACGGGTGCCAGTAGGAAGTCGCTCGATTCGCCTCGATCATGTGCATGCTCTCAATGCGACCGGCCACTCTAAATTCAATCTGCGGATACCCAGAACGAATTAATGACTCTGTCACCCTGAAGTCCGATCGATCTCGCGATCAGATAGCGCATTTTTTTCGAAAAGCTTCGAGGACTCCTGAATCTGTCCTCTTAACGTGGACGACGGAAGACGCAAAAATTCATTTCGATCGTGATCTGCAAGATGAAAGTACATTCGAACAGTAATTGATATTACACGTCTTAAATTATCTTCAACTTTTACTTCAGAAAATAAAGTAATTTAATTTCATGAGATTTTTGAAGTTGCTCGCAAACTGTTAAATATGGTCTGTCTGAATTGCATTTAAGAGATCTAAACGGGAACTGTACGATCTAAGAAAATTGCTTATCCCCTCCACTGCAGAGCAAATTTCTTTTCACATCCTGTATAAATTGCTCTGGCTTCCCAAAAAAGTTCAAATCGTATAGTACAATATTAAAAAAGTCATCGTCTTTTTTAGAGCGTCTGAATATTAATTCGTTTCTCGGTGGCCGAGCAGTGTAAAGTGTAAACATTTTTCTCATTAATTTCTCGTAAATAATTCTATTTTTCGTAAACAGCACAGTAAACGTGATCGGACCTGTCACGAGAAAGTACATGGTTTTTATTTTTCTGCTTAGGAATCTGACAGTGTTTTCATTTCGGTACTGTTCTGATACGGGGGTGAACGGTAAAATTCGTTGGGATTCCGCGAGATCGAGCAGAAGTTTCGATCAGTATTCACTCCTCGATGGGAACGGTGTTTACAAGGCGATCAAGTGTAAAGCAATTGCATCGGGATCACGCTTTCACAGACGATCGTTGCCGCAACCTGTCGCGCGATGTCTTTTCTGTCTTTTCTTAGGTCCGAATTTCTAATTTCACGGTCCAGTTCGGTCCCGTGATGCAACTTGCGCTTCGCTGTCTCTGTGACTTTAATCGAATAAGCTCTGTTACATAATTGACACTGCTAGCAGTTTGTAAATGTTTGATCGCTTAAGAAATTCATAGCAAAAACAACAGCGTACAATTCGAGATGTTAAAACTGATTTGAGAATCAGCAAACCAAAATCCACCTAAAAATTGTCGTTTTTTCAATGAACGATATACACTGATCTCTCGTTACGTGCATGATTGAATTATGTGTTTACAGCTGGGAATTAGATGTATAGTCTTAGTGTCGCCATTCGTTCCTAAATGATTAAAAATTTTAGTCGCACATATCGTTTCGTTAAAACCAGAATTTTCAAGTTGGATTGTTTCTAGAAAAAGTGTGCTAAGACAATTGTTACAAAAGGATGTGTTGCAATTTTATTCGCAGTAGTACGTTAATGTGACGAAATCCTTGACGAAAGAAATCAATTTTTGTGTAAGCTTCAATCAGTACGTTTTACAAAGTTTATTGCATTATGGAAAATAGACATTTCGATGCCAACCTTGAGTCTCTTAATAATTGAATTAATCTTGTTAATTTACAGTTCTTGCCGAGTCTGCGCGCAGATGATCAACTTTTGTCGTCCAAGAAACTGTTGAAGCCTTTTCAACCGAATTCGCTAAAAGGGAATCGGTGTCTACAAGAGAGCGAATCTGTTAATGAGTACGTTCCTTGCGTCTTTCCTTGGCCACGAACCATCGCAAATGAGCGAGACTCAACATAGTCCTACAGAGATCTGTCCGTCCGTTCTGGACGAAGGTTTTTCGAGCATGCCTGCGGCATTTCGAAAAGCACGAAGGGGTTCCAGTAACGCGACGAACCGCGATCCCGACCTTGCGGACCGGGAAATCGCTTGAATAATTCAACGTTTCATTCAGAAATCGTCTATGGCATATCTAATTTTTATATGCAAACGGTAGGTACAATCCCCGAGGCACATATGCCCGAATCCGCGCCGCGGCCGGATCAGGAACGTTTTCTATTCTCAGCGTCCCTATCGTGATCGCAATATCAAACCACCGGGAAACTTAAAAATAACGTTACCTGAAACGTTACCCGAACCTTTCTTCCAAAGTAAAGAACCGTGTCGTTAACTCTTTATACGCGCATGAAGATCTGTTATTTCTGACAATTTCAACCCTCGTAAGCTCGCCAAAACACGCGAAAGATTCTACAGTGATATTTTATCCATTTCCATTTCACACTAACTCGGTCAATGGACATTTTTCGCAATTATATAGAGGACCATTTACGGCCTTGTTTATCAATTTGTGTAAATATTGTTTGGTTAAATTTCGCCTAAAATCAAATTATTATAAGAATTCGTCTAAAATTTTATCAAAATCATATTAAACTTGAAATTCCTTTAAAATTGAATTGAAAGTAGAATTATTATTAAATTTTCTCTAATATCAAACTATTTATTTAGCCACGTTAGCCCTTGGAACAGCTGGTGATTTAACTCAATCGGCAGAAAATGGATGGGTTAGATTTTAATGTTGAACTGTTATTCACAATTCCACAAAGCAAAACACAGCGCCCAATCGTTCGGCAATGAGGTCCACAGTGAAATGACGCGAAAAATGTCAGGAACCGCGTTGTTTTTGCGGTGTTGGCATACCGCCGTTGGAACAACAACATCGTACACGTGCGCTAGTCATGTCAACGTGCCACACCCGCTGCAAAACAACGAGGCTCAGGTTTGTTTCACATTTTCCCGAGGGCACGTTCGTCGTCTCTGGTGTTTCGCGAGTGAGTCGGCCGATTGTACGTCGCATCGACGGGATTTGTATTTAACGCGGTGCTGAGAGGCCCGACAATAACAATAAAAAGGGGAACGCCGGGAGGATTCGTGTCCGACACGCGCGTGGCTGGCGATAAACCTGTGGAAAATAAAGGACAGGGCGCGTCGCGGCGTGCACAACGCATAAATGCATTCGTGGCATTAGAATGCACCGTGGGATTGGCGCCCGCGGACATTTTTCTTTCATCTGGCCCGGTGTCTTTACGAGGAAACGCGACGTCGATTCGTGGAAACCGTCCGTATTGTGATACCAGAAGGTGAACTTGCTCGGCGAATCTCCACTTAGACTACTGTTGCTGCGGCTACTTTTGCTTGCAGTTCTGTTTGCAATACATGTATACCTGCAGAAAACTTATTTATAGTAGCACATACAGAATCTATTCGCGCAGAAAATACTATTATTCTGTCACGATTGTGCTAAATAAGTGCGAAAGTTGAAACCGATTGTCAAACAGAAATGACAAGTGAATTCATCTTCCTTCTGCAACATGTTCGTGAATAACATTACACCTGTGGCGCCAGTCAATTAACCTTTCGACGATAGTGCCCGAGTCTGTTCTGACCCAGAGTATTAAAATCGTAATTTAATTAGTCTGATGATTCACTCGAGTGAATAGCTGACACATTAGAAACGATAGAAAGACCAATGTATCTACAAGAAGTACTTTACAGAAATGTGTTTTAAAAAAATTGCTATTAAAGTTGAGAATGGTCTTAAGAAGCTCAATTGTAAAAGTGCGAAAAGGATGCATCGTTCGAGGGTTAAAGAGAGCAGCAGACTAGTTAATACAAAAAATTAACAACCGCCTAAATTTCTGTAATAATGGGCAATTGCGGTGTGTTTACTAGATCCTCCTTGGTGTCATCGCACCCGAAAAACCGGCGCGTTTCTTGTATGGGCCACCGAGTACAAGCGATCGAATACCGATCAACAGCGGATTCTGAATCACCGTTGCTGAACATCGGTCGGATAGTCATCCCCGGTGATTTATGCATCCTGTGGCCGGGCCACGTCGTTGCATCGGTATGGTGACAAAGTGCGAATGGGTCCCCGAGACCATTTTTCTTCCTCGGGGCGTTCTCCTCTTCCTCTTTTGTCGCGTGCGCGGACAAACGATCCACCTAGCGATCGGTATCGCTATGATGGCTCGAAGGGTACGAGTATATGGTTCACGGATGATTTACAAAGGGAAGCACGAACGATTCGGGCCGTGCTGGCCATGGGGAAGTTCACTGATCCCATGGCGTTCGGAACGGGTCTCCCGCTGGGCGCCCAGAGACACGCTCGACGCGTGTGTACACGCTCTCGTGTCGGCAGAAACATCGAAAGAAATGAAAAAGGGGAATGGCAGAGAAAAAGAGAGAGAGAGGGAGAAAGAGAGAGGTCTTGCGCCTCGCGTGCACGGCCATGACGTGAAAGCAAACGAAGGCATGCGTTACATCCGAGCAATGGTCCCGCGGCTGCTGAATGTCAATGGCTGGGCCGATTCTCGGAATTCTGGCGAAAATCGATGATCCCCGCACCCGGCCGCGATCTACGAAACCTCTTGGGTCGCGTGCGTTCACCTCTAGCCCTCGCCCGCTCGGATTTTTGCCGTTTGCTACCGTTCAACTCCGCGACAATTTGCTGTAATAAATTTGCCGAGGTCCAAACAAAAGACTCCGCAGGATCTTAACCTTCTCTGTGTCTACTGCTATTCTAATGTTAACCGTGTGCACGGGGGTAATTGGACCCCGTGCATTTTTGGAGGAAAATGAAATTTTATTGATGTCTGAAAGATAAGTATATGATACATAAAAAATATCAAATATATCACAGGTAGCCTAGGGAAGTTTTGAAAATTTTCCATTCGCCAACTTTCCACTTTCTGTTTTGTCAGTCTCGGGTGCATTTGCACCCCATACGCGGAGAGAAGGTGAAATCCGCGCTCGAATCTCTCCAATCAAATTCGAGTCTTCCTAACAATATGTCTCAGCCGTCCTCTATTGTCTAGCGCCGCAATTAATTGTGGAACCTCGGCGAACACGTAACCCGACGACAGACTGTATTTATTATGTAGTCGACGATTTACGTGCACCAAGGTAAAGCGCAGCGACGATTACGGGGATCCACGGATCGGCGACGTTGCGGTGTCCGCGAAGCAAACAACGACTGAAAGGGTCGTTGAAGTGGCGTATTAATCACAGACATCTTGTCCCGGCGATATGTCGGTTTGCCGCGCGAATGAAAAAGACCCTCGAGTGCACTCACGTTCGTGCACTCGAGCGTGCATCTCTCGCGTGCATCTCACTCTTGATACTTTTTCTCTTCCTTCCTTTCTTTCTCTCGGCGCTGTTGGTTCTCGTCCGCGGGACAAAAAGGACCTTGGAATCCTTGCCTCGGTGTCACCGACATTCCCACAGGAGTCATCCTATTATATTTAAATTGGGCGAGCGTGCCTCACGCCCATATGCGCGACGCACGTGTAAGCAAACACGTGAGTCCCGTGCACACGGAGACGGACACGGACACGCACACGCACCGCTCGTTTGGTTCAAGCCCACGTACTCGTCGCGAAACGGATACAGGGTGTGCTGCAAGTCGCCGCGCAGCTTTGTGGTCGGCGGTAATTGCGATTATGGAAAGTGGTATTCTTCCCGGCTATTCCAGGAAAACTGGATCCGAAGAAAAATTTCCTCTGGCAGACCCGTTCCGTGGTACAAGTATTTTGTACGTACCGGCTGAAAGTTATAAATACAATATTTTTAGAATGATTCTTCTATTTATTTTTCATGTTAGCAATATTTAAAAGGAAGATCTAAATTTCGGGACAATTTCCACGGAATTTTTTGAAGTAGATACTGGCTGGAAATTGTACAGTTGCGAAGAAATCAATTTTCGACAAAATATTTCTGGAACGATTTTTCTATCTATTCTTAATTTTAACAGTGCTTAAGAGGAAGATCTAAATTTCGGGACAATTTCCACGGAATTTTGAAGTACGTAATTAAAACAAAGTTGCAGAATCATAAATGTTATAATTACCTAACACAGCTAGGATTCTATAAAATATATTTTTGAAGATCCACTAATATTTCGACTTGATCATGCAGCATTGTTTCTGCATCAGGTTGAAAAATCGCATATGCATCATTGTCGCCAGGTGTACTTTGTCTTTTCTTTCCCACTCGACAAAGGAAGCGTCTATTGTCACCGGAAGGCGCGACGCTATTCGCGTTAACATTTATGTTAATCGAGCGTACGATCACGTCGCAGAAATTTGTCCACTTCGTTTCTTTCGGTAGTATTTGCGATCGGTATATGCCGAGACCAGAAGATCGAACGTTTCAAAAAACGGATGTCAAACAGCGGCGCAGGCAAAGTCAACAGAAGAAGCTGGATGGTTTCTTAAATAATAATTTTTATTGTTGCAAACGAGCCTCCACTCCGCTGAGATGTCAATATACCCTTCGAAGGTTACCGATTCAGGTTCCATTCTTTATTCGTTCTCGAGGATCGTTTCAAGAAATTGCGATACTGCTTTTAAACTTGTAACGCGAACGTGATGGGCATGCGTAAAATTATTTTATTAATCAGCGTCCTTACCTTATTTTCCAGTTGATTTTTATGGAAACTGCAGTTGCTGCAAATAGTAGATTGTATCCACTCGTAATAATTATTACAAACGATTCTTGTTCTAATGTCAAGCGATGAATGAGTTTAGGATAAAGGATGAAACAGCAGCACGCACCAGACAGAACATTAAATTATATTTTTATTATATTCATAAAAATTAAAATGTACACACCTTATGTTCAAAGTCATACTCGTATTAGCCTTCTATGCAAGTATCGCAGTATGTATAATATTTAACAATAGAGGTATAGGTACTCTCGAGACGAGACGAGCTTACGAAAACGAATACATGAATTTTTTCCCATTCTTCATACGTTATTTTTTTGTCGTTTTTTTCTTCTTGAATTGGGGTGGGGTGGGAGGTTGAAGAGGGTGGGGGAGGGATGGAGGGCGTGGGTGAGTGGATTGGTTGATACGGTCATTAGCTTACTTGCGATAATTATATTAATATTATTGACTGCTTACAAAATAATACTATTACACGGTAATCCATCTCTCGGTTTACGACACAGTTCCGGCGTACTCCGTCGACGATTCATTGTTTTTTCTTGTTTTATTTTCAGCCTTTAAAGATGGCCTACGAGATCGAGAAAAAGGAAAACGTAAGTGCTCTCCGCGCGATTTCCTACAGAGTTTTGTTTGCCGCTACAATGGAAACGAAACGAAGATGATTAGCCTCCACTCAGAAGGTATTACATGGAATATACTCCCTAGCTAATGTTTTTTTTTTGTTTATTATTATACTGACAGTATTTTTTTCCGTCGTTTTTCTTTCCTCTTAAATTATTCCTCGTCGCTAAACACGCCTGTGTGCCAATGGTGCGTTCGCTCGCGATCGGATGCGCGTCTATACGTGTATGCAAATTCGTTCGGTTGAGAAAGTGGCTGAAAAGATGTCGCCGTATTATTGTGTGAACGGAAACAATCGAAAATTACAAACGTTCGAAGCTGACGATGAAACTGGCTCTCTTCCGTGTATAAAAGAAAACGAGTGTCCGTTGAATCAGCGGGAAATCTGTTCGATTGCAACGCGAGTCCCTAACGAGCGATAAATAAGATGTGCAATTAGAGCGAAAGGTCTGTTGCTTTCATAGAAACCTCTGGAATTATTAGAAGACATCAGTTATTCTATAAAATTCAACGAAACAAACATTTCCAGAAAATCGAACGTAGAGGCAGTATTCTTCTTTCACGAACGAGGACGTTCACTGGGATGAGTACTTTAATTATATAGTCTTGAATCTGCATCTAATCGTTAATGAATTAACGACAGAATATTTTACCTCAACTTCAGAATAATATTCTTATTTAATCAGTTGAATAGAAAATCTTTATTACGGTGTAAATCAGAGAGTCGAGTGATCAACAATTGCTTTAATCAATGCTTAGAATAAGGAGAAATTAATTTACTACGTTGCGAAGACTACTTGATCACCGATGGATAAGCAGAGAATGGTAAATTTTCATCGATGCAAATTAAATGATTTGAAAGTCTTAGAAGTCCAGTTTGGTCACCGTTTCACAAAACGCAACAAACCTTCCGCGCGATCCTAATGCGAACGCGTTCCTTCTTCGCCGTGACCGTTCCTACCTTCGATCCATCGATCCTTAATGAGAGGAAGGGAAAACGATCGAGTTCGATCGAAAAAGGTGTTCTCTATAGCACCAGCGCGTTAGAAACGTGCGACGCTAATCTGACCGCTAGCCAATCATTGTCTACGTTCTTTAGAGGAAATTTGAACCTCCGCCGAGGCGACGCGACGCTCGCCGTTTAATCGTTCCACTATGCGTAACACGAAATAAAAGTCGCCTAAGCGCCTCTGTTCTATCTTATCCTTATTTTACACACCCGCTGGATCGATGGCTTCGATCGCGATCACCGATCCGATGGAATCCAGTCGCGGACGCTAACGAGTATTTACATCGCGCGATCTTCCCGCGACAAATTTCCATCGGATTCCAATAAATACACTGCAAGCTTTGAATTTACATCGAGACAAGAACTTCTGAAATTTCAGTTTTTCAATCCATTCGAATACCTTCGAATATGCGAGAAATCAAACGCGGTCTTTAATGGCAACCGCGCTCGAAGCCATTTATCAGAGCTATGCTGGCACGGTGCAAGTCCGGTCCCATTGTGCCTCACGATATTCTGCTTTGATTTTCAACAATATTGATCAATTTAGTATTACTTCGATTTATTTCGATCGATGTTAGTAATGAACGAGCTGGGAGATTTAATGTTTCAAGCTTTATGTATACATTTTTAGTAGTTGAAGAAAAGCCTTAAAATATAGAAAGTGTAAAATAATATTTCACAATATCGAACAAAGTTTACAAATATTGTAGTACACATTACTATCCTCGTAGAGCCATATCGATTCGTTTCATACTGCAAAAATCATTTTCAATTTGAATCATTTATTGAAAATACTCTTTAAGTATTTTCTTTCTTTTGAATAACCTGACAATTTAGCGATACATATTACCGAACGAATTCGATATTAATTTTGCGACATTCCACGACATTGTTGCCGTAATCGATGAGGCAAAACGCCCTGGAGTCGCATGGCAAATCGTTGATCCGCTGAGCGCGCGCTCGCGTCTGTCAAGGGGCGAGTTATCCGTGGAATGTGAAAGAGCAAACGGTATCCGGATGATCGCGACTAAAGTGAGAACATCGAATTCGATCACGCGATCTTGCAGTCTTGTATTATGTGCAGCGAACACGCCGCGCCGGTGCATCCCGCGGGTCGTCCTTGCACCGTCCCATATTCTTACATAAGACATCGTCCGAATAGACATCAGTTGAATGGGAACTGACTCTAAACACGTTTTCTGCCTTTAATCACGCAATGCAAAAATAGGCTTTCCTATTTCCGGTCACCTAGTACCGGAGCGAGTGACACAGCGATCTACGGATCTACAGAGAATTCCCAAAGTCCTTATAATCTAGTTATCAATCGTTCTCTTACTAATTTCTCCTCTCATCCGAACAGTGTTTTCTACGTCGTTACAGCGTTCGGGTCCCCGACCGTTTGGAACGATCGTCTTCCGTTATCTCGTTCGACCGCCAGCGATCATTTCGATATCAAATGCAACCGGCAACTCATACTAAATCCTGCTAATGATCGATCATACGCGTTCGCACATAAATCATCCCAGCGAAAAATCATTGCAACTTTAGTAACCTCTGCGGGTTCGCCAGAGTATGAGAACAATGTTGAGCACAGCTATTTCGAATGTTGCAGTATACTAAGTACCGCTACTCAAGTATTCTCGTTATGTATTGAACCCTCCGATGCACTGAGTATCGATATCTCAGCACTATGATAAATTACATACTCATTTCAGTGTATTTATGTGTCGAGTACCAGTATTCAAGTAGTCTGATGTACGAGTACCGGTATTTCATCATATTCGTGCATCGAGTAGTGCCATTCAGTGTTATAATATTTTAAGTACCGATATTCGAGTGCATTAGTGTAGCCAGTACCGGTATTCAAGTGCTCTAATGAATCGAGTACTGCTATTTAGTGTCACAACATTTCGAGTACCGGTATTCGGGTGCACTAGTGTACCGAGTACAAGATTTGAGTATTCTGTCGCATCGAATACCGGTATTTAGGTGCCATAACTGACTCCAACATATTCCGAGTGTCGGTATTCAAGAATTCTGTATATCGAGTACCGGTACTTCAGTCGATCTGAACAACAAAACTCTCGACAAACCAATTGCAACGTCGAAAAAGTGACACGGTCGCACTCGCGCCAACTCGACGCTAGAGAATTTCGCTGGAATCGAATTCGAATTGAAACGATAAACAATAATTTTCATTCGTAGCAAAGAAGCGTCGGTAAAAGCTGGGAAACACGTCGTTCCTCGGACCGGGGGCCCGGTTAAGGTACAATGAACGAAAGCCGCAACGTCGACAAAATGCTCGTTTGGTCGGGCCAACAGACTGATTCGTAACTCTTTTGGTTTCTTGGGAAATGTACAATGTCGGTGTCTCGGTGTATCGTTCAACACGATTAACAGTAAATGGGGAGCAGGGATGATTCGGTGATGGGTCCAGAGGTAGGGGGCTCAAAGTCGTGAAGCTTTTCTGGGTGCACGTCGTGCTACGCTTTTTTTTTGTTTCTTCTTCATCTTCGTCTTCTTCTTCTGCATCTTACATACTGTGTCGATAAACGTCTAAGTACCAGCGTGTGGGTATGTGTGTGTAATGTGTGTTCTTTTGATGGTTCCTCCGCGCGCATATACGTTCCTTGTCTCTCCTCTTTCTTTTTGTTCACTTGCTCGTTATATCCCCGTATTTTTTCCATACTTTTCTCGACGCATTTTTTTTTTGTTTCTTTACATTACATTAAAATATAACACCGATCTCGGACTTGCTTACGTTATACATATACATATATACGTGAGTTTTCATTTGTTTTTTATTCATTTTTTTCTTCTTAAATGTTCGTTAAATGTATTTAGCGATGATCGTTTCGAACAGTCTCTCACCGTCAAGCGTTTTCAGAAGAGTTCCGAATTCAATATTACGTTGCTCGCGTTAATTGACGACACTGGGGAATGCAGGCTCTGCGGATAGCGGTCAAGAGTCTCGAGGAATGTGGAGAACCAGAGCATGATCAAATATCGAGCTGCTATTATTTATTTACTTAGATGTATACCAAACATACGAACGTTCTTTTTATCATTTATCGTAATGGACACGGTGTAAGATTCGAGTAGAGCTTGATTTTTCTCTTCGATCGAGAGTGTAATTTATTTATTTTAGAAGTGACGAGTATTAAAAAATATTGACACGATTGTAAAAATAAATACGCAATGGGTATTAGCGATAGACTTATTTTTTATTTTAGAAACGCCACTGTGTTTTATTCGAGTGGAAAAATAGTCTTTTCGTAGATCGCGGCTCGATATTTGATACGCAATGTTTATTGTTATATCGTTTCGAAAATATTCACGTAGTTCGATTCTTAATTTACTGGAATGTGTGTTGGTTAAATATGGCGGACTGACAGTGAATCCTCAGTCATCTTTTGGTCGCTATCCATTGACACTTTAAATGCATAGTGGAGGGATGCTTCTGAAGTTATTTGATGGTGAAACGTGGGCAACGAGTTGTTATAAAACGGTGCAGTGAATCAGGATAAGTATCAACGATAAAAACAAATTCAATCAATCTTATATAAATGAATTTTTTAAGTAGCTCGGAACTCTACTACAAAGACTGGAATTGTTGAATTGCGAAATCGTACAAGAATTTGAAAGACTAAAATCAAGTAACGTCAATTAAAAAATAGTATTAAATTAAGAACTGTACAGGAACACACCCTATCTCACATATTTGATTAAATCAGGAAGGATACAAGCTCCATCAAAAAATTAATTAACAAGAACGAGTCACTTAGCCCGGAGCAAAATCGTTATATTGATCACTGTCCTGATTTACTGCAGATGGTTTCACAAAAACGAGTCGCACTTCAATCATTACGCACGTTCTTACAGTCTCTCATAATCCAAGATAATTCTGGTCTCATGTTCATTGCAGCATGATCGAGGAGCTGGTGACAGAGTGCCCAAAAAAATAACCTTGTATCTGAACTTGCTTCTCTTAACATCACTTGTAAATCGTTCCCTTAAGAAATGCTTATAGTATGAAATAAATAATTGATTATTCAATTATCGACATTGAAATAAAATCAATTTAAATCAATTCGTGGCACTTATCTTCTCAAAGATTGGAGAAGTTAGTAAAACTATAAACTGAATGTAGAAGTGTTTCTAGGTCAGTTACGCAAAGAAAAAATAATAAAAGAAGAGTTGATACAGTTCAGGTTCATTTCTGTCACTATCAGCTCGACGATTTGTTCGGGAAACACCGTTTTCAAATGCGTGGGTGGCATCTGCGCGCGTTATCAGCACTGCAAAAGGGATAGAAAACGAGGGTAGCCAGCGTAAGGATAGCAAAAGATTAGTCTCACAGCCTCGGTTAGGAGAATCGATTAGATTACAAGAGCGGCCCCGATACTTGTTCATACACTGGAATAAAAATGGACCCGTGCGACCTCGTGTCAATTGATCGTTTCCTCACCATCTTTTTTTTCGGAACTTAGACCGACTCCGGCTGCAGCAGTTTCACAAATCTATTCGATAATGTCAAACTCGGAAGTCTTCCAGAGACATTCGTAAAACCGATTGGTCGAAAATATTATTCTAGAATCCGTTAGGGTACAAAGTATAGTTGCGAACGATTATCAGTAGATAATTGTAACGATAAAAATGGACATTGTCTTATCGTGGGATGGAATAGGCTGTGTAAGCTCCGTCAATGCTAGATGCTCATCTGTAGTTCCGAGGAAAATCGAATCGAATCGAAAAATCAATCAGGAAAACAAAAAACGGTAACAACGAACGCGAGAAAATCAGACGTCCCAAAAAAGAAAGAAAGAAAACAAAACGGATTTTGTAAATTTCTCTCGACGAACTCTCGCGCGGATCGGAACATTTCGTAAATCAGTCGCAGGTGTTCGATAAGAACGCGAACGGGGGCTCCATTCGATAGAACCAACCTCGATAGAAACAAACAAATAAACCAATAAAAAAAAAAAGAAAAACAAACAGGTAACACAACGTGTCTGAAACGAAAATTTTTATTAATCTGCCGGGCAGGCATGTAGCATCACCGTGACATTGTGAGTCTTAATTTCTTTCGTCGTTAATTAAACCTTGATTACCAAAAAATGGACAGAAGGCTTGCGGTCGCGACGTTTCCCCATCGACGATCTCTGTTCTCTCGCAAGATTCGCAATCGCAAGACACGCGTGAGGCGGTTCCACGGTCGCCATAGTCGCAGATTATGGTCGCCGGATCGTGCGGGAAAACCTCGCGGCGCAGATGAGTTCTCGTTTACTTTATATTCAATAAATATTACGTACACGTGTAATACGTTCGTAATTGGTAGCGACTTTTTTTTTTAGTATTGTTCTAATTGGACAGAAGTTGTTGTGTGTGTGGTTCACAGTTTCGGGCGAAAAAACGTTCTCTCACGATCACAAGAATCCTGGAATCGTTAAATCGCTTTTCCCCGTCGCTCGTTTTCCGCTCTCGTCTCCGAAGCTCGCGGAAAAAAACGCACGATCGAGCTTCCCGGTCATCTTCGATCTCTCGCCTTGGGACTTGATGACTTTTTTCGAGGGAGGGGAGGGAGGATGATTTTTGCACCCCGGACTCGCAGTAATCCGGGGCACGCACGTAGATCGAGTCACCCGCGCTGAGCAAATCGCGTCGAAATGTATCAAATATATATTGTATATATATATATATATAGACAGAGAGATATATATATATATATGATTTATCGTGTACATGTTTGTGTGGTAGCGTGTTCTCTTCGTGTACGCGTGATCAGAGTTGGCGGCTTCCGAAAACAGCCTGGGAAAACCGCCGCGAAAAACGGAACGCGAACAACGAACGAAGCTCGTTCTTTTTCCAACTGTCCGCCGCCTGAAACGAGGAGACGAGAAACAAGGTAGGGCGAAAGCAAGGAAGAAGAACTTACGAACCTAGTATTGCAACTTCTATACACCACACGCGCGTTGCACCCCGTGGGGAAAAGATCGCCGCGAGTCGCCTAATCAACGGCTTGGCTCGCGTGTTTTATACATATTGTATCGTATGTATTATAAATTAATTTACGGTCGCGCGATAACACAACAATAGCTAGATAGGTAGCTAGATAGAGAGAGATAGAGATAGAAACAGAGAGAAAGGATGTATGTTACAATAAAAAGGAACTTAACAGATTTCGCTAAAAAAATACAATATATGAAACAATTGTATACATATAAAATCTTTAAATAATCTACACGACGCGGTAAATCGTACTCGAAGGATTTCCTCGGATCTTCTCGCGGTTTCCGGTAGCACGTCTCCACGATACGAATTATCCGGGTAATTCGGGAGAGTGTGTTCTTCATTTTATGTTTGTATGGACTGAGTGTGTTTCTGTTTGTGTGTGTGTGTATTTGTGTTCTTGTGTGTAATACCGCTCGGCCGACGATTCTACGAGAATGTTAATGGCCGACTCGGTTGGTTTTTCATTTTTGGATTCAGTGGGTGCGATCGGATGCTTTTACCGCCGTCGGAATAATCATTGAACCGCTGGACATCGTCCTTGACGCGACGCGAGGGTCAAGGGCGACGGTCTTGATTGCGGGAATCGTAGTTAAATCGACTTCCGTCTTCGTCTTTTGTTTCTTCTTCGTCTTTTTCCCTTTCTAGACAATGTACAATTCATTGGATCGAGCGAACTAAACAGAGAATAAAGAAAGAACTGTGACGCTCTCCTCGTCCTACGTACAACGTGTCAAATGGCTGATTCGAATCCCAGTCGTTAAAAAGTAAAAGATTGTGGAATGCTTGAACAGAATCCGCTCGAAAGCATCGCGTCAGCTCGTCGGCGAAGAAAAGAAAACTCGGGAGAACTGACGCTCAGCTTTTCATCTTTTTTGTGTATCGACGATTTGTTTGTTCTCTTTCGTTCTTCTTCGTCTTCATCAATATCATCATCATCATCATTATCTCATCATCCTCTTCTTCTTTTTTGAGATTTTTTTTTGTATCGTTTGTTTGTTTTCGTCTTTCTTTCCTCTATTCTACTGAAATGCGAAGTAGACATACTAATGCTTTTTTTCGTTTCAGCAAGATCTTCCCCGGCCAATGCGGCTGCTGTTTTTCCTCTCGCGGTGCTTCGGCCGTGTCTCCCATGCCTTTTTGTGTGATACACATTAAATGACCTAATATCTCAAGTAATAGTTAGAAGTTATTAGTAATCCATTAGCTGCCCTAACGTCTAAGGGACTGAAACACTGCTGCTACACATATTCATAGGCATGTAGCAATTTTTTTTTTCTTTAGGATTATTTTAGTGGCTTATAGTAGAACGAAGTTACGGTGAAGCGGGTGTGATCCGGTTTTTACTTGCCCCGTGGTGAGGATCGTGTGCCTGTTGTTGAGAGACCTTCGCCTCGGCTCCGAGTTCGGTGCAAGGAATGTAGACCCTCGCCTGGAACGTTGAAATAACGTTGAATATTATTTTTCCAATGTTAACGCATTACCTAAGTAGTTCATAGTTCCTCAAAATCCACAGCTAGAGATTACTTAATGAATTTCTTTACGGCAGCATCAATTCCTCCATGAACTAACAAATCATCTCCAGGGACAGCAGCAAACATATTCTAAGGGAATTAATATCTAAAAGAACATCTTTATGCATCTTTCTCTTCATTGGCAAAATTATTTTCTTGAACCTAGCTGACCCTATGTCAACGTTGAAATAAAAATGATATATTGAATTTGATTGTACTTTTATATCTCTCGCGATTGGCTTGTTCAGTCAAGTAATAACACATTAAAATATTGTTCTCACCTCTGCTAACGCTCCTGCGCATCGGTGCAGACTGAGGAAGGGTGAAAGTGTAGTTCCTAAGTGCTCTGCCTCGTTTGTCTCGAATTAGTTTGTCCACTTTGACGAAAATACCGCACTTCGGTCGACACGAGAAGTACCTATGGCCGTTCACAGCACCATCGTTTTTACCTGTAACATAGACAGCACGTTCCCACTTAATTCATGAATCGCCTGTGCCCATTGTAGTTTTCATAAGCACTCTGCGATGACAGTATGGTCTTACCAGTTGGGGCGTCCAATTCGACGCCTATCCACGACCCAGAAGCAAACTCTGTCGGCCCCACGTACGCTATGACGCCGGAATAGCTGTGTGGACGAACCAGTACCGATTCACCAACCACCACCCAATCTGGTAGTGGTGTTTCGACTCGGCTTAAATCGTGCCTCGAACCGAAAGCTGAACTTTTATCGCTCACGTCATCTGTTGTGATAGAAAGTATGACAGTTAGGATCTAGATGGTAGGCAAGAGCGATATATTAGGTGGGGCGGAGTTCTATCGTATTTTAAAGAAAACATTTGAATCAATTTATAGAAATATATTTCCATGGTTTGTGTCAACTTGTTGCCATCCTTCAGATAACCTGTCAATTCCTGTTTCCCATTGACTTCGCTAGCAGCATGTGTTTTTGATTTACAAGCAAAATGACCTGCGTATTTAAAATACGACAGAACTTTCCCTCGAACATAATAAATTGATTGTAGCAATTGAACGAAGAAAACGATAAGACAGTAGAACGGTTCAATTATTCGAGAATATTTATGATGGCGTACCATCGATTCGTTCAGAGGAGCTATTGTCGCCGTTCTCGTAGGGCATGTTAGGTTGCATCGATTGTTCCAGTCGCGCTGCAGCTTTGCTCTCCGAGAGCTGTGGACGGACCATGGGGAATGAAGCCCTGTGCTGAGAACTGGTAGGCCTTCCTGTAGTCGCAGACGCTTTTCTTCGACGCACCACCTACGCATTACCAAACCATGCTCATTATCATCGATTTACAAGTAGTAGTAGTTACAAGTAGTACGAGTACAAGTAGAACAAGCAGTACTAGAATAATTACGTTACCTTGCCCGGTGGTAATTTTGTATGGACAACCGAGCTGCCTTCGAAAGGACTGTCCTCTCCAGAATTCGAAGTCTGACTGATCTCCATGTCGCTTTTCCTTCGATTGCTCAGTGGGTGGGTCGTATCTTTCTTCTGAATATTATTGGAGTGCGCTATGCTGCTGTTCATATCGCTATCGCTCTTCGTCGAGGAGACTGGACTGTCTATGTCCGGGTCCACGTAAGCACCAGTTTCCTCTAAATTCTTCCTGGTACGTTCTGAATCGCAATAAGAACAATGTAAACTAGCCAATTATACCAATAAATCTTCTTAAAATTAATCATTAAATCGTCGACTCTGTTGAAAATTCATTTTATAAATTACATAATAAATCTATATTGCAACTAACCCTCGTTACAACTGTTGCCCATCACGTTCAAGTTGTCCAGCGCCGCAGACACCTCGCCCAAGTACTCCTCAGGTGTTTCCTCGACCAAAGAGCTGTCCATACGCTCGGGCTTCTTCGAGTCCAGCAGATTCCGATATTCCAGGTCCGGGGTCTCGTCCACGCTGATCGACTTCACCGACAACGAGTCCTCGGACGTCAGATTGGTCGTAGACACGGCTTGCGAACCGTAACCACTGCTGCTCATGCTTGGCGTGTTGATCTTCGTCGATTGAAGTTCGACGAGAGAATCCAGTGTGCGTGAAGAAGTTAGTGGTTTTACTGGTTTCGCCGTTGCCTGAACGTAATCGTGTGTGATATGCTTTTCAGTATTGTCTGACCAACGAGCCGCGCTCCGCTTATCGAACAAGGCGCTTTTACAGTGACAATGTGCATAAGGATGCCTGAGCGGCTGATTAATGCACTAATCGCTTCTGCGAGCCATCTTAAGATCAGACGCGTCCAAGTAACAGCTCAAAAATCAGCGTTCAAAAATCAGGCAATGTTTTAAAAACGATTAAAATGTGATAGCATTGTGTTAACTCTTAAGGAGGTAGTCTCGTTTCCAGGATTGCAAGGGTGCCTTCTCATTTCTCGATAATGCAAAGATGGGGTTTTTCAGTAGTCAAAAGCGCTAGATAAAAGATAAATCTAGGTCGCAGTCGCCCTCAAAAATCCTATTTTTACGTTCACGAGGCGTAATTTGCATTATTCGGAAGTATTAAGCCGCGCATGTAGCTATTTTCATAAAGCTGCGACAGTTACATGCTGCCGAATAATGCAAATTACGCCTCGTAAATGTAAGAATAGGACTATTGAGGCCGACTGCGGCCTAGATTGATCGTTTATCTAGCGCTTTTGACTACTGAGAAATCCCATCTTGGCATTATCGAAACGAGTCTATCCCCTTAACTACCACTTGGTTTTATCATACAATTTTAAAAGTTTCTAGGAGAAGCCATAGCTTCAAGACCATATGGTAAGAGTTGAAGCTACGTGGGCACGTCTTTAGAGACTCGACAGAAGAAATTAGTAGAAAATCACTCTAACAAGGAAGTACCCAAGCGGCTCTAAAAAAAAATTTTTAAGAGTACGCTCCTTTTCAATCACTATAACTGAATAATAATAAGTAACAGATAGAATTAGTTTTGGCAGTTAAAGGTGGGGATGCTCGGGTATTTCATTTGCGAGTGATCACGTTCGGTGTTCACAGTGGTAGTTAAGGCCGAAGAACGTGTACTACCTGGTAGGAATCGTACTCGGAGTAATCAGCATCGCTCTTCTCCTCCTCTTCGTCATGGATGGGCGATGGTAGTTGGTTCCCGACGTTCGACGTCTCCTCGTGCAGTGTGGTCATCCGTAGACTCAGCTTAGTACCCACCATGTTTGGAGATGCTAAAATAAACACCGTTCAATCAGCGAGACGCTCGGCTATTGCAAACGGAAGTCCACAAGTGTGATTGCGTTTGAATATCAGGGCCGATCTGGCCACATTTATTAGACAACTCTTGTTCTGTCTCTTTTGTTTTTTATTTCTTTATTGCTTTCGTTCTTTCTATCCATACTTTACGACAATTTTTGTCCTCGTTTCTAGTTCACGATCGTTGCTTCTCTGCGTGGGTTTTTTTTCGACATACATTCTACGTAACCGGGTCGATGAGAACACTAAAGGTGCCAGGTCGGTTCTGATACAGATTTGTGATTACAAAATATCGAACAAAGGACCCATGCTGTTCCTAAAAATAACAAAAACGGAGAAGAATATATATATTCCACGTATCCGACTGTCTTTCCCCCATCAAATGGATTGACCAACTAGCATGGAGGTGATTCCATAGAGAAAAACCAATGGAACGATTAGGACAACATTTTTCCCTTCGGAGCTCAGCTTTCAAGCAGTGAAAGAAGTTCCGGTGTATCATTTTTTAACAGTTTTCTGTTAAACTACCTTCCAAATGTTTCCACGTGAAAAAATTACTTTTTCATTTCATTCTCAATAAGAGGAATTTAATTTTACTTAGTAAATGAACGAATCATTAAAAAATAATTTCCGATAGAATCTTCATAACACACTAACGATGGTCCACTGTCTGCCTGGTCGTCGCTGGCACATTCTACTTACACCAACTTGGTCAGCTTCGCAGTGGAAACCTGCAAGCTCAATTTTCTCAAGAACGAAGCTCCGAGCGAAAAACTTTGTTCTACACTTTCGATTCGTTTTTACACGTAAAATCATCTCCTCGACTTCATCACCGGACATAGCACACCCTGCTATAATCTGCGGTATCTTCGCTCGCGTAGTTTAGTGGATCCCTTTCCAAGACACTCGTCGACTATATTTCACATGGTTCCGTGTCTGTCAACCCTTAAGTGGTCAGGTGGTTTTATTTTTATCGTATAAATATTGTTTGTTCGAATAGTTTAGTGTGATTGCACATTTGAAAAACATTCGTGGGATATACTATAGACGCCGGACCACTCAATAGTCGATGTTCAGTGTAGATAAAGGTATCGTTTAATTCGGTATGCGAGCCAGTGTTGCAATATATAGTGTCAGGGTATCAGAAGAGGAAGCGCATACGTGGAATATAAGGCAGCCTCAAGTAAACATAAAAACAGAGCCGTAGTAGGTACCAATTATTGTAAAGCGATAGAAAACATCGAACATATACGGAGCTACGCGCTGCGCGTTTCGCGATCCCAAATAAGAAAGAGAGAAAAACGAAAAAAAAAAGAATAAAATAATAAATAAATAGTACAGTAAACTACCACTGTCTCTGATAACAAACGAAAAGAATAGTTTACGAAAATTATGTGTATTACGGTTCGAACACAGTGTCTATACCTATACACTACGTAAAATGGTCGAACTAAGGAGTAAGGAAACCAAAGACTCTACTAATCACTACGAGAATGATCGTATGGACTCTTTCAAACTCCGTTTAAATTGATCCCTCGCAATTTGCCAATTTTCCATTCTACCATCTCACAAGTGCGCTTCTTCGTTGAGTACTACTGTTTTAATCGTTTTAATCATTTTTTAATAAAACGGATTTCTTAGAAAGAAATTATTCTTTCTTTGTAAATCGGCGAATGAAACTAGAAGTTTAAACTTTCTATGAAGTTATGAATACCTTTTTGTGATTTATAATTCGTTTTCTTTTCAAGATCAATGAGTCATTCGTTGTGACTCTTTTATGTATTTCTACGTTGTTTTCAACAGAACGAGTTTCTTTATAGTAGAATCAATAAAAACAGGAAGAAGTCTACATTAAATTTTACGTTCAGATGCTCAACAAAGTTGCAGATTCTCTTCGTCGTTTTGCATTATCGTTTTAGACGAATTCACGATTTATAATTTTACATTCATTTCTACATTATTTTTAATCGGACGAATTTTTCAGTCAAAGAAAGGAGTTTCTCCCTTTCTTTATAGTAACATCAACAAAAATAAAAGTCTACATTACATTTTACGTTCAGATGCTCCACAAAGTTACAGACTCTCTTCGTCGTTTTGCATTATTGTTTTAGACGAATTCACGATTTATAATTTTACATTGATTTTTACATTATTTTTAATCGGACGAATTTTTCAGTCAAAGAAAGGTTTCTTCTCGTTACTTTTGTCTAGCACAGCCAATTGGAAAACGAAGTTCGCGTGAAATTCTCCGTTTAATATTCTCAACAAAGAAGGCGTTGCCTGTTGGAAAATCTAGTTTTTTTTCCGATTCCGTTTCGAAAAGTAGGATCGAAGTTTCTACGTAGATCTGGCGGAGTCAGTTTGAAAGATCGTCCAAACGGCGAGTGTCACCTACACTTGGCAGAGGTGGATTGTTGCAGACGTGTCAATGAGTTGAGATTCAGGTTCAGATTCAGGAAAGTTGGTCTCGCTGAAAGGAGATACAGACGTACTGATTACACGGCACTCTCATTAAGAGTCTGGTCGAATGACTATAAAAAAAAGATATATATATATATATGTATGTATATATATATACACTACGTTCTCCTCTCCTCTGAATGGCGAGCCATTGTTAGAGCTTGTCTTTCGCAACAGGCTTTTGAACACAGTCATTGAAATCATGCCTGAAAACACCGGACAGTGAGAGAGAAAAACCAGTCAACACGAGATATACAGATTCCCGGTGACCGACGATCATCGACGGAAACAATCAATTATCCATCCAAGTACACAGTCACGTCGAACAATGTACAAAATTCGCGGGCGGGATAGAGAAAATGGCGTGGTTCGGCCGAATTTTTGTTCGTCCCGTTCCGATAATAATCAAATTCGATTTCTTTTTTTCACCGACTCGACGGCCGGAATGTTCTAACTCGCCATTTTGTCGCGAATCCAAAATGCACGTATTCAACTAATCCATTCAACTGAAATATTGTTTGTGGTTCTTTCCTCTGGATAGCAGTGCATTGTAGATTCGTGGGAAATATATCAAACAACAGCGATTAGTTTAAAGTCAATGGCTCTTGGTGTCTCCAACAGATTTTTGGTTCCCGTTAGATCGCGACGTACTAGCGAGATTCTAGAGCATGCTTGACTAACTTCGAAAACGACAATTCCATGCATCACTAGTCGCTATTTCGTAACAACCGATTCTCGTTGTCTACGTTATTCGAAAACTGGCTGGCTGGTCGGACGTTCTCCGGTTGACTTTAAACTAATTCTCTCTGTGGAGAAAAGGGAGCTCTCAGCCGGCGTTCGAATCTTTGAATCCTCTTTGTATCTTTCTGCGAGTCTACTTCGGTTTGTAGACAAGAGTCTCCCTTTTCTGGAGTCTTTTGAGAAACAATTTAAGCTTTCCTCTCTTAGATTGCATTTATTCGTATTTTTATCCTAAAAGACTTTGTGACCTGTTCGTCGAGCTGCATGTTTGCATACTCTTCAGCTGATATTTATTATCTTAATTGTTTGTAGAAGCAGACATTCTTATAATTTAGTGAAATCATTAAATTATTCATCTGACTAATTTGTTCATTTCGAACGAAATGTATCTGATTGATACTAATGGTTTTTGCAATTATAAAAATATACATTTTTATAGCATTTTCTATATTTATGACAAAAATCTATCAAAGGATAATTAATAAAAATTAACGAGATAAATGCTATTGCATTATTCAAGAAAAACTTCAATGCGATCTCAATCTCATTGCATAAGTTTGTACAAACATGTATCCAACCATTAATAAATTGTCAACGTCGCAGGTGACGAGTCTCCATTGAATCGCAAAACATTGTTCAAATTGTTTCTCAAAAGTGGATCCACCTAAATCATCATTAATCCTATCAATATATAAATACCTATATATATGTATATGTATAAGTATATGTACACATATAATATGATACAATAAACCTACGTCTGTTTCTAAAATATTGCTCAACAGCACATTCACAGGTGGAAACAGTAAAACGTAAACCAAAAAAAAAAAAAAAATTGTAGGAAAAAGAACACTCGACAGAAGCGACTCGACTCTCGTTTCGATTCGCCGCGAATCGAACAGTGTCCTCTCTTTTTTATCTCGTCGTGATTCGCGCTGTTTTCCTTAGAGAATTTGGCGCCGATTCGAACACGGTGTTAGAATACAGTCGATCATTCGTCGAACGCGATCGGCTCGAACGAATCATCGGCGCTCGATCAACTATTGCGGAAATCGTTCTCTATTTCTAGATGGGTGGAGAGAAAAAAAAAACGTGTTTTTTTACTCGCTCGACACAAGTTTCTCAAGAAAGTTCCATGCGTTCGCGTTTTGCGAACAAAGTGAGGATAATATATGTAACAGAGTGAACGGAAAACGGTGCCGGTGAAAGAATGATCTCTGTGCACGGTGACTTAAAAGACTGGAGCGAGATTAGGCTATTTCGTTCGCTGGCCTCTGGCGTGGTACTCGCTAAACTGCGGATGCTTATGCGAGTTTGCGTTCAGTCACATTTTAACGCTGCAACTACCTTTCGAATTCATTCGGAATTTTATAGTGAATTTGTTTCCGACGAATTTCTGATCGAATTTGTTCGATCATTTTCAAGAAAAACATTTCTGAAGATTTCAATACTATTTCAATGGGGGACGATCATCATTTTAACTCACCTGGTAGTTTCAGTGTTAATAATAGTAATAACAATGACGTCTTTATTGTACACATTCAGTCTAATATATCATACACAAGAATAACAGAAAAATATTGGATCGAATGATGTTTTAAATATTTACAATACAATACGAGTACTATTGACGAATAAGAAAAGGATTCACCGAGATTCTAAACAAGAACCCACTGAAATCATTGAAAAGGGAATAAATATAAAAATCGTATAAAAACATCTGAACAAAAAAAAATGATTTTTCTAATCAATATACAAATTCATCAAATTTCAAAAAATATTTCTACCTTTACTTGACTCTGAACATACATTGTGAAGCGTGTGCGATAAAGCCACCATTATTATCATTAAGAGATCTAACAAGAAGAGAGACAGATAGCTTAACAAACAGTGTGTCGAGTGCACAAGTCCATTCACCTGCGGTTCGCAATCATTGCAATTCATAAACATCCGCGGTCGTACATACAGCGACAGACGCGCAAAGTGCAACAAAGAAGGATGTAGGCTACTCAATGAACAAACTTGCCGATGCTAGGGTAAACACAAGGGACGCATTCGCATGCAATAATCCATAGAACGGGGCAGAAGTAACATCGCTCACGCAAATAAACAGCGTTCAAACAAATCTAGGTAGAAGTGCGTCAGCAATCTTCAGAACTAGAATGCATACGGCGGAGACAGATATAGTTAGCGGCGTTCCTCAAAGCTTTATTGTAATTACTGAAGCGCGGGGATCCGTTAAATGCTCGCATTGCTATGTATTCACCACTCTCTTTCATCTATCGGTCATTGGTAAGCTGCGTTTTGTGTTGGTGATGGGACTCGCAATGAATCAAGTTTCTCTGAGAAATGTGATCTTGAACGATTGTCGATTTGTCCGTGCACCTAGAGTCGCCAGATTAAAACTCGTCCCCCCACGATGCCGTTCGTTCCCCTTCTACAACGCTATTCCCCCACACTTCCCACAATGTCACCTGATTAAGGGAGTAGACTCGTCTCCAGGATTGCAAGGGTGCGGAGGTGCTCGTTCCTTGATAATGTAAAGATGGGGTTTTTCAGTAGTCAAAAGTGCTAGATAAAAGATCAATCTAGGCGGCGATCGCGCTCAAAAGTCCTATTTTTACGTTTACGAGGCACAATTTGCATTATTCGGAAGTATTAAGCAGCGCATGTAGCTATTTTCATAAAGCTGCGACAGCTGCGTGTTGCTGAATAATGCAAATTACGTCTTGTAAACATAAAAATAGGAAAGGGAGCAACTGCGTTCTAAATTGATCTTTTGTCTAACACTTTTGACTACTGAAAAACCCTATCTTTGCATTATCGAGGAATGAGAATAGTCAAAAGCGCTGGATAAAAAATCAATCTAGGCCGCGATCGCCCTCAAAAGTCCTATTTTTAAGTTTACGTAATTTGCATTATTCGGAAGTGTTAAGCTGCGACAGCTGCGTGCTGTCGAATAATGCAAATTACGCCTTGCAAATGTAAAAATAGGAAATTTGAGGGCAACTGCGTTCTAGATTGATCTATTGTCTAGCATTTTCGACTACTGAAAAACCCCATCTTTGCATTATCGAGGAATGAGAATAGTCAAAAGCGCTGGATAAAAGATCAATCTAGGCCGCGATCGCCCTCAAAAGTCCTATTTTTACGTTTACGTGACGTAATTTGCATTATTCGGAAGTATTAAGCTGCGACAGCTGCGTGCTGCCGAATAATGCAAATTACGTCTTGTAAACGAAAAAATACTTTTTGACTACTGAAAACCCGTCTTTGTATTATCGTGAAATGAGAAAAACGAGTCTACCTGCATTGGCACTGGCAGAGAGAGGGTAACATTCTTCCCCTCAATTCGAATCAATTCCCCTGATCTGGCGACTCTGCGTGCACCACGGAACTGGACAATGCTAATCGAATTGAAATTTGTAATTCTAAAATGAAAATGTTAATTTTTATATCCAGCATTTTATTGAAAGCTGTAGTAGCAATAATACTTCAAATTTTATCAATGATTGTATGATCAGCCCTGCAACGCAGAAGGTTGAAATGTTAGTCGTTGTAGAGCTTCATAAATCAATTATTTTATACATCTTAATTTTTGATGTTTATAGATGTTGATTAAATTCATTATTGCCCAGCTCTGGTATGCAGACAAAAGTATCGTTTAGCTACGAAACTATGGAACCTCGACAGTCTATAGTGTAACAGCGTGTCGGTCTGGAAAATATAAGATCGTGTTCTCGATGTCGTTCCAAAACATAGCTTTTCAGTGTACGTAAATCGAATTACACCATGATCCATGAGTGCTAAGCAGCTGAAGAATTAAAACAAGATGATAGTCAACTACGGATCAGTGTGGTCTCTTTCTCGATCCGAATGAAAGGTTTCTCGGGGGGCGGGTATGATGCTAGGAGATGAAACATCGATAGAGAAATGTTTGAACGATGTCGGTAGAGGGGGCAGGATTCTGGTTCTGAACATTGCCAATATCACAAATAATAATAATGCCGACACACCGAGGCAAACGGGTTATAACTAAACAACAGACAGACTCAACCACTCACGAGACATATGTATACTAATCGTCACTGCCTGTAACGGCATCAATTAAATATCAATCAAGACTCCATTTTACCTGAGTTCAGAATGGAGCCTTGCGTGGGCCGAAATAGTCGTAGAAGTAGTAGACGTAGTGTTAAACAGAGGAACAGATAAGTTGCATACATTAATTAGTCCAAGAGAAAACAACGTTCGGTCAATTTTGCTACAGGACTCGCTAGTTTCGAGGGGATGGCGGATCGCAGATCGTTCAAGGGGACACCGTGCCCTCAAAATTTTATTTAAAAAACACTATTTGCGATGGCGATTATTCTCTTCGACCCTGTGCATGTGTACACTCCATCAAAGCCGGGTAAATTTTGTTAATAAAAAAATACATTACAGTGAACTTTATCTTTTACATGAATCAGTTCGTCCAATAAATTAAATCCTTCCTGATAGAAGACTTTGACTAGACTTTAAACTAGACTTTTGAAGTGTTTAGATTCCTCTAAGAAAATAAATCTTTACATACTATTTATCAAAAGAAAAATGATTGCACTAGTTAGAAAAGCAATTGTACGAATCGAGAATAAATGTTTTTACAGGATAACCTTTTACATCGACAAGAATCTCGTTGTTTAACATTTGAGGCACAGTTTCACCATCGGAAGTAGCTTTTTTAATAAAAATTCGCCCGACACCGTGTTCCTCAAGGTCCACAGTTCGCCATCCCCTCGAGTTACGTTAAACAGCCTCAGATACTGCATTATAAGTGGTGGAGCTTAAGTGTCACTGCTAAAACGCTAGGCGGATCTGAGAAACTGGGTTTCGTACCATGCTCAACTCTCCTCGTGCCACGAAGAACCCGTGGCCACGATTCTCTATAAAAGCTTGTACGGATCACTTGCTTTGTTATTCGTTTGTTCGTTTGTCTTTGTTTAACAGATCGGAGAAACTGTGCGAAAAAGTTGAACATAGCGGTGGTGACATAACAATATGATAGAAGCTGTAAATATAATAATACGAAGTTCCAGTGTCGTGGTAGTTGCTAACAGGGGGAGATCGATATTACCAAACATTTTTAAGGACAGTGAGAGAATGTTGATCGTGTCTGTTCTAGGTGACGATCATTTCCCCCCGTGCTGTCTCGTGAATCTCTTTTCGAGCGATCTTCTCGAAGATGGAAATTAGGAAAATTGAAAATCGAGGCTTTCGTTTAATTTGCATCTAATCTGTAAGAAGTGCAATCATCGCCGATAGCTTATAGTTAGAAGAATCAGTCGAGACAGTATAGAGGGAAACGCTAATGAAGGATGACATGAATCGTAATCGAAAAAAAGGTAAGAAAAAACGGGAGAAACGAGAGAACAGAGATGAAGTATGGTTCTCTTCCAATATAGAACAAAATAATGAACATATCCAATACCAAAATCGTAAAGTGACTATCATGGCAAGGTGATATATACGTATATATATAATAATAATATCAAAAAACACTGCATAAGCCACATTTCAGAAACGGATCATAGATTCCTCGGTCGAATGTAATCGAAGAAAGCGGAATCAAGGCAAAGTGAACGTGATAAATAATTGTAAAACCGTTTATATATACAATATATGTATATATGTATATAGTATATATAAATGTTTCATCTAAGGGCTAAGGTTGTCGAACACAGTGCCATTAAGATTGATCAAAAGCGTCGTTTGAATAATTCAATCGGTAGTCGAAAGCGAACTAAGTTGTTGCATCCATTAGAACAAAGTGATGAACTCGCACAAAAAACTTGTGAGGATTCCAACGGAAAATAGACGAAAAAGAAAGATAAAGAAAAACGAATGTATAGGTGGTGGGGAGAAAAGTAAATAATCGAACGTAAAGATCGATCTGTTAAGTTCGCGGGTGACGTAGCAATCCATTTAGCAAAAAATCCGGCGTCGGTAGCAAGCTCTGCGTCGAACAGAGAGCAAACGGTCACCGCAGCGCAACAACTATGTAACAGGAACAAGAATGTAGAACCAAAAGAAGAATGTCGAACAAAACGATTCTGTGAAAATAAAAAAGAAAAACGATGAACTGTCTCGCTAGGTTCGCTAATGTATTCAACGTCATGGCCAAAAATCGTATGCTTGCAGAGCGTATCAAAAAGAGAAACGGAACAACGTAAAAACCAAACGAAAATATAGTGAAAAAGAAGAAGTAGAATTTCCTCTTGCGGGAAAGTCGTCAGAATTACCTTTTTGTTGGCGTACTTATGGTAGTACCAGTTGGATATTGTTAAAAGAAGTTATTATGAACAACAGTAACAGTATTAATACCATGTTGCCAAAAAACGATTCGAGAAATTAAGATGCATATATTATAATATAATATGTAATTTGTAATCGAGACGATACAGTTCGATAAAATGGATTACTACAAAACGAATAGACAACTAATGGATGATAGAATGACATGTATGAGTGAATCTCGTGTTGAACAATTCAAAAATAAATCCTCGGTTCAGATTCGATCGATTTCTTTTCTCTTTTAACTTTTTCTCTTCTTTTGTGTACCGATTGGATCTCGATCTTGGACCTTCTATGATTTCGTAAACAATATTCTACAATACATTTTATTGCATATCTGATGTAGAAATTATACAGGCGACCTCATAATTCACGACATAAAATCACTCTACAAAAAGTAACGATAAACGTAAGTCCATTGGACCAAATGGAGATATTACAGTAGCAAGTAGAATAGGTAAACCATGGCCAGACATCAAATTAAATTCTACAACAATTTTTTATCACTTAAAAAAGCCTTATAAAAAACACAAAATGTCTTACTATTTATGTTTTTCCATATTTAAAATAAAATACTTTAACAATGTAGAATTATTTCTTGCGCCATCAATTATAAAATAGCCTTTATTTAATTATGAAATTGTAACACGTACAGCAGCCTACAAAAGTGTTCGTTCAGGGTAAATTTATTCAATTTAACTCGATCGATCTTGTAATAGGATTATAAAATTAAAGTAAAGATCTTGGACAAGGTGTAAGAACTTTACATGCAATCGTTTTACGTAGAAATGCTATCAAAAGATCAATAAAATCCAGTTGAATAATCTTAGTTCTCGTGTGGAAACGCTTTTGTGAGCGACTATAGGTGATTAAAACGATTAGGAAATCATAGAATGGTGACATTGATGAGTTCGGTGTTCCGAAGTTTCTAATAGGAAGATTGATCAAGTTTGAAGTGTGCTTACCGATTCCGAACGGTTTTGATGGCGTGGTCACGAAGTTTTCGTCGTTTCTTGTGTGGCCGGTGGACGCTCGACGAGAATGCAGCATTCCATTCAGCTCGCTGTTGAGATCCGTAACGCTTTCGGAACGGGTAACATTTAGAGAGTCCATCGAGGTGTCGGATCTCATGATCTGGAACCATTCATGACGTATAATACATTCAAGAAAATAGTACACGACGCGTTCTTTATTCTTTATTCAAAATGGACTTCGTTCAAAAAATGCTCTTGGTATCTTTGGATTGCTGCAAAAATTCTACAACTACAATTCATGCCACCGAGTGCAAGTATTGTTAATAATTTGAATTTTATGCAACTCAGGAATCATAAGCGATGGCCTTAACCAGGACTTGATCGAATGAACGAAATATTAGATGATTGCAAAAGTTATTTTAAAAGTTATGTTTAAAAATAACAGTTTTATTAATCAATTATATAGTCACCAGTATTTTCTACAATTGTCTCCGAACATTTTGTAATCTCATTTCCTTTTTCGTAGAAGTTACATGTCTATTTTCAAAAAAGATCACGATGTAAATTGGGTACGAACTTTTGCAATCATCCAATATAATTAAAGTATAATTCCGTTGATGATCGAAACCATGAGTTAGTGGCGTACACTATGATGAAAATGATTTGAATGTATGTAGATTGGTACGCCATTGGTGATCGTGAAAATTACAATTTTCTTCCCAAAAAGTTTCCGATTGTGTAACTGAAGAAACAGTAAAACTTTTCTGCTCTAAAATCGTAACTACACGAGAGTTTCTAGTTTCGAGCTAAAAATCAGCATCAAAAGAGACAAAGACCATATTCCAATAATAGAATACGGCAAAATAAAATCAAAACGGAAAAAAAAGAAATTAAACGAAAAGCATACAGTGCGTCCAAGACGTCGGAGGGGCAGTAGTACCTGCGAGAAGTTGGGTACGCTTGCAGTCTTGCGCATCAATGGTTGGCCTTGTGCTTGCAGCAACTCTTTCACCGCAACATTTTGTCGTAATCGGTCTAGAGTTAGGATACTTTCCACCGCTGAGACACCGCGCGTGTATTTTTCTAAACAGAAACACTATGCGTGAAAATCTCACCATTGACGATGAACTGGGTCACCTACGAAGAATTAATTTCAGGATCCACAGACATCCTGAAGGAAACGACTGTCTTTCAAAGATTATAAAACTGTGGATTTTTCTACAAGATCACACAATTTGTAAAACGAGATTATTTAGGAGATGAGGGTTACTATAAATCAGTGAATGATTTATATTGGCTCACCGATGTATGTTTCACCATCGCAGAGGCTGTTGTCTTCCCCGCTGGCAGCAATCTGCGCCAAACTCTCGCGATCTTCCAGCTCCTCGCTGGCCTTTGGTATATTAGACACTACCTCGTAGGTGACGCCTGTTTGGGTCTCGCAATCGGTGCCGACGATCTTTTTAAATATTCTGTCCCTGATGCTCTGCCTCTTGTAAATGTTCAGGTTCAGTCGTTTACGTAGCACGAGGTCCATCGGCGCCGGATGCGACAGCCTAACTGTCGTCTTCACGATTAAGAACACCCTCTCGTTTGCTGAAACACGAGTTCATTTTGAAATCAAGATCCTTATACTCTTGAAATTCTTATATTTTATAGAAGATTTATCAGAAGATAATTAAAATCTTTATTTTTGCATCTACTTCTTTACTCACCATCTGTGACCTTGTTCAGGTGTATATTGTCGTGTATACTAGAGTCCCAAGCAGCGATGGCACAAACGTCTTTCTCAATGCGTCGAATGATTGGCAGATTGTAGAATTTATTGCCGTGCTCCTTGGGTAAGATAGAGTTCATCCCAGTTACAGAAACTTCTTCCCCAGACTGATGGGTTGAGAGATCATCAGCTGTAACATTTCGATAATCTCACCTTTAGTTTCTCACTTTTCAGAAAGTTT